>CM028368.1:19788879-20271379 GCA_016624345.1 Platycodon grandiflorus
TCTAAATAATTGAGTTTCTTTGGAATGTGTTATATTAAATGAAATTTTAAGGGTATATTAGGAAGAATGGTAGAGAATAGATAGATCAAAAGTCTTTAGTAACATTAGTTGGGACATCCCAAAATAGAAAGTAGGAACATTCATCCGGGACGGAGGGAGTACTTATTTAGTAAATTCAGGTTAAACATGAAAAGTGCAGGAATCAGTTGGGGCATCTGACTATGCTTAACATATTTTTAGCTTCCCAATCTCAATTTTCTTCAACTGCTAGTCATAATGTCCATATCATTACTGTATCAGCTAGTAATTCAGGAGCTTAAAGTTGCTCCAACTTAGGGAGGACATATTGGCAATCCTTCAACTGCAATATGCACTAGTTGCACCTTTCTACTTTATCGAAAGAAATAATGCCTTCTTATACTTCACATTAACAATGAGATAACTGAACATGATGAAAATGCCCTTCTAAATCATTATTTTTCCATTGTAAGGCAATAATGAGACGACTGCAAAACAAACTACAGAACATAATAAATAAGGCCACTCACCTGCTTATTCTGGTTGTAAATTCCTACGACTCATTTTCAACTAATGAAAAATTCTATTCTAAATTGAAGAAGAATCAAGAGCTAATTCATAATATAGAAAAGCAGGTATGTGAGACTTAAGAAAAGTAACTACCTTGTGTAAGAACAGCCACTCTAACAACCTGTCCAGTTCCCTTAGGTAAACTCACCTATGGTAAGAAAATCAAAACCAGTAGAAATTAATAATAGCATCAAATACTTCATTGGACATTGAAACATAGTTAGAGCGCCTAGTAAACTCACCGTTGCCCTCAGTTGTTGATCATTATATTTCGGATCAATGTTGAGACGGAAATGGGCTTCTACTGATTCGACGAACTTAGTGCTTGCCATCTGCTTGAGCAATGAGATTGCTGTTTTGACATCATACTCTTTCTTGTATTCCCTCAATTTTTGAACTTCCAAGAATCTCTTCGACTTAATCTGGTAAACCCAAAAGAGTAGAACCAACATAAGGGGCAAAAAACTGAGTTTGTGACCTGATGATAAGAGTGAACAGGGAACAAAACACCAGTTGCGGAAAAGTAAATATGAAACCTAAAAAAAAAAAAAAAGAAGCAATAATGTAGTAATTAAAAGCCATCAACTTGTTAAAACAATGAAGAAGACAGGGATGTATCATATTGAGTTCAATTATCATGATTTCTTTGCCATACCACAGTCTATAGCTACTGACGCAACAACAAATAGAAGTACCAATGAATACAAATGATTTATTCTTAAGAAAAGTATATGGAATAAAAATCCCCCCATTTTTTTAAGAAGATAAATACCCCCTTCATCCCAAAATGAGTGTCCTCTTTTTCATTTTTCTTGTCCCAAAATGAGAGTCCCTTTTTCTATGAATTTACTAAATTCATCTTTGCTGACTATCATGTCCCAATGTGCATTACAATGCTATAACCTAGATACCTTATTCATGTATATGTTGTATTAGAAATTTTAAATTGCCTAAAAGTCCACTTTCTTAATTTCTGTGAAAAACAAAAAAAGGGCACTCGTTTTGGGACGGAGGGAGTAATTCATCTGTTGCATCCTCGTCCTTTATATATGTACTCCTCCGTCTCAAAGAAATAGTCCCTCTTTCCTTTGTGGTTTGTCCCAAATAAAATAGTCTCATTGCTATACATGGTAATAATTTTAGTGCAATCTGAAGAAGGTACAAGCAAGTAAAGCTACAACTTTAAAAAGTTTGACTTGTCAAATGTGACTATTTTTTGGGACGGAGGGAGCATATATATATATATATATATATATATATATATATATATATATATATATATGTGCAGGGGAATACGTAGTCAAAGCAACTTAACATTGGCCAAAACAAGAACATCTTCGTAGGTTTATACATAATGCATAACGAGCTGTACACAACTTAAGCAACAGCCAAAATTGCCTTGGTAATGGAAGTTCCCTTCTAGTGACACTCCCAATGTAATGTTGCTCAGATCACGTATTAGGGCTTCAATAGCTAAAAAAAGCATATGGGAATACTAAACTCGACATCTAAGGTTCCCCACCAAGATTATTAAAAAAAAAAAAAACTAAAAAACTTTGCTTGGCCTATAGGCTTGATAAAAATTATTTATTGCAAGAGCATAGGACTCAAATAACCTTCTCCACAGAGATTCATGTTTTGTGAGGAAATCAATCCGAAAATCATGCTCCATTTGTTTCTAATTTTCTCCAAAGCTTCATATATATATATATATATATATATATGTGTGTGTGTGTGTGTGTGTGTGTGTGTGTGTGTGTGTGTGTGCAGTTTTCTGGTGCTTAACAGGAATGCATTTGCAATAACAATGACTGAAAAAAATAAATGTGTTTGAGTTAAATCTCGAAATACCTATTTAAAAAAGCATAAAATGATAATACAACAATCTTTAAAATTGGCGCCCATGTACCAAAAAAAAAAAAAAAACTTTAAAATTCATACCCACGACTTAAAACTTCAATTGAGAAATTAATCAAACAAAACCTATTAAAATAAAATAAAATTTTTTTTTTTGAAACATACTCTGTCTTTCTTGAGAGGCAAAGCCTGCTTGCCGAATCTGGGTCGGGTTCGAGGGGTGAAAGCAGGGCCCTTTATGGCGTACCCCATTTCATCATAACGTGAATCATCATCATCATCCCAAGTCAGAACCTCATCATCATCCTCCTCTTCCCCAAACAGGTCGGACTCGGACCCGGTTCCGGTGCTTGGTGGAGAAACATCAACCGATTCGCTTGATTTTTTTTTGGCTCTACACTTCAAAACCAAAGGGTAGAGAGAGAAAGTCTTGGGGGAGGTAAAGAAGAGAGCTTTTTTTGGGTTGAAAGAGAGAGAGGAGTTGTTGTTGTTGTTGATGTTGAATTCTTTAGCGTAACGTAGAGTGAGAGTGGAAGGGGCAGTTGAGGATGCCATTGTTAGTGTGTGAGTGTGTGTTTTCTTGCTATGGGTGTGAGTTTCTCAGGCTTAGATTTTCTCAGTTTTCTCTTTATATATGGCTATCCATAGAGAAATGATGATGATAAGAGTGCCCAAGGTCTTTGTGTAATTTTTTGAACTGTAAACTGATTCATTCATAATGGAACTGGAATGTCATAAATGTACACTTACCACCCTCAGGTTTGTCAAATTGGTCATGAAATACTTTATTGTTTCCTTTTTTCTTTTTCATATACTAGTATATCAATATTTACCAAGGTAAAAGTAAGGGAAGATCAAAATTAACATGAATATAGTAATAAGTAAAGATATGAATGGAGTGTACCATGTCACATGTGTGTGACCTTGCTTTGGAGCTAATTGAATTGTCAAATAGGATTCATGTCATTTTATGACTATTTACACTACTGCGTGGACTATGAAGACCGATGTAAACAGTTACAATGACCAATGAAGTCAAATGAGTTCTACCCGATCTCTCCATCTTTAACCCATTCACTGCTCTATCTACGAAGATGAATGCAAAAGAACCGAATCAAGTTGAATCCTTAATGAAAGGGGAAGCAATTACATCTATGCAATTAATTTTGACCCTAGTCAAAAGTTATTTCTCTAAACCCTCCCAATTCCTTTTAGTTATATTATTCAAGAAACCCTATATTTCTCTGTTCCCTCACTTTGTATGTTATTTCATCTCTATTTGTTAGAACCTATACCTATAATTGCTCAACTTTGTCTTTCAATCTTTGAACCCTAGAATGGCTAAACTTTATCACTCTGTCTACCACCATGCATGCCTTTTATCACCTATTTCTACCACTGCCTTTAAGGGGTGGCCCAGTCATAGAGCTGGGGCTTCACAAAGTGTAAGGTCTCATCCCTTTCCACGTCGCCTTAAAAAAAAAAAAAAAAAAACCTTATCTTATTACCTTCCATTATCATTCTTTTAAAAATTACTAAATGTTATATTTGCTAGTCAGATTACCTTTTTACTCCTTTTTTTTTCTCCTCTTGATGTTGTGTTTTTGCTTATAGGTAATGGCTTCATCAACTTGTCCATTAGATGAAGTGGTCAGATTAATGGAGATAGAATCAAGTTCAGGAATAGAATATGCTTTTGCAATGGAAGAGTAATCATAAAAATTAGGAGAATTTACTCCAAACAGTCACTAAGGCTTCCCAAACCTTTCTTGTATACTAGTCACCAAATTAAGTACAAATACAAAAACAGAATTTAAGAGAGCTTGTTGTTGTAGTCAAGATGTCTTGTTAAGGCAGCTTAAGCATAAATAAGTCTTCAGACCTGATCACTTGGTATCGACAACTTAGTCGAGTTCTTGACATTTTCTTCAAGCAATGAGCTAATGTGCCTTTGAATGTTAAATCTAGAATTGCACTTTCCTCTTCCAGGAATTGAAACAAGGCACGATCTCAGATTTTGGCTTTTAGAACTTCGGTTCTTAATGAAAGAGCTCTATGATGCTTTAGAAGATGATGTTGAAGCTTGATAGTCTAGATGTCTCAGTAAATATCTTCTGCTGCAATGGCTTCTGTTTATGCTCGTAGATGAACAACTAGCCATTAGAGAAATAGAGACATTTGAACAGCTGATTTGATCAAACAGTTGAGACCAATCCAGCTTAAATGACGCTTAAATTTTTGAGTGCTCTATAGACAATCATATGAGAAGGATTTGTACTTGACATTTGTAAGTTCTAAAATATATATGTAGCCTCTTATTAATTTGGTTGAGTCCATTACTTAGTCTTTACCTTAGAAATTTTTGTAAGTAGTGTGAGGTCTTCACTTTAGACTTATTGCTAAGTTTAAAGCTAGGTGTTAGATCGAGTCTTGGCAATATTGAAAATAGGCAACCTTTCTGTCTTAATAAAAGCTGTCTATGCTTTCTACTCAAAAGATTGCCAATGCTCTAAATCTGTTGATGCCTATGTAGAGGATAAAGATTTCTGGGAATCTACTTTTCAAACTTATCTCCACAGCTGTAACGCACTAACGGCTACAAAGCTTCAAGGCGTCAACAACCATCTTCCAGTTTGCCTAAAAGCAGATCTGATAAGAAAACGGAGGTATCCCTTTTCGACTTAACACTGTTCATGCATATAATGCATAATAGACAGCTATCCAACCTCTCATCGACAATGAGTCTCAATAGCTCTTTTTGCATTAAATGCACCAGATTTGAAATCAAAGTTGAAGACTCACCTTCTCCAACGGCTTCAACAATTTGGACTATATATACATACATTTGAAAGCATTGGAGAAGGTTGGCACGCAGGCATTAAAAGCTCAGAACAAGATCAAGAGTGAAAGCATTCAAACCTCAGAGAAACATTTTCTCCACTTAGCCTAAGCATCACAATCATTGAAAGCTTTCCCAACTCCTAATTAATTATTGGAAGCCTCGTTGATTACACACACAGACACACATGAGTGGAATCTATCTAAGTTGTTTGGACATGTTTCCTCTACTCTTGTTCATATTACTCTTGTATCCAATATCTCTGGGGGTTCCTCTTTAAGAACGAGATGAAGTGTATATGGGAACTTCTTTTAACTTGGGTAAGGATAAGAAGAAGGATATTCCTTTTATCAAAGATATGATCACGACAAGGATTAGGGGTTAGAAATTAAGAATTCTTTCTCAAGTAGGACGAAACTATTTAATTCAGTCTATAGTCTCAGTAATTCCTATTTATCTTATATCCTCTTATAATCTCCCTGTTAGTTTATACGATGACATTGACAGCTCTACGCAGTGCTTCTGATGGGGTCATGATCAAGACAAGAGAAAGATCCGTTGGAAGAATTGGGCAGTTTGTGCAAGCCATAAGGAAAGAAAGTTTGGGAATTATAAGCTTAAGGCCTTCAATCAAGTCCTACTAGCAAATCAAGCTTAGAGGATGTTGTTTAATAAGGAATAGTTGGTTTTAGAAGTTTCTCTAAGTTAAGTATTAACACAAAAGAGGAATCCTGCAGAGTAAATCCTCTTCTAGTGAATCTTGGGCTCGGAGGTATTGTGGAGGGTAAAAAACTTCTTTTCTTAAGGATTTAAAGCGGGCTGCAAGTTATGGCGAGTCAATTTCCTTATAGAAGGATTATTGGGCATGGAATAAAGTTGTAGTACTACAACAGAAAGTTTGTATGAGGGTTCTGCTACTCGAAATAGTGATGATAGGTCTCAGTTCATTGATCACCTCTCTAGGTAGTGTGATAGGTCCAAAGTCTCTTTACTTTGTCATCCCAATGATCATGCAGCTATAATGAGAACTCCCACTTTCATTTTCAGTATCGAGAATCAGTTGTTCTAGAAATATATTGATAATAGTGTTTATTCTGTCAAATTTGGTTATATTAGGGAAATAAAAGACGTTACGATGAATGATAGTGACAACTCTGGATCAAATGTGGGGTGACCATAAGAGGGATGCTGCAGAGGAGGGTAATAGCTTGCTACAAGCATCAGTTAATGATTACCAGGCATAAGCTTCTTCAACATACACGTACGGGCGATGCTTGGCTTCTTCTGGTATCTATCATGTGGTTATATAGGTTTCAGACACTCCCCCTAGCCAAAAGATTCTCCATTTCTGTTGGAAGTTTCTTAATAATGCTTTAGCAATTAATTATGGCACAAGGAAGAGAATTCAAGACTAGGATCCCATGCATCTGTGCTCTATGCATGTAACATAGGGATAGAGACCAATCAGACCATTCAACATTTATTCTTCAATTCACATGTGAAATTGCCAAGGCTTTATGGCTTGAGAGCATGCTTACTTTTTACAGGACTTTTCCTTCTGGATTGGTTTATGTTTCGCTTAAACAAGGATCCACATGTATGATAAGACTGAGCAGTTAAGGCTTCTATCTCATCCTCTAGCCGTTTGCTAGACTGTTTGTTTAGTCGGGGGGAGAAATGGTGCTGTTTTTAACAAAAGGCATTGATTGTTGGCAAGTCATCTTATGACTTCTTACCAAGCCAAGTTGAAAAAGAGTCTTCATTATAAAGGTGAGACTTGTGTTGGTAATGATATAAATTAACCCAATCAATATAATTTATAGTTATATTTTGGAAATATAACTAATCACAGTACAGAATGTTCAAGGTAGAGAATAGAGGTATTTTGTAGGATTGAATATCTCGGTGTGTTTCTGAATGCACCGGTTACATCATTTTATATGCAAAGATTTCAGACATATCACATCATGAATAGTGTGCTATTATTGTGTACAGTACATTCATTTATTGTTCTACAATGTGCTACAGTCTTGTAAGACCCAGTTCCCATTTCCCATTTCCAATCTATTTCACTCGTGGTTACTTTGAAAAAGCTACGTGACCTTCATGACCCACCTTGAGATAGAGAAAGTTTTATACAAAAATAAGAAAATATGCTACATCTCAGATTTTCGGCCAGTACAAATAGCCTGTAGTAAATAGGCCACAACTTTGTGTTGAAAACTCAAAATTTGAATCCGTTTGATCTTGTGTAAATTAGACATCTAAGGCTTTTCAACCATACTTTATTTGTTAAATTTGGACTTGTATATTGTTCTAGTCAAGCTTTTAAAGTTGACCGAAAATTCTGCAAAAGTTGTATTAATGTATTTACTACTTTTCTTTTAAATAGTGAAAATTGATATTTTTAAACTTATTAATTAATTATGATTAGTTTTAATAAGGTATAATTGGACCTAATTATGTATAGTTAGTATTAAAATTGATTGATTATCCTAAACATGAGTAATTAGCCCTAACTATACAATTAGGAATGGGCAATGGGGTGTTTACACCTCAAATTGCATGTTGACCTTGGACTAAGGGAGGTCTGATTTTATTTTATTTTTGCTGGAGACTCTTAGTTCTCCACTTCACAAAACAAACCAAAAGCTTTCCTCAACAGCCACTTCCTTCACCGCCATGTAGAGCCAATCACATCGTTCCAAGCTGATTTCTTTGACCCATTGACTTAAACTTGGAGTCCGTTTGTTTATGCGTTTTGGCCAAATGCTGGGTTAAAACGCAGCTTATTCCTTAACTTAGCGTTTCAATGGTGCGGTAGCAAAAGCTGCGCTTTGAAAACGCAGCTGCGTTTTGAAACACTGAAATTCTTAGCTTTTTCTCAAAATGCAGATTTTAAAACGCAGTAGGGGAATAAAAAACTGCATTTTGACATAATATCCCAAACTCATTTATAAAGAAAAAAGACGCGTTTTAAATAATTTGCGTTTTAGAAACGCTGCGTTTTAAAAACGCTACACCAAACGAGCTCTTGGTATATTTTAATGGGAGTAATGTCATGTTCAGCCTAAACAAGCTTGAAATTGTTTTGGCGATTATTTCTTTCGACTATTTCATGAAATAACTCCGTAAGACTGACTTGTTTGACGAATAGAACATTATTACTAAAAAACCTCGAATTTTAATCGGTAGTAATTTCGTAGTACAGTAAGTTGCTATTTCCCTTTTAATTACATTAATGTTCATACATGTTATATGAAATGAATCTACGGTAATATGTCGATGTATGTGTAGTAGTTATGCTACTTGTTATTTGTGCTAACGTGTAAGTAGTATACATGTTAGTTACGTAAAATTGATCCGAATGATCAGCGTTATTGTTAATAATAATAATTTTAGGCAATACTAAGATTAGTAATTATTACCCAAAAATTAGTAATTATTCGAGCAGTCGTATAGGGTGTAATAAAAATACCCCGAGTTGCGATTCAAGTTCCTACAATATTTGAGGAGTGACGCTAAATGCAGCCTTCCTTAATGCGCTAAACGCAGCCCCTTTCTCTGGCGAAATTACTAACTTGCTCTTTTTCCTATTTTATTTTTTTAATTTTTTAAAACTAAACCTAAAATTATAGTTTCCCCCTTATTTAAATTTTTTTTAAAACTACCCCCTGAGCTTTTTTAGGCTTACAGCTGCCCCCTATAACTTAGGCCCCCTAAATTTTTTAAAATATCCCCCTTAAATTTTACACTTAAACCCCTTTATTTTTTTTTAAAAAAAAAGGAATGGATGAATTTCTTTTTTTCATCTACTATCTCTCCCTCTGATTACTCTCTCTCTCTCTCTCTCTCAATACTTTAATTTTTTTTGTCCAAATGTCTACTTATTCAGCTAATAACTTAGAAGGGGGATCCAGCTCAGAAAATTCAGAGGTAATTTTGTTTAAATTATCCAGTTAATATGTATGTTTTCGACTTTGTGTTAATTAAATTGAGTGCGTTCAGTTATTTGCTTCGAAATTATATATTTTTTGGCTTATTTATTTGTGTTAAATATACAAAAAAATTAATAATAATAAATTGGGACACATGCGCTTGGACCATGCGCATGTACCAGATGACATGCGCATGGTACAAGCGCATATTGCACAATTTCTGATTTTTTAAATAAAAAATTTTAGAAATGCATGCTACATGTGCCTGTACTAGGCGCATGTCATCTGGTACATGCGCATGATCTAGGCACATGTACAAGATTCTATAGGCGCATGTAGCAAATTTTTTTTTGCACTTTAACCCTTGTATTTGTCTATTTTTGAAATTATTTCATTTCACCCCCTGAGTTTGTTAGTTTTGTTAAATTGAATGAATATTTGCATTTTACCCCCTTAAGATTGTTAGTTTCGTTAAATTGAATGAAAATATGCAATTTACCCCCTGAGTTTGTTAATTAAGTTAAAATTTTTAGGTATATGAAAATGTTACATTTTCAATTGCATCATGGTTAAATAATTATTAATATATTAATATTTAATTTTTATGCGATTTATTAAATGTTACACTTTATTCCTAATGCATTATGCTTAAATAATTTATCTTAATTTTATTTTTTTTTATGTGATTTATTAAATGTTACACTTTATTCCCAATTATTGCATTATGCATTATACTTAAATAATTATTAATATCTTTTAGCCTCAAATGTTACACTTTATTAATATTTAAATATTGACTTTACCCCATGAGTAAGTTAGTTTCGTTAAATGTTTAAGTAAATAGAAATTTATAATTTCCCCCCTTAATTTAACTTTGTAAACTTTTATGTTACATAATTATTATTTTTGGGTCTATTAAATGAATTAATATTATTAGTTGTATTATTTACAATTAATTAATTACTATTAATTTTTGCTTATAATTGCTTAAATAATTATTTGTGACCTATGTTATTTGTTTGTGCCGATTAATTGAATTAATATTACTATTAAATTGAGCTTTGCTTATACATGGTTAAATAATTACAGGATTGTTCCCCAGTAAATGAAACAATTTATCCGGATGTTAGCGGGTGCTTTGTTACAGAAATAATATTTCAGAGTTTAGTGCTGGTGGGGGAATGAATTCTTTCTACAGGACACCTAAATAACATGCATATGATAATTAAGTGGCATAGAAGTAGAAATGAAAAGAAAATTGTTTGTTTTGGTTGCGAAAGAAGTGGAACTCCCAGAGTAACTGGAGATGCTGATATGAGTCAAAGAAAAAAATACGGTTCGAAGAAAATAGGATGTCTATTTGAGGTTACTGCAGTTTAACAACTTGGTGGTAATCTTTGGAAAGTGCACATTGGTGAGAATCGTCGACACAACCACTCACTTACTCAGTATGGACAGTGGCACAGATCGAGAACGTCACTGAATGACGATTATGAAGTCGTTAAACAACTTACACAAGACAATATGAAGCCGAAGCAAATTCTCAATCATCTGCATAATACAGATCCCGATAATGTTAGCTCGCTACGTCAAATGCAGAATTTGGTACAGAAAATAAAAAGGGATGTCATGGGTGAAGCAACACCAATGCAACATTTCTTCAAACTGATGTATGACAGTGGCTACTACCATTGGTAAGAATTTCAAGATGATGATGTTACTCTCAAACATGTCATGTTAATGCCCCAACATCACTGGTTTTGTTACAAAAGTTTTCGTATGTTATCATTTTGGACTTAACGTACAAAACAAATAAGTACAACTTGCCGTTGTTGGAGATTATTGGGGTGACACCTACTGGTAAAAATTTCCACGTCGCTTTCGCCTTCATTCATGACGAGACCACCAATTCTTTCATGTGGGTTTTGAGAATGCTGCATCAGTTGTTTGCATTTTTGGAGATTTATCCAAAGCTTTTTCTCACTGCCAGGGAGTTGGCTTTAATGAAAGCAATTCAGCATTTCTTTCCCCGATGCCTAACATATGTTGTGTAAAAGACATATATCGAAGAATGTGGAGAAACATGTGGTTCAGCGCACGAAGACTAAAGACTTTTCTCCAGTATTTATGTCTAGGTGGCACAAAATTGTTGATGCAAGAACAGAGGAGAAATTTGAAGCACACCTGGCTGTGTTGGTAGGAATATGGGCCAACAAGTATGGGTTAGTGAATTATGTGATGAGAGAATGGTTGGTTCCATACAAGAAGAAATTCTGTACTGCGTGGACCAAAGATATTTTACATTTTGGGAATACTACGACAAACAGGTATTAAATTTAATTTATATAAACTGAAATAAAATTTTCTTTATTAGAAGTTACAATATATTATACATTTTTATCATCTCGTATTAATAAATGTGTCCAATATTGTGTCATCTAGGGCCGAGAGTACTCATTCACAGCTAAAGAGATGGTTAGGCTCAGCGACTAGGGGTTTCGACACGATATTCCCGAAGCTACACATCAATATTGAGTTACAGCTGAACGAGATAAAGGCTCAATTCGAGCAATCGTGCACAGTTGTCCATACGCTAACTGAAAAAAGCTTCGTGTTTCGACAACTTGCTTGCGGTTATCTCATAAGGCTTTCGAGTTGATGAACGAGGAGTAGATTAAGCTAGAGACACTAAAGGAGGCTAACAAACTCGAAGGGTATGACATCGATCGATGCATTATGAGGTCGTCCCACGGCTTACCATGTCTTCATAAGATTATTGAGGCGCAACGCAACCTAATCCCGTTTGATCCTATAGATATCAATATTTACTGGAGGATTTTAGATATGGAGGTGACTGAGGAATTATCCACGACAAGACGCAGTGGTGATGATTTGATCAGAGATTTATTGTCTGATATTGGTCCACAATCAGATATTGACAAGGTCGTGCTTTCTACCAGGATAGGGAATGTCATTTGTAGACACGCATCTGAGTTGGGGGAACATGATACGGATAAGAAACACAAAGGGCGCCCCTCCTAACAGGAAGTCGACGAAGAGGGACCCATCTGATTGGGAATATGTCGATAAGAAATACTCAGGTAGTCACCGACCAGATCCCATGTCAAATTCGATTCCAAAACCCAGTGAAGGACAAGGTCGTAGATCTATGAGTACTAATGCGAATACGTTCAACACTGATTTTTCATACCCAACCGACGTTCCACATTGGATTCTGAAGTATATAACCGGACATACTAACGTAAAGGGAGATGGGCACTGTGGTTTTAGATGTATTGCCCTTTGTGTGTATGGCGACGAGGAAATGTGGGACTTGGTGAGACGCGAGCTGGTTCAGGAGATGTTCAAAAATTGGGGTTTTTATTGGAGAGTTTTGACAAAAGAAAGTCTTATGAGAGCTATTCGCATATGTGACTATCACGAGGCTACGGCTCCACGGTGACATTGGTTGTGTTTGACCGATCTGAGACTGGTGGTTGCAACGAGGTATCAGCGAATCTTATAGTGTTTTTTAATACAGACAAGGTGCCAACATTTCTTGCCTCACAGCCACGTCTTGGTGGCCAAACAGCGCCAACTGAATATATTACCCTTGCACTGGTTCATGGTGCAAAACATTTTATTAAAATTGACTTGAGGCCCTTAGCGCCGATGCCACCCGGGTGGCCACAGTGGCAAAGGATTTGTGATCCAGACATCCAGTGGTGGGAACATCTATGGATTCCTCAAAAGGATCTTGAGTCAAAATGTATGATATTTTGTTTGATAATGAAATCTTTTTAAAGTCATATTCCGTTAAGTAGTTTTTTTCTTAATTTAGTTGCTATTTTATTGAGTTGAATATGCAACCATTTTACTGATGAAGTGTGTATGCGTCTAACCGGAAAGCCTATTCCTGGATAGGTAAATCGGCTGGCAAAAGTAGGTTCTTTCTGCAACTGTCTTCTGCCAGAAAATATTCAGGTTGCGGCAGTCAGGCATCTACCTGATCATTCAGCATATTCTGATGATGGGTCGGATTCTGGCGAGTCATCTTTAACAGCAGAAAGTGAAGAGGAGGAACCAGATCATCATCTGTTGACAGCACAGAATAGCGATAAGGCGTTTCAGACAAACCAAATGAGGCTGGCTAAAGAGCTCCTCTAAATTATATCCGTGTCTTCCTTCAAATTCATTAATTCCCTGATTGGGTTGTGTTGTTTGTAGCCGTAGTTTATAATCTCAAGGGTATATATTAACTTAATATCGCTCAGGTGAATTGTTTGAGTCCACAGTGTTTCCTTGCTGGTGAAATTACTATTTGTTGTCTGTAGCTGTGTAATTAATCTTTGACCTTTTTGTTTCATAAAAAAACAAAAAAAAAAACAAATAATTATTCATTCATCCTGCAATATACTAAAGTAAGTAAGTAAATAAACTTCATTAGATAAAATTAAAGAAGTCCTTAAACTAAAATATTACATCAATAAACATTTTTACTAATTTAAAACAAGTACACAAACTAAAATATAACTACATCCAATCACGCAGGTGGTGGCATATATCTATGACAGCTCTATCGAACTCTTCCTCATCGTAATTCTCGTCATCCCGTACGCGAGGCATCAAGTACTGTTGAGCCTGGTTACCTAAATATTGCATTCGCTGCAATACAAAATTATGTGATCATAATTTTGAGTATTATTTCTCCCATGACTACAGCCGCAACTGTGACCATTACCGCAGCCACGACCATGTCCTTGCCTAGAATTATCGTATACACTCACATCCGCTTTAAGGAATGGGGCAGAACTAGAGCCGGCAAAATTGGCCCGGCCCAATGGGCTAGCCCAGCCAACCCGACTTTAGGACGGGCTGGGCTCTAGTTTTTAGGCCCGATGCAACTTTGGGCTGGGCCGGCCCGGCCCGATTTTAAGGCTCGGCCCGATGGGCTTACGTATGGGCTGACAAAAATGTTAAAATTAGTGCAAATTGGCCCGAAATAATGCGTCGGCCCGCGGGTTGGCCCGGTCCAACCCGATATTTAGAGAGGCTGGGCTTTAGTTTTAAAGGCCCGATATAAATTTGGGCTGGCCCGGCCCGGCCCGATTTCAAGGCGTGGCCCGATGGGCTGGGGTTGGGCTGGCCCGACCCAACCCATTGCCAGCTCTAGGCAGAACCAGTTGGACGAGCTCCATGATTTTTCAATTAGATCTCATTGTTTTGTTTAGCCACAAGGAGGCAAGAGATCAATTTGAAGTATCTTTTAAAACCTTTCTCTCGATATTCTTGCTGCAGGAGCATATTCAAGGCATGAAAAGTGGATAATTAACATATCATGATTAATTATATTTTCTCCACATAATATTAGTTATGAGGTAATTTTAAACATCACAAAATTATAATCACTTATGGTTTTAAAATCTTGTAAATGTACGTAAATAGATCCACTCGTAGTGCGCTTTTAGGAGAATAACAGTCCTTTGATGGTCATATCTTTCTTTCAAATTTTCCCAAATGACGAGTGAATCTTTTACGGTGAGATATTCCACTTTTAGTTCTTTGTGGACGTGGTGTCGGAGAAAAATCAATGCCTTAGCCTGATCATTCATTGAGCCATTATTTCCTTTCTTGATGGCATCTCCAAGGTCCATGGCGCCTAAATGTATTTTGGCATCTAGAAGCCATGGTATGTTATTTTTTCTGGTGATGTCTAATCTCTCAAATTCAACCTTAACAATGTTTGACATTGTGAAGAACTATAAAAAGAAGCATACATATTAATAATATTCTGACCTTTAAGAAACATAATAAAATTATTTAAAGCATAACAGAGGTAAACATAATTATTATTAAACGTTGAGTCTTATTACTAGTGCTAACATCGGATAAATAAAACAAAGACGGATAACAAAAAATCAAAAGGTATCTGGAATATAATCAACACTAAAAATTAATATGGTGTATGCGATAACCAAAAGGATAGTGAACATCAAGAGTTGGCTATACATTTTGAAGAAAAAAATATAAAGTGTTGAGAATTTGTAAGGAGGTGGTAGAATATGGGTAAATTGTTGAATGAAATGTGGGTGTATTTATAGAATGTAAAATAAAAAAAAAAATCTTAGCCGTTAACTAGCCGTTAGAGGAGAGAGAAAATAAAATGTAAAAATTTTATTTTTATTTATTTATTTTTGGTACAAAACAAATTGAATCATGACAAGTTTATGACCCTACTGATACGTCTACAATTTTTCTTCAAGTCAAAGGACAATTTATTATTCCTTATATTTTTCCACTTTTGTACAAGAGTAGGTGTTGACACTGAGGAGAGAGCGCAGTTATGAACAAATGTGCATGTACATTAGACATCTTTCAAATCCAATATCTGGCCATTTGAATGATTTAGTAGAATTCCATTTATATAGAAAAAAAAATTCTTGCGAATAATTGATCATAAATAAAGTAATGTTTGATTTGTCATGTTTGTCAGTGTTAAATTATATGCACGTTACAAACTATTTATTTGTCATGCACATTCGTTATCTTCACGCCATGCTACTCGGTAATTCTTTTGAGCGGGTGTTTTGAGAATAATTATATAAGTAATAAAATTATCCATACAACAAATAGAAAAACATAATCATCTATAATATATATATATATTGCATAAAATAATAAAATCTCGTTTTGTCATCTCACCAAAATATTATAGATGGTGGTGGAGCCATTCTTTTTTCATAATAATAGTGATATAGATATTAAATTAAATTAATGGAGTAACAAAATAAAAGAAACATATCTGGACAAGTCCTTACCGTTCGAGATGTTTATGAAAGCTTAGAGCGTTTGTGCTAATAACGTGTTATAAATTTAACCGATCAATATAATTTATAATTATATATTGGAAATATAACTAATCACAGTACATAATGTATAAGATAGAGGATAGATGTATTATGTAGGATTGAATATAACTCGGTGCGGTTCTGAATGTACCGGTTACAATATTTTATAGGCAAACATTTTGAGACATGTCAGACCTCTTTGTTAGGTGTAGTTACGTACTAGGGTGTTTTCAGTGAGACTTGAACACTCAACCTTTTCGTTAAAAAAGTGAGTGGCACCAATTGAGCTAGAACTCGTTGGTGGAGTCAAGTTATTATGCAAAAGACTCTTGCTGAAAATGACTTCAAGCGATCAAACTGAAGCAACAATTATTTTGGAAGGCTTGAACTATGCATGCACAATTTTCGATTGGTGTTGCTTCATATAATATTTTAATTATAGAGTTTCTTTGCCATCTTTTTGTTGCAGGCCTTCTTACATTAATCTTTACTTGACATTGGCTTTGTAGATAGGAAGCTTAAGGCTTGTAATATTGTTAAAGTATCTACAGCATTTGTAGAGACGGCTCACAAGCTGCCTAAAAGAGTCTTTCGACATCATTCTAATACTAATAATTTAGCCCGTGCTTCACACGGGTTGTCATTTAGTTTAGGGCGTTTTATTTTAGATAATATTGTATGGTATCCAAATTCTTTTGATTGATTTGTAATAACTGGTGTATCATTTAAAACTTTCAAAAAAATACATAAAATAATTGTAATTTAACAACAAATTTCTCTTAAATTAAAAAAAATTAAATTTTAATTTAACTACTGATAGTCGATTACGGACTAACTATGATAAAGTGCAAAATATATTCACTAAATAATACTAATTTTAGTAAATAATTTCAGAAATTATAAAAAAAAGTTTCAATTACAGAAACTAAAAAGTGAAACTAATCATGAGGACCAAGGCCAAGAGAGAAATCGAAATCATTGTGCTATGCAAAAATTGAAAGCAAAACCAAATTTATAATTTATCAATCAGCCATACATCAAAACTAAAATTAAAAAAAAAAAATTAAGAACAAAAATCATCTAATATGGGGCTTGCCAAAATAACTTTGCATGTCATGACATCATGAGAGCAAGTTAATGAACTTTTGAGATTGGGTAACCATTGTAAATGATAAGACCTGTAGTAAAAAAAACAAAAATAATAAACCTTATGACTAAAATTGTTCGATCCCATTCATGGACTTGTGTGTATAAAAATATAATTGAAAATACAAAAAGCTACAAAAGTGTGTAATTTAGATAATTAAGTTTGTATGCCTCTAATATAAACTTGTGACTACAATTACCAAAAAAAAAAAAAACTAACAAGAAGAAAATAAATTACCGAAAATTGAAAATGAACGTGACAATGAATACTAATATGAATCTTACTTACCTATTCAATTACCTACTTACCGTATGGGACAAAACTTAAATGATAGAATTGGTTTGCCAATTCAAAGGAGTTTCGATTTAGCCACTCATATGATGCCCTGCTCCATCACAAAATGGCTATAAAGCAGATGAATAAATTCTATATTGGCTCCCTTGAAAATGAAGCAGTTTGCAAAGAAGAAATGAAGAAATATACTCTTCAAGCTATCCCAGTCCAAGTTGGAGGCAAATTTCCTATTTTTTTTACAGAATACCCTCTTCTTCTTCTTAGAGAATTAGCTTCGCATGAAAGACTACTTGCTACGAGTCTATCTTTCAGTCTTCTTTCATTCTTCCTAAAGAAGGCTTTTAGTGCTGTCATTATATCTTTTCTAGTCGAGAGATTCTCAATTGCCATTTTTTAACAGTTTTAGAAATTTGTATTAATTAGGAGAATTGTTCATGTACAATTATTAATACCCTTTAATTGATATTATTATCATAAATTGTTGACTGAGTAACGGTTTTCATGAACACCGAATAGACCCTTTCGTAGAAAAAGTTCTTTTGCTATTTCAATTTGAAGAAGACTATATGAGGTAGTATTACGGGTAAATACATATAGTCATACCGTTCTATGTATTAGTAGTTTTAATTAAGGTATAAATGAGATTGTATTTACTAATTTTTAGTAGAAGACTAATTGGTATTCTATATATTACGTTAAATTATTGGTAGAAGACTAATTGGTATTCTATATTTTACCTTAAATTATTTGTAGAAGAAAAGTTTTAGGACAATTACTATTGGTCATTGTGCATTATAATTAGAAGAGTTTCATTCTATAGGTATTAATTAAGCATAACTATTACTCAGGATGGTTGTTATTATTAAGATTATTCATGTACAGTTATTAGTAATCATCAATTAATATTATTATAAGAGTTTATATACTAATTACTCATGTTCACTGCCTATTAATAATAATACATAATAGTAATATACTATTATATAATACATTTTATCATAATTATAGTTAATAGATATTGTTAATAGCTAATATGTCGAAGAAGAAGGCGAGAAGGTGAATCCTACTTGACAACTTCATGATCGACATTAGCAAAAGTGAGGTGATATGTCAATCTTATAGACAACTTCACTGACTTTATATATATATATATATATATATATATATATATATATAGGGGAGTATTAAATGATTACTACATCTTACTAACTATCATTGCTTACCATTGTTACTATCCATGATCGAAAATCAATGGCCAAGATTTAATGGTTAGTTGAAAAATGTAATTAATACAAGTGAGTGAGTAATTTAATGTAATTAATCTTAACCATTGATTTTTGATCCAATAGTTGATATAATAGTAACCATTGATGGTTAAAAAAAAAAATAACCATTAAATACTCCTATATATATATATATATATATATATATATATATATATATATATAGCTTGCTAGAGAGAAAGAAAGAGAGAGAGAGAGATATTTTTATTATGAAATAAAGTTCTTATTATTTATATTATAATGATTTGACCTATCCTAGGTGAACTCGAAAATCCCAATCCCAATTTTTCAAGAGTTTGCAATTTATTACTCCTCCGTCCCTAAATTATTTTATTTTTTTTATCTATCCCTAAATAATTATCTTGTTTGAAAATTTTTCTTTTTAGAACATTACTTTTATCATTTTATCCTTACTTTTTCTCCCTACTTTAATTATGGGCCACATACACATAAGTATTAAAGGAAACTACACACTATACCAATATTAATAATCAAGTTAATTGAATTTTCTTAATTCGTGTACCGGGTCAACCCAAACAATAATTTAGGAACGGAGGGAGTATTATCTAGCAGGTGACGGCCCTGTTTCTTAAAAAAAAAATTATATTATTATCTTATTAATCCCAAATTTAATAAAACATATTTCCTTTTACACTTACCCCAATCACTCCATCATCTACTCTTAGTTCAAATTTAAAATCTTTGATGGTAAGTTAAAATTTTTAATATTGCTAGGTTTACAACTAGTTTTACCACTATGGTAACAAATTTACTTTAAAAATGCATATGCACCTCTCATGCACATTGTCTTCAAGACAAAAAAATTGTTATCAAAATTATAGAAGTAATTGTAAACATAGTATTTTTGTAAGAAAATATATCTAGAAAGTGGATCACTTGAATATACTTCATTAAATAAAAAAAGAAGGAAAACATCTAAAATGTCAAAAAAATAAAAATAAAATTGAGATGATAAGTTTAAAATCTATACCTAGGAGTGGATCAGTATTTGAATATATTCCCTTAAAAACTAAAATTATTTTCATTGACCATTATTTATCATTGTATATATAAAAGGCTAAATGTGCATGATAAAATTTTAAAATGGTTTGAACAAAGATATCTAATTACAATTCGTTCATCTATTTCTTAAAATTGAATAATAAAAAAAGTAAAAAACTAATAATTGACTATTACAAATTATTAAATTATAATTAAGATAGAAAGCTAATACTCTCTCCGTCACAAAATTATTGTTTTGTTTGACCCGGTATACGAATTAAGAAAAAATAATTGACTTGATTATTAATATTGGTATAGTATGTTGTTTTCTTTAATCCCTATGTGCATGTGACACATAATTAAAGTAGAAAAAAAGGTAAGGGTAAAATGATAAAATTAATGTTCTAAAAAGAAAAGTTTTAAACAATACAATTATTTAGCAACAGACAAAAATGAAAAAGAAGATAATAGTTTAGGGATGGGGGAGTAACTCTCTGGGCATCCCTGAGACGCCTACTAGCTAATACAACTAAAATAAAAATAAAAATAAAAATAAAAATAAAATAAAAATGGGTTAATTACAGGCCGGTCCATTTTTCAACATTTGTAATCGCTCTAGTACACTCATCTTTTTTTTAAAACCGAAAAAGGTATTTTGGGGCGAAAAGAGGATTATGCCATTAATGAAAGAAAAACACGCGCGCATTAGTAACCCAAGGCATCGCGATGAGTAATCCAAGGCATCGCGTGGGTTAATCATCGCGATGAGCAACCAAGGTATCGCGATGAGCAACCAAGACATCGCGATGAGCAACTAAGGCATCGCGATGAGCAACCAAGGTATCGCGATGAGCAACCAAGGCATCACGATGAGCAACCTTATTTCTGCATTAGGGATAAGGGCCTCAAGGCTAGGAACAAGACCCGTTTTCCTGTCAGATATGAATGTTTAGGCAGATGAATTTATACATCCTATATCTACCAATAAAAGTTCTAAAAACCATGTCCAGGACTCTCTGGTTTCTCCCTCAACCACTGCATATGCCAAAGGCCACGTCCCATTGTTAGCATCAACCCCAACAGCTGAAAGATCATCCAGTTCACTGGTCCATTTTGTGCATCGCGATGCTCCGTTTGAATTTCAACAGCTGGAGGGGACTTGAATTTCAACAAAGGCATCGCGATGAGTAACTAGGTCGATCCCTGTTGCGTTGCCCAGCATAGTGCGATTGGCAAATTAAAGGCATCCCGATGCCCAATTTAAGGTATCCCGATGCCCAATTTAAGGCATCCCGATGCTCAATTTAATGTAATATCAAAATCGATCAAAATTATTATTTTTGGTTGGGAAATTTACATAGAAACATGGTATTGACTTCCTATAACAGTATGATATTAATATTATACAAAATTCAAACTCAAATAATTGATTAAAGTCCCAAAATCAGTCCAAGAACATCTCCCTCTGTTTTCGGACAGCACACTGCCAAGCTCAATTTGAATCTCAAAAATAGTATTTTTTGGTAAAAAAATTGTGCACAAATGTAGTACTAAGTTAGGATAACAATATGAGATTAATTTTAAACAAATTCGAAGCTTAAAACATAGATTAAAGTGGCCAAAACAGCCCAAGAACAAAAAAGAAGGATGGACTCAAAATATTAAAATTTGATTAAATTGTGATCAAATTCGTGTTCTATGCATAAAAATTGATCAACAAACATGAGAAAAGACCATATTAATAATATAATATTATTTATATATCAATTTGAACCTCAAATCTGAAGCAACGATGTTATTGAGGGTATTTTAAAAAAAATTTCAAAGTAAAAATAAGGATAAACTGAAGGTTTAAAAAGTTTTAAAAGTGAACTGGGGAACAATTTTTCGAATAAAAATCTTAGGAAAAACCAAAGTATGAGGAACCACTAGTTTGTGGAAAGCGATGATGATCTTCCATTACTATACACTCGGGCCCCCGCCTTTCTAGTTGTTATTCTAATTCTACGATAAAGTCAACCGTTGACTCCAAAAGTATAAAAGAAAAGATGCGCCGGGCTCGGAGCGTAGGGAGCGCGTGCTTTTCAAATCTTTCCGTCTCGCAACGACAGGTTGACAGAGCAACGAACTCCTTAGTTGTCAGTTAACTCCTTCCCTATCAAACAAAAAGAGAGAAAATTCGGAGAGAGAGAGAAAACCTCCACAACCACTCACTCCATGGGGATCACCACCACTTCAAATTTATCCACTCTCTCTTTCTCTCTTCAACCACCGCACCGCCACCACCGCCACCACTTCTCTACTTCCGCTAATTTTACTATCCTAACTCACCGCCCACTCTCCGCCTCCTCATTTACCCCAAACTCCATCAGCAACCGCAACCGCCCTCTCCTGTCCTTCGTGGCCTTTTCCGGTGGTAATGACGGTAATTACGGCAGTGTCGGCGGCGGTGGAGGTGGAGGTGGAGGTGGAGGTGGCGGAGGTGATGATGGCGAGGGTGACGCTGAAAAGAAAAATAAGACGGAGGCGCTTCTGGCATTGGCTGAAGTCGGGAGATCATTGGATAGCCTTCCGAAAGATATTGCTGCGGCGACCGAGGCCGGGAGAATACCGGGATCCATTCTTCACAGGTACTTTGAGCTGGAAAAATCGGCGGTGTTTCGGTGGCTGCTTCAGTTCGGAGGGTTTAAGGAACGTTTGCTCGCCGATGATCTCTTCTTGACTAAAGTCGGCATCGAGTGCGGTGTTGGTATCTTCACTAAGGTTTGTGATTTAGAGTTTTGGTTATTGATTGATCAATTTGCAATTAGTTATCTTCATTTTATTAGATGCATGCTCTGAAAACTGAAAATTGATAATGGATTATGCTAAATAACTGTTTTTAGGGGCACCTGATCTGTTGAGATTGCTTGCTTATTCAAGATTAAGATGAACTTAATAATATTTGTTTGTTTCGAATCCAGAAAACGAAAATCGTCTATCTTCACTTGTTTCATTAACTGGTTAAAACTTGGAAACATTTTCGTATTTTATTTAAATTTAAACACATAAAAAATGTGATGTAAAACTGATGCTAATCTACTATGTAAAGTAGGAGGGCGGCTTTAAATCCTCAGTCACACTTCTTTGACTTGTCAAAAGTAATTAGAGTTTCACTAACTACTCATCTCTCACTACTTAAAATATAGTAGTTTCCTAAGTTTGTTATTTAGGAATAGAAAACATCAAATTTCGACTGCATTTTAGGAGTTCAGATTTAAGAGCAATTGAGAAGTGGTAGATGATACATAAATCTCTTATTAAGCATGTCATCTGTGTTCACAATGACTTTACAGTACTGATCAAATTTCCAAAGTAGCAATACAATAAAAGGCACCTGTTATTTTGTTTATCAAAAACAGAAAAAAGGGGGCATCATATTGTGTATAACAAATTTATATCCTTGCAAGTCTACATGTACATTATCGTATTTAATGAATGGTTATTCCAGCTATTATTACTCCCTCAGTTTCTTTTATATTGTCCCTTTCTTTTATATTGTCCCGTAGACAAAAACACACATATTTGGGAGTCATATTAAATGCTTTGTCTAATTTTTTCCTTTCCATTTATACCCCTCCATGTATTTCTACATTTCTTAAGAGTATAGGTCTTTTGGTTTTCCTCTTTGGGGGCGTAATAGGACATTTGTTAATTATTGTTCATTGAAATCATAAGTGGCCAAAAACTTTGAAACATCCAAAAAAAAGAAAGTTGGACAATATCAATAAAAGGGAGGGAGTATTTATTAGTAACCTTTTTCATATTATTAACACTTCAAGACAATTTTATTCTTGTATCTTTTGGATTTGGAGCTGTCTTACCTTTTACATTTTTTTCCTTTTGACCTCCTTTCTAATGCAGGTTGTATTATAGATTAAAAAAATTATGTGACCAGATATATTTCTTGTGTTCTCCTTTTTCTTACTTTTTTTTCCTTACCCTGCGACAAAGCTAGTTCTCAATGTCATCTGAAGCTTGAAGGTCTAGTTCCTTTCAGTTATACATTCTTTGACGTGACTCTAATGATATAAGTTTTGATTTTGTGTCTACTTGTTAATTTATGCATTTGAGTTAACTGAATGCTTTCACGAAAATAGTATGTTAAGTTTTTCTTGTAGTAGTAGTTTGTTACTCTTACTTTAATGCTTATTTTCTATCACTTGCGAGTACACGCACTTCATACTTGTAATTTGATTCCCTCTATGTGGTCTTGTTGTAGACTGCTGCCGAGTTGGAAAAGCGAAAAGAAAATTTCAGCAAGGAGCTGGATTTTGTTTTTGCTGACGTGGTATGACTTTTCATCTAACTCTACATTGGTGTACTCAGCATTTTATGTTTACATGTTAATTTTTAATTCTTACGATGGATTTTAGATTGTGGCGAACTTGAGGCTTGTTTGGACTGTGCATTTTATTTTTACATGTTAATCATTTATTTTTATGATATATTTTAGATTGTGGCAACTTGAGGCTTGTTTGGACTGCTAAATACATATTTAAAACCAACTTGAAAGGCAATTGGAAGCCCAATGCACTTTGGGTTGTAGAAATGCAGAGCACCATGATCATGGGCATGTTTTGGCTGAATTGTTATTCTGGAAATTCGATGCCTCCTTTTGTTATCCCTCTAAAACAGCTGCCTACCTTCCGTGCTGTGCCTTAATATAGAAGCTCTCCTCTAGCCTTAGCAACTTACTAACAGTGTATTGCCTATATAAAGCCCTAATTTTGGAAGTTAATCTATTTGAGCGCTGGTAGCAATTACGGGATGCAAAATCACTTTTTTATTTCATAGTCATGGCCTTAATTTAATCTGAATAATAATTAAGAATTACTACGAGCATAAGTATACCAGGCTTCTACCTTTCTCTCCATCCTCCATACGCATATCTAGCCATGTAGCTGATACGAACTCTAGCAGTACAGTTGCTTGCATGTATGAGCATGCTTCTTTTCCATTGGAATATACCTCCAACTCAACGTTTTAGAACAATGGCCATATCTTACACTCATTTTTAGTTTTTCACTTTTAAATCTTATTCTTTTGAAAGTGAGCCTCCTCTACGCTCATATCACTCCGATGACTGAGCCATGGCTCACTTCTAACTTAATATTTTGTTATATTTGTGTTAATAATATAATTGATAATCCTTCAAAGGAGAGTCTCCTTTTGGCTGGTTATTTTGTTTGCAAGAAATATTGCTATCATGAATAACTTGCAACATCTTTGCTGAGTTACTTCTCTTTCCTTGATGGATGATAGCCAGCCTTCAGGCCTGTTTTTCGCGTTAATGCAAATTAGGATAATTGTACATACCAATATAATTAGGTTGGAGGAATTGAGTTTTGGCTCTTCTTTGGTTTGTATTCCCCTGGTTGCCTATGGTCTCATCTGTTTTTGCGTTGCGACTCTAAATGTGAGATCTTAAAGTCATTCAGCATCATCCTAACCTTCTCCACTTCCCCAAAAAGAAGTCTACCCCCATAGGTTAATAACACCGACATTCCTGACTAGAATTGTGTGTTTGTCCCCAAAATTGATGTCTGCCACCTTTGTTGCTATCCAAGTCAGAGTTGCCTACTTCCTCACGACTGACTCCAACCACCTGATTTGTTTCGACTTGCCTGATCAACCCTGGTCGATTTCTATGCTTTCTCCTCACTGCCCCTGGCTTGACACCGTCATAACCAGCTCATCGCTTTTTGCTGCAGCTATCAGTCATTGTCACTATAACTTTTGATCTCGTTACAAAAGAGGAAGCTAATCTCAACAACTGGACCATCATTCCTATACCCAGATCTACTATAAGTTCTCCTTCCCAAAATATTTTGGCCTGAAATCCCTCAAATAAATAATAATGATGAAAAAAGCCTACCATCTGGACTATGGGTAGAAGAAAGAAAATAGGTCCTTTTCAGCCTTTTACTCGTTCCAAATTTTATGAGATGTATGCCTTCCCACCACGATTTCAAAAGCTGCACAATTTTTCATACTTGTCTTCATTGTGAGAAAGAGTTATGCACAGTTGTTACTGGCAGTGGATGCGCAATAAATATTGTCAGTTCACACACGTTTGGAAAATTGAAGCTTACTCCTAAGAGTTATTACTCATCATATGAGATCTCATGGGCAAATCATTCACTCTGTGTAGTCCTTATCCAGATGAGTTTTCTTAAATGTTTGGGAGGATGATGCGGAATGGAGACCAATGGAGTTGGAATTGCAAATCTTACAAGAGGCCTCTCAATCGGCGTGAGTCCTCCATTAGATCGCAAGATCACTTATTTTTTACATTGCGAAGGTGCTTGGTAGCTGCAAAGGCTTTTTGGAGTGGCAGGAGAGGTTGGATTTGCCTGGGTGCTATCTCTTCTTTCCTTCAGACTAAATTTCGAGGGTTCGGGTCCTTGGGGAGAATTGGAGATAAGAATTTGCAGTGGCAATGTGAAGTATTTGCTGTCCATTGGTGTGTGAGGACTGAAAAGAATGCTAAACTTCTAAGAGTCAGAGCTTGTCAAGGCCCCTCATATGGAATCAGGTGGTTCGTTTGGCTTCTCTTTGGGTGTCGGTGAGAGGCACCTTTCGCGGGGTTCCCCTCTTTGTTATTCAGAGAGATTGGAACGTCTTGCTTTTCTTGTCTTTATATTTAGGTGTTTAATTTTCTTTTTGCTTTTCTTGATGGATTTCTCATCCATTTTTATAGTTTTCTTCTTATTCTAGTATATATCTTTTCTTATCCAAAAATAAAAATAAAAATAAAAATATATGTTTAGGAATATATTGAGTTTGAGTTTGTTAATTAGCGGATTATTGGCAGTTGGGGTGTTTAAGTTGAATCCGTATCATTATTAGGGTAATTTTAAGTTAGTCATATTATTATGCTACGTTTGGTGTATTCTTTAATTAGTCCTGGTCCTAACAGAATTAGGGTTTGATGTAATCTCCTATAATGAGAATTGAAGCTTTGTGCCGTTGTTGCTTGGGGACATGGCTGATCCTTGCGAGGTTAGGCATTCTTTTTTCACCCTTTCTCCTTTGTTTGTCCCTCTCCATTCTCTGAATGCTTGTAAGACATTCCCTCAGTACCCAGGATATAAAAT
This sequence comes from Platycodon grandiflorus, assembly GCA_016624345.1. Classification (NCBI taxonomy): domain Eukaryota; kingdom Viridiplantae; phylum Streptophyta; class Magnoliopsida; order Asterales; family Campanulaceae; genus Platycodon; species Platycodon grandiflorus. The sequence continues at coordinate 19,815,815 of CM028368.1, forward strand.
TGTCAATTTGCATAACAGCTGTAACTCTTGAATAGGGGTGTCAGTTTTTTACTCAATCCACTAACCCACCCATTTTACCCATTAAAAATGACCTGTTCGGTTAACCATTTAAGTACCCGATATTGTAATGGGTTTTAAAGGGGTAACCCGATAAGTATCCATTACTATAATTGGTTGAGTTTTTATCCAACAACCTAATAAGTTACCCACTACTGAATAATAATGTTAGAAGTAGCCCAAAAATATCTCTTGATCGACTTGACGCAAGACAGAGTAAATAAAGAAAAAGAAAAACATCTTTTAACGTACCAGTCTCTTATTATCCCATTTCTCTTCAATAAAATTTTAAAAATAGACAACTCATTTTGAGACGAACGGAGTAGTGTTTATTAAGGGTGTAAATGAGGATAAAGAAAAACATTTTTCCTAATAAAACAATAAGATGTTTAAAGAAAATTTAATGTAGAAATTAATGGGTAATTTGGTTAAGTATTGGGTATACCCAAATATCCATTAAGATTTAATGGGTAAGTTTGGATAGGGGTGGCAATTCGTGTCATCGTGTCGTGTTCGTGCCACACTATCGTGTTTTCGTGTTATCTATCTTATTTGATCATAAATATAATAATAAACGTTATTTTAACTAAATTTATAATTTCGTGCTTTCGTGTCGTGTTTCGTGTCGTGTCGTGTCGTGCCGTGCCTTATCGTGTTTCTTGTCTCTGTAATTCGTGTTTATAATCGTGTCGTGCCTGCCATTGCCACCCCTAAGTTTGGATATTACCCAAAATTACCCATTAAATCTTATTGGATAACATTGGGTTTTACCCAAACCCAACCATTATACCCAATTACCACCCCTACCCTTTAAGAATCCATTTCCTTCCTGCGGAGGAGCTGGAATCATTGCAATCCAGAGGCTGGTCTGCAATGTTATCAGAGAACCAACGAACACATGCTGACCTCCTTTGTGCATATAATCCCCTCAAATCCAACACAGTCGTTAGGGGAGTAGGGAGATGCACACTGCTATAGGATGTGGCTTCATCCCATTCTTGTAGTAACTTGTTTTTTCTAAGTACTTCAAAGATTTATTAAAATAATAGTCAGATGTCACAAAATAGTCACATATTATTAAACTCAGATAGGTTACCTATTCAAATATGCTTGTAGTAAGAGTCCAGTTCAGTGTTGTTTATGAGGTCAAGAGTGCCGAATCCAGCCTAAGCATGAGAATACAGGTTTAAGGGACCCAACTAGTTCAATGCGCTCTGCCGAGTTCGGTTTAGTAAAAAATATCTTAAAAACTGATGATGTTCTTGCCTCATGTGTTTTGTTGTACCAGAAAAGAAGGGAGAGGGAGGTAGAATTTACTTTTTATTTGCTCAAATTTTTAGTTTTAAAAAGGGATTGCATTGTTGCAAAATTTGGCTTTGTTGGTTATTTAGTAGTTAAATGTTACTCGTACATTCCTTTCAGTACACAAATCTCTAATTTTTTTATTTATGTATTATTATGTATTTTTTTGTAGGTAATGGCCATAATTGCAGATTTCATGCTTGTCTGGCTTCCTGCCCCTACTGTTTCTCTTAGAGCACCTCTAGCAGTCAGCACAGGACCTCTTGCCAAGTTCTTCTATAACTGTCCTGATAATGCTTTTCAGGTAATAATTTGTACCCTTTTGCAGACATAGAGATATAAGAAGTTTACAGTACGTAATTTTTCTTTGTCTGCAGGTTGCTTTGGCTGGTACTTCATATTCATTTTTACAGAGAATCGGTGCTATATTGGTACGTTGGCTACTATAACAAATTGAGAAAGTTCCTTGCCATGAATTTTTGAAGCTGAAGGTTTTCTGATTTGTTCTGCAGCGTAATGGGGCCAAGCTATTTGCAGTTGGTACCAGTGCATCTCTTGTAAGTCAACATTTGTTTCCATGAGAAACTTTTTATGTGACTTGGACGAAGATTTTCCCAGCTGCTTTAATCCAAAAGTCATTTGTTTTGGGGGTACTTTCTGCATGTGTCCCTTAGAGCCCGTTTGTTCGTGCTTTTTGGCCAAAACACAGCGTATTCCTTAACTTAGCGTTTCAATGCTGCGGTAGAAAAAACTGCGTTTTAAAACGCTGGAATTTCTAGCTTTTCCCAAAACGCAGATGGAAAAAAAAGCTGCGTTTTGACATTATATCCCAAACACATTTATAAAGAAAAATGTTGCGTTTTAAATAATCTGCGTTTTGAAAACGCAGCACCAAACAAGCTCTTAGTCATCGCTTCTAATGAAGGAATGATTCTCAGATATCTATTTAAGTTGAACTATCCTTTTGTACATTTAGTTGTTTTGTATTTGGAGTAGGGTTCTGCGAAGGGGTGCCCATGAAGCACTTGTAAAGAATCTAAAATGGTAATTATTTTGCCATGATAACATGCATCAGTACATTGGTGCTGTTTTCAAAGCATTGGTAATTGTTTTCAAGAAAATAGATAGATTCTTAACAAGAGTCCTGAGGCACTTATTAGCAGAAGTCTTTTCAGAATTAGGGGTATGTTAGTGAAGTCAATAATTAGGGTTTAGTTTCTTAGGGCCTATAGATCTATGTAATTTCTCTACGTAATTAAGTTGGACTAATTTAATTTTGGTTTACTTTTGGTTGGAATTCCGTTGGTTGCGTCCGTTCTTGCTATTCGACTTTGAATGTGGGATCTTAAAGCGGTTCCTCATCATTTTGGTATCAGAGCAGCATTTGATCTATTCGTCATTCTGCAGTATCTTCTATCTTGCTGGCGTAACCATTTCGATGGTGAATGGAAGATTAGGCAGGATGTTGTGGATTCATTTTGATATTCTAGAGTGCTTGTGTGGGAGGGTGCCAGATTCTGGATGCTGCTCTGGTTGCTAATGAGGTGGTGTTGGATGTTTGGAGAAGATGTAGACAAAGGGCCGGTGATTATGCTTGATTTTGAGAAGGTCTATCTTCAATTTAGTTGAGCATTTTGTATAAGTTGTGCAGCGAAAATGAATTTTTGTCTGAAGCAAAAGGTGAATCATGGGTTGTTTAGACTATAAAGTCCTTTGGTTTCTCTGTTATTGTATTGTGAACCTAAATTTTCGTTCTTCACGTCCAGGGATCTTAGGCAGGGCAAACTCATTTCACCTATTCTTTTCACCCTTGTGTTAGACGTGTTGGGTTGTTTGTTGCCTAGGGCTTTGGAGGTGAATTTACTTGAGGTTTGTCCTATGGGTAGAGAGAATTCTAGGTTCTGCCCTAGTAGTTTTCCCTTCTTATAATCTTATCCGTTAGTACTAGTGCCTAATGACCTTAATGAAGTTATTACCTACCTTCATATTATTGACTGTACTTTGGGTTTTTGAATCAACCTCTAGAAGTAGCATCTTTGGGATCAATGGAGGTTGGAATCATCTTCATGAGTTTGCTTCCTAAATTGGTTGCCTTTGGCAGGATTGGGAGCTCTCTTGTCCTGATCTATCTTTTTCCTTTTCTTTAGATGGATTCCTCATCCATTTTGGCTTGTAACTCTTCTTCCATCTAAATATATCTTTCTTTTTTAATAAAAAAAAAAGCAAAGAAAAGAAAAGTCCCACCATGACAATGTTTGGTTAGCAATTTTCTCTAACCAAGTAACCAACAAAACAGTTCATAGCATACAAAAAAATAGGACCATCTTTTTACAAGTACTGTAGTAGTACTCTTCACGTAACTCCGGCAGTATAGTGAATGAACAATACGATCTCACTGGAACAGAATCTCATGGGTGGATTAATCGGAGACCTTTATCTTTGCTTGTGCAGTTGGTGTAGGGGGGTCTCACTGGGGACCTACTTTTGCCAGGGTTGCAAGAATCAGGTCGGGTGTTACTGGTTGTTGCCAAACAGAAAAAAGTCAATAACATGCTTTCTTTCAACGTGCAACTCTGATACAGTGTTGTGAAAGAAAGAAAGAAGCATAGACTAACTATGTACAAAAGATAGGTATGCCACTACAACACTATTTGAACATTTATAACAATAACCGTAGTGGCCAAATTATTGTGGCAATTCCCTCTTGAACCTAATTCTCTTTAGTACTATGATTAGAAGTTCGGCACTGGTCTGATGGGTGGGATGCTAGCTCTTGGATTTTTCAACAATGCGCATCTCTCAAATCTCAGATTTTTTCTTTCCTCACAACTCTTGTAATTTGGGAAATGTCATTGTGCACATGTTTGGGAGGATTCCTGGTGGGTAGGAGGCCACTTTCCTTGGCATACCGATGCCACCTTCGGTCCTTCCTTTAATATCTTTGCATGGTGCTCCTATTAAAAACGTTGATTTTCTTTATGTGATTTTCATTCTCTCTAGGATCCCAATGATTGAGAATTTAGGAGAGTTTCTCCTTATCTTCTCTTTTGGATTCTTGTCCTTTATGGCTTCACACATTTTAATGGTCCTAGGAACTACTCTTATTGGTCTTTCTGCTCTTGTTTGTCTCACTCTCTCAATAACCCGCTTTTCAATATCTAAATTCATCTGGAAGGCACAGGTCCCTTGAAAAAATTGTGCTTTTTTTGGTTTCTTATCCCTGGAAAACACAATACTTGCATTGCAGGCAAAGAACGGTGGCTTACAATGCTTAAAGCCCAAATGTATAGGAGCAAATCACACTCCCATCTTTTTCTTCGCTGGAGTGTTGCGTGGAGACTGTGGTGTAGTTTTTTTCTGGTTATCAAGGAGTCTTAGATTAGTCATTCTGCAGTGTAAGAAATGCTTACGCAAAACTAGAAGCGCTTTGGTAATGGGAAAGATGGAAAAATTCATTGGATTAGTGGGATGCTTGCTATTCTTTTGTGTATTTGGACCCAGTGGAATGCTAGGATCTTTAATAATCACAGCATCGTTCGTGTATTCTTCTTTGAGATTGTTGTTTTTACCAGCCTCTCTGGACCAAACTGTGGGGCATTTTCAGGAACTGGCGTGCTGCTATTTTTGAGTTAGGGTCTGTTTGGGATGATTTTCTTGTCTTTTTCGTTTCTGTGTTCCACTGTATTTTTTTGATGGACATCTTGTCCATCTTGTTGTATACTCTTTCTTCTTAATAGAACCTTCTTTCTCTCTCCAAAAAAAGGGGGAAAGAAAAGAAGAAAAAACCGAAGAAGGTAGGTTGAGGAACTAGCCAACTGGATTGTATATAGAATACTCTTGGTTGATCCATTTAATTATCACATTCTCAACGGGATTTCCTGATCTGCTTAAGGTGCTACCATGAATCCGCAGGTTGAACCTGTTTTGACGATCTGTATCCTGACTTTTGGGGATCGCACAGTGTTGAAGCATGATATACATTGTTGGACCTTTGTAATAGATTAAGCTTTTAGATGAATTGGCTACCGAACATGGTATGAGAGCATTGGTCATACTAGGTCTTGGGTTCCAGTCATCCCGCTTACATTTGTTTACCCCAAATTGTTGTTACTTGAGTTGGCAAATAGATTGGTATGTAATGCACATAGTCATGAACCTTGGTTGGTCACACACAATAATGTACGTGACTGTGAAGAATGAGATATTTTCTGGGGCCCTCTCTGACAGCTTAAAGCTTTTAAATGAGTTGGTTACTCGAAACACGGTTCTACTAAGATATCCTGCCTTTTTATGTTCTGCATTATGGTGTTTGTTGTTTATTGTAAACTCATGGTCTGTTACCCTTTATGTTGAGAATCATCAGTTTTCCAAGCCATTATTGCTCAAAGTTGAAACATTTTCCTCTTTGACAGTCTTAATGCATTCATTAACCTTGTACTTAATGTTTAAGTGGTTGAACATTACGCATATGCTTTGACCTTTGAGAGGTCAATTTAGTCATCATATCTATACTACTGTCAATGGAGATGTATATTAACCCTCTCTGTGTGTGTTTGTCTTGTGCACAAGCATATGTGTCTGCATGATGATACACTGTCTCACTATATACATTTAGCATTGTCTAAGCAGATTTTTTTTGATATAGTTCAGGTGATTGTGTCAAAGTTCTTCGAATTTCTGCTAAACATTTGATATCAATATATGGACTTTTTGGCATGTGCTGATGGCATATTTTCTCAGATTGGTACAGGGGTGACAAATGCCTTGATTAATGCAAGAAAGGCCATTGATAAATCTTTTGCTGGTGAAGCTGAGGACGTGCCTATATTGTCGACTAGTGTTGCATACGGTGTCTATATGTCTGTTTCTAGCAACCTTAGGTATGAAACCTTATGGTAATCGGTATTTTTTTTCCTTTTATATTTACTGCTGTCTTGTATCTATAGGACTGCACCATATCAAATGATTGACTTCTGTTGTTTGAAAGAATAAAATACGCAGTGGAATGAATCTCCCCCTCTCTCCCAACAGCAAGAAGAAATCAGATCCAAAGGATAAAGCACGAGGCACCTTTATGTTGTTAAAAGTTAAAATATCACAAACCCCCTCTGGTTTAACCTTTTGGGGGATGACCTCATTTCGTAAGCGACAGCATCCCTGTGATATTATAATGTTTAGGATAAGGTTCTTCTGTTAGGATTCTGTCAAAATATTGTAAACGGAATTAGGTCCCATGACAATTATGTGCATAAAATGTCCAAAATGCCCTTAGTACTAAAAAAAAAAAAAAAGTTTCCATTTTTTGAGAAAATCTGTGTTCTATTTGAAAGTATAGAAATGAGAAAAAGAAAGTGAGTGTTTCTATTTTAGTAGACTAGAATTTTTTGTTAGTAGACTACTTAGTTTATTAGTACTATTAAATGTAAATTTGCAAAGAAAAAAGGGGAAAAAATGATAGAGAACAAAACAGAACATCCTCAGTATCATCGGCCCAACCTCTGGCCCATTATTTCTGAACATCATATAGAATCCGTGACATTGTCTCCAAACAGCACCCTCCTTCTCTGCTCCCTCTGTTTTCAAAATCAGGGCATTCCACCTCTCTCATTGTCATTGATTTCAGCAATCATGGGTGATGGCTTACATCTCATCTATCCCTCAACCCAACGCCTCGTCACCTCCATGTCATCACCTCAGCATCACATCTAAATCATCACCATTGTCAACGCAGCTCTATGCACGAGAGCCACCATTAATAAATCCTAGTTGTTGGATTATGAGGTTTAAGTAATTCAAGGATCTACCACTCCTCGATTAGACATGTTTGTCATTAGATTTGGCATGTGTGTTTGGAGAAGATGAACTCCAGATTTGGACCAAAGGTGTTGCTAGACCCATTGTGGTAGTGAATGTGGCGGCGGTGAGGAGGGAATAATAACATAGGTTGAAGATGACGAGAACCAATAAAAGAACCTAAGACTCTTCAGTTTATATTATGGCACATAACACCCTTATAAGTCCTATCCTATAAAGTTGGGCATGCGCGGGGTTGGGGGTGGGGTTGGGGGAGATGTTTCATTACTGCATATTTCACCTTATGTAGATGGATATCAGTCTAGCTATAAGAGTTCAACTCCAATTCTTGAGAAACTTGGTGCTCAACCCTCTTACAGTTTAAACAGATCAACTAAAGCGTTAGTTTCATGGTTAAGCATAGTATCTTCTTCCCATAACAAACAAATACACAAAAATAAGATTAACTTGCTCACTTCTGACCCCAAAATGATCAAGCATTCCCAGGTGAACACCCCAAGCTGATTGTTTGCTCAATAAAATCCAGTGCTCAAAAGCGTTAGTTTCACATGACGCATGGAGCTAAGCTAGATTTGACAAGGTTAATGATCATTCTGCATAACAGTAGATCTTCAAAGTAGCTAAGAAGCACATCCGCTACTGCATAGATAATTGTAGTATCTTTGTTCACTAACAAACAATAAACAGTAATAAGATTGTCTCACTCACCTCGGACCCAATATAAAATATTCCCAGACGAGCACCCAAATCTGAATGTTTGCTCAATGAAATCCAATGCACCAGTAAAGAGAAAGGGGGATACGTGGATTTCTCAATTGAATAACCCTGGAGCTTTAAAACCAAAAAGTAATACGGATGGCTTGACAACAAGAGGCAAGGCAGGTGCAGCAGGTGTGGGGGTACTATTCAGGAACCATTCAGGGGTTATATTTGGGTGTTTTGGGAGTCTGGTTGGATTAAAGAAGCTTTGGTTTTCATTGCTAACTGTGAGAGGTATGGGAGCTCCAGTTTATTATTTTAAATGGATTCGGTAGTGGCCTTGTTGTGGATTTGCAAAAAGAATTTTTGGCCTCGTTTCATTGCAAGATTTTTGAAGCCATTAACAAGGTTATTGACAATTTGGGCAATACATCGTTATTAATATCACACGAGACCAAACTGGGATGGCTGACTACCTTGCTAAGCTGGCGCTTGATAGGAGGAAGTTCTTCCAGGCTTGGTTCTGATCTTGTCTGTGTTTTTTGCTTCGTTTGGGTCTTATCAGGTCAGGTTTAAATGCGTGTATTCTGTTTTCTTTTGAAGGCAGTCTATTGGATGTTTGCAGGGTTGTTGTAGTTGGATTTTGCTAGAGTGTCATGTTTGATGCTGTAGTTTATAGGGCTGTAAGTCCTGGTATGGATGTTGAGGGTGTATGTACACCTCTGTTATGCCTTTCTTAATCAATAAAATTTTCTCTTGGCCAAGATGAAAATAACAAAAATAACTCAATTCATTTTTATGGTTCTGCAAACAGAATATACTTGTCCCATCTTTCAAAACCCCATCATGTGTATGAATATCTCAGAAAATCCCTCTTTCCAATTAACACAATAGAAAGGTCAAGCCATTGCTTAGATTCTCTCTAAATCATGCCCTACTCCATTTTCCGTCTTTGATCAATCCTCATTCCAGAAAGCTTTTGGAGATGCCATGATGTTACTTTTTCAAATCATTCAAGCTAGGAAATTTGACCTAATATTTCAACATTATGATTCAAACTTGCATGAACATTTGCCACCATATAATAGAGCCTAGTGTATTTATTCATATATTCATATCAAATCATAAGCTTCTCTACTTTTGTCTCCAAGCCAACTTTTCCCGTTCTCCGTGTAAGCAGAGGATCCATTTGTTAAGAAAGGAAACAACTGGATGAATGCCTTCAGACCAGTCCATATTAAGTGACATTAAAGATTTCCTAACTTCTGCAGAGCAACTCAATGAACCTCTTCAACATATTAACTTTTAGATCATTTGTCAATCATCTCTAATCAGTCTAATTTTCTCCAGTCTTCTGTTGATATATGCATTTTATCTCTCAATATTTGACAGTTTTGATCTTTATTGTCAATTTATCATTAGAGACTGTTGGCACTCGGCAGATGTATTTTCATGTTCCCTACAGAATTCCTGTCTGCCGATTTAGTTCACTGTAGTTGAAGCAGACACACATGTTGAACTTGAAATATATGATTTTGCTGATTTCATCTGAAATCTGAATTCTAATGACTGAGAAACGTTACTTTTATGGTTAATAGGGTACTGTCTTGATTGCTAAAGCGTTGACAGAAAGTCTCTGAATTTTATCACTATTAAGTTTGACAGCATGTGCCCTTTATTGGCTAAAATTGAATCTTGAGGAACTACTTATGGGGAAATATGCATACACCTGCATCTGCATGTATGTAATGACATGTATTTGTTGATCTGCAGATACCAAATATTGGCTGGGGTTATTGAACAAAGGATATTGGAACCCTTGCTACATCAACAAAAGCTCGTATTGAGTGTTATCTGCTTTGCCGTTCGAACTGGCAACACATTTTTAGGATCATTGATGTAAGAGTTCCTATTTCCTTGTAAACTCAATGTATAAAATTACCGTCATATTTTCTTTCTTATTCTCTCTTAACTCATACTTCTTCTTGGCCAGGTGGGTGGATTATGCCCGTTGGATTGGCATCCAAAAGATACGAGAATGAAACGCCACATGACGGGGATAATGTTGTTGTTGTTATCTGCTAATTTTCTTTTTCGTAAATATGTCATCAGTGTTTCAACTACTGTTGAGATCAATGAAAAGTGGTCATTCAGGGTGGCATTGCATTGCCTATTTCTGCTTTATAGCAGCATTTTTGTTATTTGTTTAAAATATTACAGGGAAATGTAAAATTTTTTTAAAATTTATTTAATGAAAAGATTTTAGGATTTCCTTGAAAGTAGATCCTTGAGGTTCCTTGTGTGTCAAAAATTAAACCCCGTCAGTGATACTGATCGGTGTATTATGAAGAACCCGTTGGCAAGAATGCTGATCATGATTCGAGTAAAGGTTTACTTGATGCGATAGATTATCAAAATGTACTCTTGAAATCTTCTCAAGGAGATGGGGAGGAGTTATCGTTCAATCAATAATACTCGATGACATGGTCTATGTTACCATCAATATATCGACATGAAAATTTTAAGACAAAAGAGTTCCAGTTCCTCCTCAAGATCCTCGAATAACATCCACCAGTTGGGAGGAGGCATCTCATGATATATATATAGACAGTCAATAACTTGCCTTGAAGTTGTGTTTGGCGCAGTTTCTGAAGTTGGCTGCTCTGATGATGCAATCGCATTAATGAAGTCATTTCCAACGGGGTTTTGGTCTGACAATGTAGATCAACGCCCCTGCATATTTCACCATAGAGAAGACATTCACTAAAGAGATTTACATATTTCATTAAGGAACCTTAGGAACTTCACAGCATCAGAACCACAGAGGTTTCGGATCCGTTATGAACTGCCCAAGGAGACGGAGAATTCTCATTCAATCAATAATACACAATGCCATCATGGTTTATGTTACAACTGCAAAATACGTAGTCACTTGCCTGGCGAGGCTATCAACTGTCAAACAAAAGCACCTGAAGTTGTGTTCTGTTGCAGTTCCTAAAGCAACAAACACAAGAAAGCAGTAGCTTTAGTACAAATTAACTTCAAACAAGAACACAATAAGCAAAGAAAGAAATTACAAAAGCAGCACGCAAATAACTAACTCGTAGATCAAGCTACTAAAATGCGGTTGGCAATAGGACACTGGCTAGCTAGCTACTTCCGCCTTTGGTGAAGATGTTATATCACTACCAGAACTTCCCCGTTCAATTAAAGAGTCTTCTTTTGCTTCGGCAAGAATTTCCACTTGTTGATAATTTTCTTCCAATTGAATGTCCACAGTATCATCATTTCTGGAGACAGAATTTCCACTTAAGCTTCGCACGACATTGTCTCCCATCACATCCTTGTAAAAAAAGATGGAGACACACCCATACGCAACTACAAGATTTACGACACCAGCTATCACCAAAGCCCGATAATATATGTCCAACCGACTATTGTTTATGTTATCAGAAAACAGGGACTTAAATGACAGTAACCAAAATATGCAAGCTAACTTTCCGATTCCCATTGCAAACTCGTTGAATGGTTCTTCATAGGTAGCCATTATTTCACCAACCTGTAAATTTAGGAAGTCCTTAAGCCCATCCTCAGCAAATGCTTCCATGAGCCCCAGCAACAAGAATTGGGGAGTTAGCAGAAAGATACTCATGTCGATCACAGTGTTGTCTTTAACATTTACTAATTTATTCAACTTTTGCAGCCTCTTAACCTCCAACTGCCAAGCTGCAAAACACGCTAGGCAACCACACGCCATTCCAAGACCAATTCTTATTTTTGCGGCAAACAATTTGCGAGCAGCAGACCACTTTTCTGAGATAACGAAGCCACACAAATATGTGATTCCATAACTAGTACAACGCATGATAAAGTAAAAGAAACTAATTGGGACGATGTAGTTCTTGGCAAGGCGATCATCCAAGTTGCTAGCTTGTTCGTAAAAGAAAGTGCTCCCCGTTACATGTATGAAAGAATAGATGACAAAAGTTGCCCACATAGGAACCATTCTTAAGACAAGCTTTACTTCTTTCACCTCTTTTACTTGGCAAAGCTTCTTTCTGTCTTCTTGTTCTTCTGGATTGAGGGGCAGATTCTCTATAACTGCAGCTTTGTCTAGTCGCCTGTTGATTTATTTGTCAGCAGCTGCATTTGTTAGTACTAGTACAAGTATGTTTAGAAGAAGTTGAGAAGCTTTAATTAAACAAGAAGCATGTGATTGGTGCTGAGACTCTAAACCCACATCGGGTGAAATCAAGCCTTGCAAATCAACATATAATGATCCTGATGAGGCCGACTTCCCATAAGTCAACTGGTTTTGAGATGTACCCGAGTCTTTAAGATAACAAAGTGTGATATATTATGGATCTGGAACCTCTATAATGCTGTAACCCTATAATCTCCCAGAGGGTGGGGGAAGATGGGATTTTACATGGTTTTCTTTTACTATAGAAGTTTGGGATCCGTATATCGCATAGTAACATTTTAGAGAGAGAGAGAGAGAGAGAGCTCTACCTTGAAAACAAAATGTGAGTGGGCATCAAAGGAAGTTGGTTGGTATCATTCTTGTAGAAAGCTTTAGGGTCTGTAGGGTAAGGAAGATGGCGTTTGGAGTAAGCGTTTCTGAATACTCGTAGAAAAGTGTTAACTGGGGTTTGTCCTGGTTGTTTGTGGGAATAGAGACTAAACCCTGACATGAACACCACCAGCATGACCCCCATCACAATAGCAGAAATTATTGCTTCGTTCCCTTCCCTCACTTGGCCAAGTGCCAGATTAGCCACAATCCCGCCCAATAAGCGGGAAAACTTCCACCATGCATCCACACGTGCCTCTATTCGCTCCTCGTCTATGGTCGGGCCTGTTTCTCTGTTTCTAAATTGATGAGCAAGGAGTTCTCTCAAAGGGCCATCTGCCGCTGCTTCGCTGATGGCTATTAGCATCATCACCACCGCGAAGAGAGCAATATCCTTGACTCGATATAACATCACTAAGGCCTACAACAAAAGATAGATGGATACAAATTAACTTTGGGCAGAGATGAATATAGAGACTTTAGGAAGAAAGCTTATGATCAAATTCAAGGCCTACACTATTAACTACGACATTTCCTTTAATTTGTTGACGTGACGGTACTCAATTTTACGCTTAAATATCATCTGATTCTTTTGTAAGAAATAATAAATACGTAACAGTTAACTAACATGGAGGATATAATAATCACGTTCATAACATGAATAATGATTCAATGGAGAGAGAAGCCGAAACACAACAGTACGTAACAAGCGCAACCGTTAAACCAAATATGAATTCCCACTGCTCCTTAGGTACTAAATTTGAATTTCTGAAAGTGTAACGATTGCAAGTGAATTTTCTTCATATGAAGGCCTCTTGACCAGAGACATTCACCTAAATGGCCAAACTTAGAGCTGACTCGACCATTCCATGCCGAGCCGAGCAAGTGCAGGTATAGGGTGGTCATGTAGTGCTTCTACCTTGGTTCTCTTGAGCAAGAGCCGCGCCCCACAGTCTTTGTACTCTCTCCATTCCCAAAATTTTTTTTACTTGACTCGGCATGCAGATTAACAAAAATGAATTACTCAACGTATATTGTGGACTTTCCAGTATTGCTATTCAAAATACTTAAAAATTTGGTTATGAATTCAAGTTGAGATTAATAAAACTTACAGCAATAAGAAGTGTAGTGGAGATTGAGACAACATTGAAACGGCCCAAGTATGCATCTGCGACTTGAGATACTATAATCAACAACACAGAAGATAATCCTTGTTGAGCAATCACAAAGGCAGCTGCACTTGGAAGACTAACCTCCCAGTTTTCTAGCAGGTAGGTTATCAATACTGCCACCACTCCGTTCTCCACAAAGCTGTTGCTGCAAACCAAAACTATATATATATATATATATATATATATATATATATATATGTGTGTTAAGGGTGTTAGTAGGATATCAATATCGCCTTTGTATAAATATGCATCGTATCGTAACTTCGTAAGTACTATGCTTGCAATTGTATAGTTCAGACTTTAGAGTCACAATGCCCGCTTGGACTCGTGTATTCAAGATCAATTTTAAGCACCCTCTTAAAGTGCGCACCCATAGTAAGGATGCTTGGCCTGCTAGCAACAATGGTGATAGACAGTTGATGAAATTTAAGTCATACGGAAGCTAATTATCTCTTGTTCACTCACAAGAATATACATCCTTGGCATAGTTCTAGCAAGATTCTTAAAGAATGGGGAGTTCATTCAAAATCAATTGGCTTGTCTCTAAACATATACTTATATACAATAATAAATTTAGAGATTCTTACCTAAACTATATCTATTACAATAAGGGTGGCGCTATTTGCACCCCAAGCCTAAATACACCCCACCCTATTTAAATATCTTTCAAAAAAACTTAATACACCCCCTACTTTTCATATTTTGCCCTTTCTAAACTATCCTAGTTTGAAACCCAAATTATTCAATACACCCCCCACCCACCCACCCTCTCTTCTATTCCCACACAAGTCGCGCCCCCCAAAGGAAGAAGAAGACCCAAACCTAACCTATTCCATCTCAAATCTTCATGATCTTTTATGCAAAATGAAAAAGACAACCACTTGTATGAAGTTTGAATATGATTTGGGTGTGTTGTTAGAATGTAATTTGTATATTAAAAAGTGTTTAGGGTTGAAATAACAATTTGTATGTAAATTTCTTTGTATTTTGAATATGAATTTCGTGTTTTTTTTAGAATGTAAATCGAGTTTAGAGGAAGAATTGCATTGGAGTTGTTCGGCCAAGGGTGATAGAACAACACTACGTTGTTCGACTCTGGTTGGTAGAACAACACTGAGTTGCTCGACCAAGGCCACACTTCTATACTGTTCCACCAATACTGGTGAGAAATGTTCCACCTCAGTGCACAATGTTCGGCCATGGTTGAAGGAACAATGCATCACCACCTGAAGAGCCAGGCCCAAACTCTGGGCCCAAGGTCCAGGCCCGAGACATAACATGGGTCTGGGCCCATCAAATAGCGAGCAGACATGGAGTGACCGAGCTGTCCACCAACCTGGGCATATGCGAGCATGTCTCACGGGCAGAACTCAGGTTGCACTGACCTGGGTTCTCGACCAGAATCCAGCGAGCAGGATGTGTTGTGTAACGCCTGAGACGAGCACATGGCGTAACGTCCGGGGACGGTTGAGCCCGACGGTTACGCCCATTACTCCTAGCAGTTACACCCATTACACCAACATTTATACCCACGCCTGGGCAGTTATGAAGGAACGTTACTCCAAAGAGGAACAGACCTATAAAAGCCTTGGACTTATTCCAAGCAAAGGTACGCATACTAAGACCTGAGCTTACACTCTGCCAGATTGTGATTTGAGCTAATTGTAACTTACTCTCACACCGGAGTGTCTTAGCAGGGTCAGCCCCTGCATTCACCTAGTGTTTGCTTCTTTTCTTAAACAGGTCATACCAAGCCCAGATATCTAAGTGGACAAGCAGTCCAGCCCAGCAGACGTGAGATTCCTTGCAACATCAGTTTGGTTCCATTGCCGGGAAACCTTTTTCTTGACAATTTGTGAGCGTCTTATTGGGTTTGATTCAACGCTAGCATGGCTGGAGATGGGAGAGATACCGTGGGTGACAGTACGGCTCCGGGGGCTGTTGGGGGCCAAGGAGGCTCGGTTCTGCCACCTCCTCCCCCAGGGATTACGGCCAGGACCACACTGTCGCCCTCTGGACGATTCAAGTCCTCAGCTTCTACGCAGGAAGGCGGGCCTTCCAATGTGAACCGTCAACCTGAGCAGCGGATTGAGCTCCGCACACACTTAAATGCCTAGAGGATGCGAGTCGCACCGGCACTGACCCGGCTTGATCGATCGCTCGCAGGCTTTAGCTAATCAGGCGGTATACCTAAGTCAAATGTATGCCCTGAATCAGCAGCTGCTCGCTATGGGACACACTCATGTTCCGGTCGAGACTCAGCTTATCCCACCTGTGGTTACGGTGGGAGCGCGAAGTGAAAGGCCTCAGCAGTCTCAAGGCCGCCCGGAAAGGCGGCGGGATGATGTGGTCAATGTGGATAGCACGGGAACAGGTCGTGCCCGCAGAGAGGCTGCTAAGGACAAAGGGAAAGGTCCTGCCCGCTCGGAGTCAGCACGGGCTAAAAGTGTGCATGACCGCTTGGTATTCGCAGACGGCCAGACACGCGGGCGACCAGAGGGCTCTAGACGCCGAGATAGAGCGAGAAGCGAAGAGGCGGAATCCCAGCCCAGACACAACAGTAGGGATGCTGGGCAAAAATCTCATCGCGCTAGGCGCACGCCCTCACCTAAGAGGAGGTCTCGAGGACGTAGATCGGACCATCATTCTTCTGTGCCGAGGAGGAGTCATCAGCCCGAGCGTCGGCCCGCCCGCTCCATGCATGAGCCCGATGAGGCGATGAAGGAGATGCGATGCGGCCGGAGGCCCCGGAGGCGGCCGCACAGCCCCGGATATGTGATCCCGGGAGAGGAGAAGGACCCTTTGGCAAATTGGATTGTGGCCGCACCAACTGATCCAGATGTTCCATTGCTACAGTTTGATAAATACTCTGGGAAGACAAATGCACGCGATCACTTGCAGGGATTCGAGAACCAGATCAATATGGTTACCAAGGATCCGCGAAGTGTAAGGCATTGGTCAGTACTTTCCAGGGCAAAGCAGTGACATGGTACAGGAAGCTTCCTCGTGCATCCATCACAGGCTGGTCGGATTTGCGGAGTAAGTTTTTGGTCGAGTTTGCGATGGCGGGGGTTACGCCTAAAGCTAGAATGGACTTATGCAGCATCAGACAAAGGGATGGCGAGACAGTTGGGAAGTACCTGGAACGGTTCCAGAAGATGCTTGAGAAGGTTGATGACCTGACCGACAGGGAGGTCACGATGTGCTTTATTGGAGGCATGAGCAGAAACGGGCTGAAGGCTGAGTTCAGCATGAGGGAACCGTTGAACCGGGCGGAGATGTTTTCTCGCGCCCAGAGCTGGTGCGTTACATTTGAGGAGGACGCCGAGGGGTCTAAAAAGAAGGATAAGAAGATTGATAAAAAGGAGGATGGTAAGGATGCTTCGAGCAAGAATGGGTCGTCAACGAGCAAGGGTTGGCGGAGGAATCGTGCCCGGGCGAATGATCGCATGGATTTCGATCCACTCAACACTACTAGGGAGGCTATTATGAATGAAATCCGTGCTGAGTTGCCACCTGCAGATCCGTTGGACCCGGCATTTGAAGCCCGGAGGGATAGGACGAAGCGGTGCGCCTATCATAATGATATAGGGCACGGAACGGAGGATTGCATGCAGCTAAAGAAGGAAATTCAGAGATTGCTAAATCAGGGGAGGCTAGACCGCTTCCGTATGCGACCAGCGAACAGGGATCGCAGGGATGATCGAGAGCCTAGGGAGGAGCCTCCGAAGAGGGGTAATGTTGAGCGCCGAGGAAGGTTGAATGTTATACTGGAGGAGGAGCCTAGCCTCCATCAGTTGAAATCTCAGATTTATACCTTGAACAAGCTGCCCTATGTGCCAGTCAGTGTGGGGCCTGATGAGGAGACTATACAGTTCACCAGGAGCGAGCTGGCAATAGGCAAGCTGGCTTCCGAGCAGAATTTGGTGGTTGAGGCCTGCATTGATTACTGGGATGTGGCCAGGGTGTTGATTGACACAGGAGCTTCCAGGGATGTCTTGTATTATAAGTGCTTCAAGAACCTGGGGTATGATGACAAGGACTTGAAGCCGTACAAAGGGTGCCTGGAAGGGTTTACTAACCACAAGGTGGCTGTCAAGGGGACCATTGAGCTGGAGGTGATACTGGGTGAGGGGAGCAGGTCCAGGATGGAGAAGGTCTTATTCTTAGTGATCGACCTGAGCTCGCCCTTCAATGCAATTCTGGGCGTCCCCGCGATGGTAAAGTTTCAGCTCGTGGCATCGGTGCCCCACCAGCGGGTGAAGTTTCTGACTGCAGGGGGTGTCGGCGAGCTGAGAAGTAGGCCGCAGCAGGTGATGAAGTTTCTGGAGGAAACTCACAAGGCTAGGGGAAAGTTGACAATCAACACTCCAGAGCGGACCGTCACGATGACTGAGAAGGAAAAACTCACTGTCACGACTTCCATGGACATGAGCATGATCTTGGCCGTTGATGGGGATGATGAGATAGTGAGTGCAGAGCCGAGCAGCAGCCTAGGTACTCCACAATCACAGTTGGAGATCGAGACTCTTCAAGTTAGGGAGATCCCAGATCTCCAGCCTCACGGTGATTTAGAGGAGGTTATTATAAACCCTGCCTATCCCGAGCAGAAGATCAAGGTGGGCAGGGGAACAACACCTGAAGGCCGAGAAAGATTGATAGCTTTCCTTCGGCAGAGTTTGGATGTGTTTGCTTGGACTGTGGAGGATATGAAGGGAGTCAATCCGGAGGTAGCGTTGCATAAGCTGAATGCGAGCATGGAATTCAAGCCCGTGGCGGCCAAGGCGACTACGAGAAGGAAAAGGCTATCCGGTGGAGGTTGAAAAGTTGCTCCGCGGACATCATTGAGGAAATCTATTACCCGACCTGGCTGGCAAACGTGGTAATGGTTAAGAAGAGCAATGGCAAGTGGAGGATGTGTGTAGACTTCACTGACCTGAATAAAGCTTGCCCGAAGGATTGCTATCCATTACCAAGGATTGATGTATTGGTGGATGCCATTGCTGGTTTTGAGATGCTGAGCTTCATGGATGCCTACTCGGGTTATCATCAGGTCAGGATGGATGAGCAGGATAAGCCATTGACAGCTTTCCGAGCAGCGGGAGCTCTGTATTGTTACAAGATGATGCCCTTTGGGCTGAAGAATGCGGGGGCCACGTACCAGAGAATGGTGAACAAAGTGTTTGCACCGCAGTTAGGCAGAAACGTGGAAGCTTATGTGGATGACATGGTGGTCAAAACCAAGGGCCGCGACCACATATCAGATTTGGAGGAGACATTTAATAATTTGCGGAAGCACAACATGAAGTTGAATCCCAGCAAGTGTGTCTTCGGGGTACAAGCGGGCAAGTTTCTCGGGTTCATGGTGAATGAAAGGGGAATAGAGGCTAATCCCGAGAAGATCAAAGCTCTAATGGATATGAAGGAGCCGACCTGCATTAAGGAAGTACAGCGCTTGAATGGTCGGATCATCGCCCTTGGTCGGTTCATCTCCAGGTCAGCTGAGAAGTGCTTGCCATTCTTCAAAATACTGCGGGGTAACAAGAACTTTGAATGGACGGCTGAATGCTCGAAAGCTTTCCAGCAGCTAAAGGATTATTTGGGTGCACCTCCTCTCCTGAGTAGTCCTGTGATAGGCGAGTGTTTGTATGTTTATCTGGCGGCCACCGACCAGGCTGTGGCCGCAGTGTTGGTTAGGGAAGAGGCTGGAAGCCAAAAACCCGTGTACAATGTATCAAAGGCTTTGACTCCGGTTGAAGCTCGTTATTTTAATGCAGAAAAGTTAGCTTATTCGCTTGTTGTTTCAGCTCGAAAATTGCGAGCTTATTTTTCTGCACATGCGATTGTTGTGTACTCTGACTATCCTCTTCGAAAAATCTTGCACAAACCAGACTCCTCGGGCAGGTTGTTGGCATGGTCAATCGAGCTGACGGAGTTCCACATTGACTATCAGCCTCGGAGGGCGATCAAGGCTCAGGCCTTGGCAGACTTTCTGGTGGAGACAACCTTTGAGGAAAAGGGCAAGGTACTGAACTCACCCACCGGAGACCAAGACGGCCACCTCGGAGCGACCGGAGGATTGTTGGCAGCTATTCGTAGATGGGGCAGCAAGTAAGGATGGAAGTGGTGCAGGGGTTTTGCTCGTGTCTTCGCTTACTGACGAGGAATTTGAGGTCGCTTTACGATTCAAGTTTCCTGCCTCCAACAATCAGGCTGAGTATGAGGCCCTGGTCGCTGGTTTGGAGTTAGCGCTGGATATAGGTGTGGTAGCTTTAGTTATACACAGTGATTCCCAGCTGGTGGTTAATCAAGTTCGGGGGGAGTATGGTGTGAACCACCCTACTTTGGCTAAGTACTGCGAGTTGGTGAAGGAGCTGTTGGCTAGGTTAGCATTTTGGGAGCTGTTACGGATTGATCGGGCAGATAACATGCGGGCAGATTTCCTATCTAAGATGGCCACTGAGGATATTCAGGAGTTGAGTCCGGAAGCGTGGTAGAATACTGGATTGCCCGGCAATTTCGGGAGAAGGTGATGGACATCGAGTTGGCTCGAGGTGTTGGATCGATGAGATACAGGAATACATCGAGCAAGGTTTGCTGCCTGAAGACAAAGATCAGGCTAGAGTCATTCAGAAGCGATCTGCTCGCTACACGGTGGTAGGAGGAGTTCTGTACCGAAGGTCTTTCTCAAAGCCCTTGTTGCGATGTGTGCGACCAGAAGTGACAGAGAAGCTGCTAGCAGAGGTCCATGAGGGAGTTTGTGGTGGACATCCAGGGGCGAGGACTCTGGCCGACAAGATATTGACCTTGGGGTTCTATTGGTTGACTCTGAGAAGGGATGCTGAAAACTATGTGAGGAAGTGTGACAAGTGTCAGCGATTTGCAGATATACCCAGGGTGCCTTCTACCGAGCAGAGTCTAGTAGTGGCATCCTGGCCGTTTGATATGTGGGGGATAGATCTTATTGGACCATTTCCCACAGCAAGGGGAAATTGCAAGTATGCAATCGTGGCAATTGATTACTTCACCAAATGGGTGGAAGCAAAACCTCTAGCAAACATTACCGAGGAGAATGCCATCAACTTTGTGCACGACTACATCTGGTGTCGTTTTGGGGTCCCGCGAGCAATTGTTTCTGATAATGGCACTCAGTTTTCTGACCGATTTACTGAGGCTTGCGCCAATTTGCATATCAAACATTGGAAGTCTTCGCAGCTTACCCTCGGGCAATGGGCGGCCGAGGCCGCGAATAAACGGGTATTGCACGCCTTAAGCGAAACCCGGAAGGACGAGCAGCGGTGGTTGGACGAATTACGGTCAAGACTGGGCATCAGACAACAGTTAGGGGGCCAACCGGGGAGACTCCTTTTGCCCTGACTTATGGGTCGGAGGCCATGGCACCAGTTGAAATGGCTCTGCCTAGCTTAAGGGTGTCACATTATGATGAAGGGCACAACACTACTGCTCGCCGGGAGGACCTGGATTTACTGGAAGAAAGGAGAGTAGAGGCCAGAATGAAAATGGTGAATTACAAGCAGCGAGCAAAAATGCATCATGATAAGCGGGTGCATAAGCGGGCATTCCAGGTCGGAGATTTAGTCCTAAGAAAGATGGAGGCAACCGGGCAAAGGTTGGATAGAGGAAAGTTATCACCGAACTGGGAAGGGCCTTACAAAGTGGTCCAGGTCGTCAAGGAGGGTACTTATAGGCTACAGGCTCAGGATGGAGCAGTGTTAAAGCATCCGTGGCATGCGGATCACCTTAAAAAGTATTATCAATGAGGTTGTTTGATGTTGTCATTCTTGATCAATGTAAGTTTGGTTTTCAAAGTTTAATGAGAATCCTTTGTGACATAAGAATGCGCTCTTTGTGGAATATAAGAGTGGCTCGCGAACGAGCGAGTCTTGGGGGAAATCTTTTATTATGAGGTATGCGGAGCGACCTCATAGTATGCCTGATCTAAAAGACTTGTATTTGTTTAACCTTTGGGATGAGCACACTCATTAAGTTAATGTTCGAAGTCATCGCTTGCTCGTGGAAAGAGCACATGACTTAGTTAATTTCTTGAATATTGATAGTGCACCCTGGTTTGAAGGTTATCCTTGATTAACGTTGGATGTTGCTTGATGATCGTGGGAGCGAGCAAGTAATTTAGTTAATTTTAAGGCTGGTTATTGTCATGTTGCTTGTTGCTCGCGGGGTCGAGCAGGTGACTTAGTCTATATTTAAAGTTGTCTGCTTAGTTAGGAGCATGTGACTTATCATGGCATTAGCATTACATGAAAGCAAAATGAGTTGAGAAAGACGAAGTTTTTATAACATTGACAATAGTAGTTACAAAATATTAGTACAAAAGACATTGGCTCGCAGGCCAGAGTGGGGCAGCTGCTCCGAAGAGCTACACTTAGGAGGCAGGAGGAGGATCTTGGGCGTTGGCCTCTGGGATGTCCGCTGTTGGGCTCTGGGCAGCTTCAGCTAGCCTTTTCTCTTTGAGCGCTTCTAACACGCTCTTGACGTTCACATCCAAGGCGGCTGGAGGGGACCAGGCTTCCAAGCCTTTCTCCAAATCACTCTCCTTAATAAGCTCCAGCTCGTCAACAGTGAAGGGGACCCAGGTGTGGCCGCGACGAGCATCCTGACCATAGTGTTCAGCAGCACCCCACTCAGCTAGCAAGTCGATAGTAAGGCCAGGGTGACCGCTGCCCGCTGCCATCCTCAAGGTGTGCTCGAGCCCTTGCCTATAGTATGGCCGCATACCCTGACCATACTCATCAGAGTCCATGAAAGCTTGAATGATTTCCTCTTTCCGAGCATCGCTTACTTGGGAGCTCTGGGCGTTCAGACGCTCAACCTCCTCCTTCAGGGCAGCCTTCTCAGCTTCAGCCTCTTTTGCTTGAGCCTCCAGCTGGGTGATTCAGGAGTTCAGGGACTCCTCGTTGACCCTGGCCGTATCGAGCTTGCGGATAAGGGCCAGCTTTTCAACCTCGAGCTTGGAGACGTCGCTGGTGCGATCAAGCACCTCTTTGTCTTTGGCTTGAAGCTCGGAATCTTTTTCACCAGAGGAGGTTGGTTCTTCGATCTTCGCTCGGGCAGCCAGCCCGGCTCCATCGGCAAGACGGGTGGCCAGCTTGAGGTATTTGGTCGCAATCTGAGGCATATAGCAGAAGTTAGAGCATGAAGAGACAGTCAAAGTAAAAGAATTTTCACAAGGGGTTACCTCGCACATGGCCATGCCCCCATCACCGATCAGGGTGCTCGTCGATTCCTCACACTCCTTGTACACCCCAGAGTGCACAATCCTCTTCAAAATTCCTTGCCCCACCAAGGCAGCAGGGTGCCCCCGGGCCTTCAGATCGATGCCCGAAATTCTTGGCACATCGGCCAGTTCGTTCATCAACCGCTCGCAGCCTGCGCGGTCCTTGGGCATAGTAAAACCCTCCTGCCGCCAGGAGGGTTGACGAGCAGTAGTTGGGGTAATCGGGGCGGATGTAGGGCGCCCCTGGCTGCTTCCGGCTTCTTGCCCGCGAGACCGCACCGAGCGATCGATTGGGAGCCCGCCTCAAGACCCTCTTCCTACTGGATAATACTGGGTATCCGAGAGGCGGTGCGATCAGAATGGGCAGACATCTCCTTGCGGGGAGACTTCCGGACATGAACAAGAGGGCCGGCGGGATCCTGGCTGGGCGCCTTGCCCGTGGCCTTAGCAGAGGAGGAGCTCCTTCCTTGGGGGGTGCCAGTGGGCACTTTGGGGAGATTTGCTGGATCTTGGCGGCTGAGTTCGCGCTGACGATCAGCGCTGTCCTTCTTGCGAGCATTTTTGGCCTTCTCCAGGACATCAATGTTCATCATCTCTCGCAGGCAAAGGAAAATTGGTCAAGATTCAAGTATAAAGTGTGAGAAGTGTTAAAGGTGTAAGGGCCAACCCGAGGGTGAGGGGGCCGTGTGGTTCCCGTGTCTTTACAGCTTGACACTCACTCGGAAACCGTTACCTTGATGACGGCCCCAGCGGTGAGGTCGCTCTTCGACCATGGTAACTCGTGGAGTAACCCCTCCACCTCTCGTGCTCGAATACCGGCGAGCCTCGAAGTAATGCTCCGTGACCGAGGCTTCAAAAACCAATCCCGGTCGCGGTCACGGCACCGAGGGCGCTTCAAGCGTCCATCGACGGCTCTCACCGGAGGTAAAGGCATCCCGGTTGTAGGTAGGAACCTTGATATGAGTGGAGGGAGGAGGAAACGGCCAGCCTGCTCGAGACTCGACCAGGAGAGGCTTGCAGTCCCACTTGTCGCTTTATTGGGAAAGGGGAAAATAGTTTGAGCGCCCAGCTTGCCGCGCGGAGATTCGGCCCGAGCTCTTGTCGTGGAGAATTGGTATAGCTTTCGAGTAGGAGCAGCAAGGCTCGTAGCCGAGCGGCAGTAACGGTGAAGGATACTAGAATCCTAACGGTGTTGAGCATAAGATCGCAGGAGCACTTGGGCCAAAGTTAGGAATTCGACGAGGAAGGGGTCGAGAGGTAGGCGCATTCCAACCTTGAAGTAATCATAAAAATACCATCTTCTCGCCTTGAGCTCGGTATTCAGAAGGGTCGACCTCAGGGTTCATGACGGTCACCCGGTAGTTGGTGGAATTGATTCCCAAGGAGGAGAACCAGTTCCGGGTTTTCTCGTCGTCGTTAAAAGATTTGGTCGGAGAAGATGCTCGACTAGAGGCCTGGTATCCACCACGAGCAGGACGAGCAGAAGGGGTAGGCTTTAGTGAGCTCGTTCCCACAACTTCGTCCAGATCATGGGTTGTGGTACGAGAGACCACTTTTGTGACAATGAGGTCATCATCACTATCAGTTGAGCTTGTGCTGGTCAAAGAGGAAGACGATGATGGGCTGGAGCTGGTGCTCGCTGCATGACCACGATCATAGTCGTAGGCTTCGTGCGAATTGGTGGCCTCGGAGTCGGTGGCTTCATCGCGTAATCTACGGGGAGTCGAACCTACAAGGATCGAGGAGGAAGACAAAGTTACGCTTGTACGTAATCGGGGAAGCAAAGGGAAATTTCTAGGTCTACGGCCAGACTAAAAGGACGGGGTTCTAACGGTCAGAGATAAACCCTAAGTTCCTCGATCCAGACTAAAAAGGGGGGGTTCCTTCTATTGAGCGATGGAAAAAGGGGAAGAAAATGCAAAATGTACAGCAAATAATAAAAGCGGAGAACAACTTACTGCGAGACATGATTGCGCACGAGTTGAGAGGCTTGAACCTGAGAAATCAAGTGAAGATGGTAGGGACACCGGTGATTGCAGCAGCAATGAGTTCCGGAAATGATTCTGGAAGCGACGACGCAATGGGAGCAGAAAGAAGCTTTGGAGCTCGCAAGGAGATTTAAAATTCAAAGTTTTCAAAAGTGATTTCTCAATCCAGGGATCCCTATTTATACTGGAAAGCCGACGTCATCCAACCGTCGGGAAGGACGCAGCCTATGGAGGTAGCCTGGGCCTACGGCCGTAGGTCATGAAAATGCCTCGGGAAGGCGCGCCGCCTCCATCACACGGGAACCCAAGCGTCGTGACCAGCTGTCTTCCACGAACACGCGCGCCTGCGCAGCTCCTTGTAGCAAGAGCGGCGAGTGACAACCACGGACTACACAACCAGCTCTTCTTGGCATGGCTGATACAGCGAGCAATGCTTCCTGCAGCGAGCATGAATACTCCGCGAGCGAAAGCGGGGCCATCAAGAGCCAGCCCAAACTCGGGCCCAAGGTCCAGCCCGAGACATAACATGGGTCCGGGCCCATCAAATAGCGAGCGCATGGAGTGACCGAGCCGTCCACCAACCCGGGCATATGCGAGCATGTCTCACGGCGTAACTCAGTTGCACCGACTGGGTTCTCGACCAAAATCCAGCGAGCAGGATGTGTTGTGTAACGCCTGAGACGAGCACATGGCGTAACGTCCGGGGACGGTTGAGCCCGACGGTTACGCCCATTACTCCTAGCAGCTACACCCATTACACCAACATTTATACCCACGCCCTTATGAAGGAACGTTACTCCAAAGAGGAACAGACCTATAAAAGCCTTGGACTTATTCCAAGCAAAGGTACGCATACTAAGACTCGAGCTTACACTCGCCGATTGTGATTTGAGCTTGTAACTTACTCTCACACCGGAGTGTCTTAGGTGGTCACCTGCATTCACCTAGTGTTTGCTTCTTTTCTTAAACAGGTCATACCAAGCCCAGATATCTAAGTGGACAAGCAGTCCAGCCCAGCAGACGTGAGATTCCTTGCAACATCAGCCCAAGTGGTACTCGTGTCCCATGCCTTATGACTATCACCTGGAGGTCAGAGGGTCGAAACTTGGTGGAACCAGTTTCAGGATGTGAGGGAGGCAAATACCCACTACCAGGAGTGGGAAGATCATGAGTTTAAACGGATGCTCTCGTTGGCTACGGAGTAGGACGAGTCATCCCCTCAACAAAAAAGATAATCTCGCTTGTTCATGTGTCTCATCCGAACTTCCAAACATAGTCACAGGAACATGAGTACCACTTGAGCAGCTGCCCAAGTGGTACTCATGTTCCGCAATCTATGACTATGACCTGGAGGTCATGGGTTCGAAACTTTGGTGGAACCAATTTCAGGACATGAGGAAGAGCACAAACCCACTACCATGGAGTGGGTAGACCCCTGTATGAGCTGGTCGTTGGCTACGGAGTAGGACGATTATGTCTCATCACCACCTTTGGCCGAACAGTACTGTATTGTTCCTTCAACTATGACCGAACATTGTGCACCAAGGACTCCCTAATTTAAAAAAAAAAAAACCGATGTTGTGGATTATTTTAAGCATAAAATAAGAAGAGATACTTACCACTGATGTCACCTTCACTTCTTTTTACTCCATATTTGATTTTCACACCAATGTAGAGGTTTAGGGTTTAGTGAAGGAAGGTTTAGGGTTTAAGGACGAAGGAAGGTTTCAATAACAAATGAGTTACCACAGAAAGGGTTTAGAAGGTGGGTGTATTTGTTAGGGGGTATTTGTTGGGGGTGTATTTAGAGACTTTGACTTCTAAGAAAGACATGAGGGGTTGTATTTAGAAGGAAAAAGGGTAGGGGTGAGCAAAAAACCCGAAGAAACTAAAAAACTCGCGAACCAAAAATAAACCAAACAATGGCAATCGATTCACTAAACCGTTTTCTATTCCAAGAAATCCCTACTTTTGGTTTTGGCTCGGGTTGGTGACTAAAACCAAATCGTAAATAAATCAAACTGATTCTTCTGTGTCTGGTCTCGGTCTTCAAGATGCACCTCAACAAAGACCAGCTACAGTGAACTTCGTACAACTCAAGCATGAACGTCAAGTCATGTCCATTAGCCTGATTCCCGGACAGATTTAAACACAAGATCTTCAGGAAGATTCTTTTAACCAACAAGTTCATAAGTTGCACTTCAAAGCATTGAGGAACGAACACTCCAACGGTTAGAAATCTACTCAAAGTCTCAACGGATTCTCTGCCTCTCTATCTATAAAAGAAACCTCTCATCCCTCATTTATAGCTTGTGTGAATGTGAGTGTGCTTTCAAGCACAATCCAAAGAAAACCAAAAAGTGGGAATAACAAAAGTGTTCTTATTAACACTTAGTGTGACAGTGATCAGAAATTCACAAGGCAAGAAGCTTCACTTAGTCAAGAAATTACTTCTTGACTTGAGTCATTTCTTCCTTCGAAAGACTCAGTCTCTACTACTGCTATACTCCATACCTATAGCTAGAGATCAAGCATTCCAGCTTGACGTTGAAGACAGAACCTGTTTGAAGATGTCCGAGGAAGACAACGGGCTAATAATCCATATTGCATTCATACCGGCAAACTTGTATTCCATTGCAAGAGTTGTCGGTTGTTGATGTGAACTCAACCAAGATCGAAGAAGTTCCAACACGGACGATAGAAGAACAAAATTTCAAAAACAACGGAAATAAATGGACAGAATGAGTCTCCCTCGACCCGCTACTCGCAATTGATTAGGAACCTTGGGATGCAATCGAGACCCGATAGACGCAACTTCCTATGAACCCCCGATCATGGAATGCCACAAACCTGCGACTCTCGAGCTTGATAAGTTCAAGTTTTGAGTTTCTCTCTCAAGAAAACTCGAATAACTCACAATTCTCTCAGAATTTATGAATGAAGTAATCTTCAATTAACTTTGATCCATGATGATTACAATTGAAGGAGCATTTGGGTTTATATAGTGCTCAATACAAGAAAGGATAATACCTTAATAAATGTGTTCATAATCCTAAAATGTGTTTATACTTCAAATACAATGTAAGAAATATGAAAAGGAACAAGGGGAGGCTGAACTAGGGAGTGTTCACACTAGTTAGAATAATTTAGAGACAAAATTTAGCATTCCCGTCCATTCTGACCAGTCTTTGGTATTTTAGGCTTAACTTCGTCTAGAAACATCGAAATTGAGATCCGTTTTATTTGTTGGAAACTAGATTTCCAGGCCTTTCCAACCATATATTATACACGAATTGTTTAGCTTTAAAACGACCTGTGTAGCCCGTTGAAATTGACCCAAAAAATTAATTTCAAGCAGTTTTCTTTAACTTTGTTGTTCTTGGGCCGGGCCATCATTTCTCATCAAGGAGTTGTTTAGAGTTGGGCTTCGATCATTGGATCGATCCTAGGTTCTCATCATTCCCCCCTCCTCCCCACTTTTCGAAAGGAATCGTCCTCGAATCACCTACATCGAAAGGGCGGAGATCAGAAATGGAGAAATATGCAATAATATGCACCTTACCAATCATTTTCTTTTGGAAGTTACTGTCAAACACATTCTTTTCCAGGATCTTCTCCTTAACCTGTGAACGAAGCTCAACAAAATGATGTAGAGCAAGATGTTCAAAGTTATCAATACATAACAAATCTACAATCCAAGGAGACTATATCCTAGTCATGTGCGGTAAAGAAACATTACTACTCAACAATAAATCCTCCACATGCTTAGGGAGTTTAACACATAAACTCCCCATAATCTCCAAGTTCCCCCCCCCCCTAAAATTATGAGTTACATCACGTAAGTAACACTTTTCTCAAAACTCAGTAACTTGCAATCCATAGAAGAAGCTAAGATAAACCTTTGAAAAAGTGTATGGAATACAACATTCTTATTATATTCGCCGGGTTTGAATATCAACCTAACAAATTACCTTACAATCAGAATTAACACAATAGTACCATGTAACATAACAAGATCATACAATCCATAAATCTTGTGAAAGTACAATGCAACATGGGTAATATCAACTGATTTGTGACAAGGAATATTGTTAAGAATATGCATGTACAACATTTACTGATATGTTTGCATATTCCAGATCAGTGATTTGCTTGTTACCATTACAACGCATATTCATACGAGTGGCTAAAAGGTCTGCGTGCCAGTTAGCATGGCAACTCGTTGAATATTGCATAGGTCATTAGACTAGGAAGTCTTTGTACATGCATGTCCGAGTCTTTGTCCTACCTACTTATGATGATCACACATGGATTAGCTCTACAAGTGCAAGCACCAGCAGACATCTCACTAGCAGATATCTCGCCAAGCAGTTACTCGATTCAGCAGCCTTCAATCAGCAAACCTTGAGGTCTGGAAGCTCCAGTGTGTCAAGAAGGCTAATGACGTGGAAAATCAGCACTGATAAATTATCAATTAGATATTATCTCACATATATCTGGTTGATTAAAAGCTGACTTCTCCATCACACTTTTCAAAGGACCACATGGGTTAATTTATTATGATTTCCCTTTTGGTGTATCCTGACGAAAAGGTACAAGTACTGCAAAGGTGTCATTAAAGAGGAAATACAATCTACTCCCCAAGCATCTACATGTATAAGAGATTACAAAAGTACTTTTTGTAAATCTACTTTACAGTTTGAAGATACACATTAAAATCCAAGCCTCACTCTTATCCATTTGATATTTCCTCTCCTGTACATGATCCCAGCTTTCAAGTCATATCAACAAAGGACAAGCTACAGTGCACTACTCACAGACAGGCTTGCAACGATAAATTTTATCCAACGACAGCCTATTTCTTCGAACAGAAGTCAAAGTCAAGATCTTCAGGAAGATTTCTTTAACCAACAGTTCTCAAGATGTACTCTAATGCACTAGAAGACAAACACTCCAACGGTTAGAAATCCATTCAAGTCTCAACAGATCCTTTACCTCTTCGCCTATAAAAGAAATCCTTCATCCTTCTTCCAAACAGAGCGGCGTACATCAAAGCGACTGTGAGGTGGGAAAAACACAAGTGTAAAAACAAACACTTTATGTGTAAGAGATCAATCAGAAATTCATAAGGCAAGAAAATTTGCTTAGTCAAGAACTCACTTCTTGATTTGAGTTATTTCTTCCTTCGAAAGACTCAGTCTCTATTGCTCCTAGACTCCAGATCTATAGCTAGAGATTAAGCACCCAACCTGTCGTTGAAGACGAAACCTGCTTGAAGATGTCCGATGAAGATTACGAGCTAACAATCCATATTGCATTCATACCGACAGACTTGTATTCCATTGCAAAAGTTGTCGGTTATGCAATAATGTGTCATCATAGTTCGTCGAGTGCTTTGCACTCAGTTGTTCAAATACTTGCTATTTGAACAACCCATGATATTGTCTTCTCACATTACTCTCATATTGGCACTGCCATTTTCCTCTCCCTAAGGGACTTGGGATTGCTAAGGTGAGAGTTTCCATGTATGTTTTCCCTTTCCCCTTCTGTCTTCCTTTCCATGAAACCCTGCAAGGTTGCTAGGATAAAGAGTCTAGGTTGATGTATTAAGCATGTTCACCTTTGAGTAAACATCTGCTGAATTTTAATATAAAATATCTTTCTCTATATTCAACATTTACTTTTTAAGCAATTTGGTCATGAAAAAGATAGTTGCATCTAATGAAGATATAAGTCTGCTATTATGTTGTATTTGTTTTAATCTAGTCATAGCTACTATGATCTTCCGGTTATATATATTTCTTGTAAGTCTTCCGTTGCACAACTCATTTGAAACAACAAATATTATAACATCAATTTTCAAGTAGCTGCTTAAGTCCACTGTGAGAGAGTAACAAAAGTCTGCTGAAGCAAACCTGCTGATCCAGCATTAGCAGAGTTGCTTTGCGAGGAAATTGACCAGATCCAATAAACATTTCATCTTTGTTCTTAAAAGATATTTCAAAATAGGATGAAATTTTAAATGAAGGTAATATAGGCTATTTACTCCCTCCCCCCTCTAGCCTATATTCTGAGCATACCTACGGGACCCAATAATTGGTATCAGAGCAAGTACTCTGCGAATTTCATTCCATGTCTAACAACCTGAGAGTTTGATCTTGCTACTCAGATTAAATGCATAGTCAAAAGATGTCTTCAAAAATCTTATTTCTTAAAACTTTTGACTGGGATTGTAGGAAGTCATCTTGAAAAATCTTTTATAAACTCAAATCATTTTATTAAAACTCTTCCAAATCCAATTTGAAATTCACAAATTTTTGCCCACTTTTTTTTTTTTAATTCAGATTCAAGCTTCTTTTTTTTTTTTTTTATTTGCTTGATTCACAACTTTTTGATTCATCTCATTTTTTTTTAACAATGGGCAATCTCTTTTTTTTTTTTTTTACTTTATGGATTGGATATAACAAGAGTACACACAATAATTCAGAATTGTAATGACACAAGGACATATTTTGAAGAAGTCTAATACACTCAAGTGATCAACAAAAAGAAACAGAATCGATAGATAAAGAAATGGCTAAATCAAGAACAAAGTAACACACAATTTTTGGAATTTTTTTATATGAAGAAGTTGAAGAACGACAAATTTGATGAAAACAAGAATAGATGAAGAACAATGGTATAGAATAGAATTCAACACAAAGAAGAAATGGATAGATGAAGAACAACAAAGATGAGAACGAATTTTGTTGATTACTTACCTCTTCGATTGCTCTAATACCAATTGATGTGAACTTGACCAAGATCGAGATCGAAGAAGTTCCAACATACACGATAGAAGAACAAATTCAGAAACAACGGAAATAAATGGATAGATTGAGCCTCCCTCGACCCGCTAATCGCAATCGATTAGGAACCTCGGGCTGCAATCGAGACCCGATAGACGTAATTGCCTATAAACCCCGATCACGGAATGCCACAAACCCGCGATTCTCGAGCTTGATAAGTTCAAGTTTTGAGTTTCTCTCTTAAGAAAACTCGGATAACTCACAATTCTCTCAGAATTTGTGAACGAAGTAATCTTCAATTAACTTTGATCCATGATGATTACAATTGAATGAGCACTTGGGTTTATATAGTGCTCAATACAAGAAAGGATAATACCCTAATAAATGTGTTCATAAGCCTAAAATGTGTTCATACTTCAAATACAATGTAAGAAATGTGAAAAGGAACAAGGCGGGGCTGAACTTGGGAGTGTTCACACTAGTTAGAAGAATCTAGAGACAAAATTCAGCATTCCCGTCCATTCTAACCAGCCTTTGGTATTTTGGGCTTAACTTCGTATACAAACATCGAAATTGAGATCCGTTTGATTTGTTGGAAACTAGACTTCCAGGCCTTTCCAACCATATATTATACATGAATTGTTTAGTTTTAAAACGTCATGTGTGGCCCGTTGAAATAGACCAAAAAAATTAATTTCAAGCAATTTTCTTTAACTTTGTTCTTCTTAGGCTAGCCATAATTTTTCATCAATGAGTTGTTCAGAGTTGGGTTTCGATCCTTGGAGCGATCCTAGGTTCTCATCAGTTGTGCAACAATGAGTCATTACAGTTGGTCGAGTGCTAGTCACTCAGTTGTTCAATTACTTGCTAATTGAACAACCCATAATATTATCTTTTCACATCTAATTTATCGTGTTGATACTACAGGAAGACACCGTGATCATGACATATGTCTGGTTGATTTTTCCTACGTATCCTTGATAAATTTGCTTTCCTATGTATTCCCTTTCCTCTGTCTTCTTTTCCATGAAACCCAGTAGAGTTGCTAGGTTAGAGAGTTTAGGTTAATGTATTATGCATATTTATCATTTGATGAACATCTGCTAAATTCTAATATAAAATCAGTTTTCTACATTCAGCATTTACTTATCTTTCCCGTATTATATGTCTTATATTATAAACAATTTATTCATGGAAAAGATTGTTGGATCTGATAAATATATAAGTTTGCTGTTAAGTTATATTTATACTAATCTATTTACAGTCACTTTGATCTTCTATGTTATATATTTGTTGCAAGTCTTTCAGCTACACAACTCTTATATACCAGCAAATATTATAACAGCAATTTCCTAGCAGATGTTTAAGTCCACTTGGACAGAGTAGTTAAAGTCTACTGTAGCAAAACTGTTGTTCTAACACCAGCAGAATTGCTATGCAAGGAAATTGATTTGACCCGAAAAATATTTCATCTCCGTTCTTAAAAATTTTATAATAAAGATGAAATTTTCAATGAAGGTCATATAGGCTATTCACTATTGGCAAGGAAAAGTTAAAAAAACAAAACAAAATGATGTTACCAATAAAACTTGAACTTGCATCCTTTTAAATATAAACATTCAACTTAACCAACTCAACCATTTATATTTTATGTATTTATTTAGAAAAGTACATACATTATAGTCAAATGAGTCACGTGATTCATATATTTTATTATCCACTTATTTTGATTAATATTTTTATAAAATATCAAAATATGCGATATCAAATGTGTTATAATTATTTTCAGTTATACGTCTAATTTTTTGGGTCATTTAAAAATTGGATAAGATGTTGGTTCATGAATAAAGATATGTATTTTTTTAAAGAAAATAATGTCTCTCGATAGTGTAGTGTTAATTATCATTATGAATATCATATTATGGCTAATTAGTGTTTTAAGTTTCCCGCACATATTTATTCTTATATAAAGACATATCAGTTATATAAATATTTTTTTTTAAACATACATATTATAAACAAATCCATTTGCGATCTTATTCTTTTATAAAAATATATCAGTTATATAAATATTTTTAAGGCATAATTAGACGTTAAGTCAACAAACGTCTATATTCAATAATAATAATTTTTTCAAAAATATTTTTTAAATTGTATCGATTAATCTTAAAATCAAATTAAACCCGTGCGGAGCACGAGTTCAATAATTAGTAAAGAAAATGACGGGAAAAAAGATAAAAGAAAAAGGAAACAACCAACGGGAAGATATCAGGAAAACCAAAACCATCTCTAATCCCATCCCAACTAGCAGGTTAACCAGTGCCACCACCAACAACATCAATGGCCTCCTCCACCACCACCACCACCCATGACCACCACCACCACCACCACCACTCATGACCACCATCAACACCACCCATGACCACCATCAACACCATGCCCATCACCAGATTCGACCCAATAACCCGTGCGGCCGTATCCAACCTTCGTCCAAGTAGACACCTTCAAAAAAGTAGTCTAATTGCTAACACGATCCTCCGACACTGCCAAGCCCGCGGCCTCCGCTAAACCCGACCGCCAATATGGCGCCGACAAAAGCTCCGATGAAGAAGATGTTCACAGTGGAATCTTGGATTAGTTTTTTCAGTGAAGAATATGAGTGTAAAATGACCATATTGCCCTTTATAATTATGGAGGTTAAATGGACCACGCTTTAGGGCTTGCCCGTTTAAACCAGAAAAATAGAGTTAGACCTCAATTTCTTTAGCCTGTTTAAAATTAGAGTTTTTTTTTTTGCTCGGACCGTTTAACTACTGGCCCGTTAGAGCTGGCCCGCTAGGTTTTAGGGCTAGCCCGTCGACCCGTGTAATATTAATTAGGTCCTAAAAAGTTAGGACATACATAAAACAATCACTATGAAAATAAAATTCACAACATTCTAATTCAAAGTCAAACACACTTATCATTTGCACTACATGTCTTCTTTGTGTTCTTGTGAATAAATACTGAATTATAAACGAAACTCTTGGAGGGGACTACTAAGTAGAGTTATTTCAATATTTATTTTGAGGTAAAGCATATTGAAATTTAAATATATAAAAAATATCTCATTTATATTTATTATGAAAAACATAATAAC
Organism: Platycodon grandiflorus; assembly: GCA_016624345.1. Classification (NCBI taxonomy): domain Eukaryota; kingdom Viridiplantae; phylum Streptophyta; class Magnoliopsida; order Asterales; family Campanulaceae; genus Platycodon; species Platycodon grandiflorus. Next base: position 19,850,603 of record CM028368.1, read on the forward strand.
CTATCTAAATTATGGGTTGTAAATAACAATCACTGTCCACTCTTCTGGATATTTACAAAGATTAAATTAACATTCATCATGTTTTATATTTTTTTTAATTGTGGTCCGTTTAGCTCGAAGCCCGCTAGAATTAGGGTTAGGTCCGCAATAATAATGACCCGATAAAATTAGACCATTTAGCCCGTGACCCGTTAGGGCCATAGCCCTATCTGGTTAGCCTGAAACCGCTAAAATCAGCCCGTTTAACATCTTCATTTATAATACGGAGTAATTGCAAAATGTTATTCTGTGTGGATAATATTGTCATTTGGTATTTGAACAAAAAATGAAAAACAATTTTAAGAAGTTATAAAGTAAACTTATGGATTCCCTAATTTTCCCTTTATTAAAATATGGCATGTAACAGAGAAATGCTACTCCCTCCGTTCATAAATTATCGTCTGTTTGACTTTTATTTTGTCAAACAATATATTATTCAAATATAAATTTAATTCATTATTTTATTTTTTCTAAATTCATAAAACACGTAGTTTGTAGTACTTTTAACAGAGGGAGTATTATTTTAGACGAAAATCGTTAGTCAAATTAACGGAAGGGCCCTTAAAATGAAATGAAAGATATAGTGGGTCGTTAATTCTTTTTGAAAGATTTAAGGCCTGATATAAATTTTGTGAAAGTTATTTGAGCAATAACTTATTTATCCTCGGTTGAGCTAGTTCACGAAAAAAAATGGTTTTACTACCACTGTATATACTTTGACCAATCTTTATATTTTGTTACTTATGGGCCAAATTATATTTGTAATAAAGAGGGTTGCGATTTCGTCACTATCCTTAACTGTCATTAAAATCTTAATAGAATAAATTTTTATTACCTCTCCTACTAAGGTTTTACAAAAAGGTTGGAAGATCCTTTATAGTAGCTGATGTTAGAATTAAAAGAGTTTTGGTAAAGTTATTGACAAAGATCAATTTTGTTAATGAAAATTACTAAAGAGTGAAGACTTATTTTACTTTAAATTACTAGTGACATGAACTATTGAATAACAAAATTTAAAATGAATAATTATTAAAAAAAAATATTCTTGAAAAATATAAGTTAACACGGGATAACTTTCATGTTGTTGGCTATTACATTCTGAATTTTAAAATTTTCTTTGAGCTTAATTTTATAATAATTCTATCTAAAGCAAGTTTCTAAAAAAAAGTTAGTACAAAATTAAGTTTACAACTTTTTATAGAAAATTCACTTTTTAAGAATTAAAACTTTATCTTACATTCAAAAAACGGGTGCTAACGGCAAGATTCTACGAATTAGTTTTTTTTTTATTTATTATTGTTTAATTTGTTTACTGATTGGATTTCTTTTAAACTTAAACACAATTTTTTATTTTCTTTATTATTATAATTACTTTATACTATTATGGTACGATTAAAATAAAATGAATGGAGTGACTAATTTTGATATTTTTTTCTCTTTCTTTTCTTTTCTTTTAGACAATATATATATATATATATATATATATATATCTTCTTCTTCTTGTTGTTTATATAAGTTTTATATATCATTCTTTTTTTCTAATTAATAATATATCTTCTTTTTCTTAAACTCAAAAAGAAAAAAAGAAGGGCTGACAAAAAAACCCATTAACATTTTGAAATTATTTTGTTAAGATTTAGATGACAAATAGAGATGGATATATAATGGTAAATAAGATTAACCAACCCATGAAGATTGCATGGAGATCTAACGTGAAAAACTCTTTTTTCAAGCAAGGGGACGATCGATCGAGTTCAATGAGTGGCCGGCGGCAAATTAAAAGATGGATTAGTAGGTAGGAACGTACCTGAGATGAAAAAGGCAGGCTTACAAAAGTAAACGTAGTATTTGAACCATTCAATCACTGTAATTCGGGTCTTGGATAACACCCGCCCCAAATCCGAAGCCATTATGTGTGAGTGTGATGTAAAGAATGAATTGAATTGAATTGAAGAAGATAAGGAAGAACAGTGTGCTTAAATTTCTGTTAAAAATAAAAGTATGTCTCAATAGAATCTTTACTTTTTTTCTATTTGGTTTGTGGTGGATCCCACAAATGAAAGAATAAACAATTCCTTTAACGAATTGGTTTTCTTCGAGTACATTGAAAATATTCTATTTCATTATATTTTCTATTTTTTTTTCCTCTGAAAGCTCTCTATTTCGTTATATTCTCTATTTTCTTCCCTTTTGAAAAAGAGCTTCTAAACTCTATGTTATACAAATTAGCATTGATTTTGCTTTCTTTGAAATGTAGAACAAACTCACTTATCCAACTTCAATTCACTTACTTTAAGCCTTAATGTCACGCCCCAAACCCACAGTAGGATAATGGGCAAAGGGTGATTGGCCGTGGCCCTCTAAAATGGTGTTGGGCTCCACAAGGCTTTCCAATACAATTGTGCATCTCAAATCTAACTACTCCTTAATAAAAACTAAACCGCAAATAATGAGGCTCATTAATTATCCTATTAAATCAATCAAGTCCAAATGAAGTTCCCAAAATAACAATTATTTAGGAAGTCAACAGTTCCTTACAAAATCCAAGTTTAATTGCAAGAAACAGAAATTAAACTATAACAGAAAACTCTCGAGCCATCCACTGATCGAGTGGTCCCAAGCCGTCACTGACATTAACGATCCACAAAATGATAAGGGGTGAGCTCACAGCTCAGCAAGGTACTAACAACGTTATTTAGAGGATTAAGCACGTATTTCGAAAATAAAAATTCTATGAAAAGTCATAAGAAGCATTTCAAATCACATTTTTCAAAAACGACATTTCAAACGTTGCTTAGCAAAAACATTTACTTTGAAACGAGTCAATGACACTACCGTCCCATACCGATAGTATAATTAATCGTTTCGTCAAAAGAAATTCACTAAGTTCAAACAATAATTTCTAAGTGACTTTCAAAATCAAAGGTTAGTCAGCTAGTCGATTACACCACTGTCCCATACCAGTGGCATGACCAATCGCTCCGTTAAACAAAATCGATAAAGTTTCATGGTCTTTGTTGACTATAGCTACAGTACACCTCTGTAATATGGTGTCAATAATGTCATAGTACAACCCTATGACACGGTATCGATAGTTGTCGAAGTACACCCCTGTGCGCAGTATTTAAATTTCAGAGTTCAATATGTCTACCTAGCTAAGTAGAGTAGATGGTTCGAAAGGTTCAATACATAGTCAGACCATTTTTTTCTAAACGTTTCATAGTTCACAATTCAGTAAATTCCAATGTAAATAAACAATAACAAAGATTCAAAAATCAAATTCATTTCAGAGGCTCATATGCTTGATCCTTATTTTGGGATATTTCAATACATCACATTAATTTTTGACAAAAATATATAATCGATTTCATAAGCTTATTTGAAACAAAACGATGTAACAAAACATTTTATTTTTTGATAAAAACTAAGGGAATAAAAACGAACTAGATAAAGTGGAAAGTCCCTTACCTCGTACTTGACACAAGCTAGTTAAACGTCAAAATGGTACTACCTCCCAATTGATATCAACAGTACCTAATTTCAAAGACAACAATGTTTCTTTTTAAGTATCACATATTACAAGGACTCGCTAGACAAATTCGCACCTAGGTGGGCCTGTCTATCAATTTCCAGAACTTAAAGGTAATTCTCAACCTTTTCATTAGCCTAGGCTTGCAAGTACTAGAAATCCAGGGACTAACTTGATAACATCTAAACTGGAAGAAGTCAAATGTGGATAACTAAGACATGGATGGGGTTAACTGTAAATTCGATCATCTTCTTCACCAAAACCAAACCTAGCAATGTGCTGGTGCTGGTGCTGGTGCTGGTGCTGTGCGGCTGTGAGTATAGACATGGTTTTCTCATCTTCTTTTTTTTTTCGGCTTAAACCTCTACTAAGCTTAACTCAATTCCAAATCAAGAGATTACCTTTTCTACCTAACAAATTTCCTCCGACGGCGCTCCGATAGTGCTCCAACACTTAACCGCTCTTCCACCTCCGTTCAAGGTTCAACAATAGCGGCCTTTTTCTTCTGTTTCTCTCATGCTAAACCTTCATTCATATGGTAGACACCACCCTTATATACTCACACTGGAAGTCCCTTCCTCTCCCAGTAGTTATCTTCCATAATTTTCTGGAGTTAACGCACAATCACTCCAGCCATCTTCATCGTTTCCTCCTCCGTTACAAGCCATTCCAATTCCTTTCTTTTTTATTATTATTATTATCAAATTAGAAGCCCAAAATTCTGACGAGAGCCCGATAACTCTAATATTAGTGGGCAACCCCAGTTCCAATACATAAAAACAAATTTTATACCCAAAGGAAATTAGGCCCAAAGTAATTAAAGTCAATCCAACAAATTATAATCTTATTATTATTATTTGTCTAATTTTCAGGTTATCACACTTAATATATCTATCGTCCAAACATTATTTTAGACGAATAAATGAATGATCTCGATGTTATCACGGAGTAAAACACATTTTTTACAATTATTTTTATCATTCAATAAACGAACCACTAAAAAATTTGTGACAAAGGATGCACAATTTTCTTCACTTTGTACAGTTTTTCCCACACTAACTACCTCCTAATTGACTTTAGACCAATTAAGAAAAACTTCAACAACCATTAACTTACTAAAATATTCTTTCATTGTTTGGTCACAATTTTAAATTGACTTAGTAGTTGACGTAGCATAAATTTTCTCAATTATTCAGAGTTTAGCGAACCTTCTTGCATGTGTTGAAATTTTCATTCCCATTTATCAAAAAAGAAAATTTTAATTTTCAGTTGAAGTAACTTTAATTGCAGGATGAACTATATCGAGTTTTTCAGCCGATTCATCCCTTCGAAGGAGCAAATTTCGATCATTATAGTGCGATCATTTTCATTGATAAAATTTCTTACTACGGATTACCAATAACAAAAATCAAATATGAAATAACTACCAAATTAATTAATTAATTACTTACAGCCAGTTTGGTGCAAGTTTTCAAAATGGAGAGTTTTCAAAACGTAGCGTTTTTAAAACGCAGCGTTTTTAAAACACAGCGTTTTTCTTATAAATTGCATTTGAGATATACTTCAAAACGCAGCTTTTTTTTCCTAGTAGAGTTTGATATATATATATATATATATATATATATATATATATATAAGCTACTCGTTTTTTTCATCTTCAATTTTAAAACTTATATATTTTTAAATATATATATATATATATATATTGTTGGAAAAATTGTTAATAGTGAAGGAAATTGTGCATCTTGCTTTGCAAATTTCTTAGTGGTGTGTTTGTCGAATGACAAAGATAATTATGAAAATTTATTCTACTCCATGAGAACATCGAAATCATATATTTATTTGTCCAAAATGATGTTTGAATGATTGAGATATTAAGACCCAAAGTAGGTGGGTTGAAGTGAAAAAGTGATTTTGTCCCACATGGAAAATAAAGCAAAAACAAAACTAGTTTATATACAAGCTCCTTTCTCTTATGGAGTAAGTTTGTATAGCTTAGAGACTCTCTCTCTCTCGCACGCACGCCTGCAAGGAGGTGCAAATCCCAGTTCAATTTGAGGTCCGAACAGTGGACTCGTGTGCAAACGCGACTTGCGTACACGAATGTCCGATCAAATTGAGCTCCTTAGACTAAGTCAAGTTTTGCTATTTAATTTTCTGATATTGTTTAAAAAAGTAACCCCTCCCAGCCTTTATGTAGACTTAATAACATATTTGATTTCTCCAAATTTATAACTGAAACTCATTAACTTCCAGCCTTGATTATGTAAGTAATTGGCTGAAACCTTTGGGTTGAGAGAGTATAAATCAAAGGTTAATTTCCATAGAGAAAACACCAGAGAATTTCCACCAATCCTTTTTTCTCTCTTACACAGCATATTGCGCATTCTTCTTTTGGCCTCCTTGCATTTCTGTCGTGGTGATACACTTCAGGCACAACTTCAATTCACTGGAACCTTAAGTGCTAAGGCTTCTCCAGTTGTTCTGTTGTATCCTGGGAGACACTCGCTCACGAGAAAACCACTAGGCATTAAACGGGATGGAGGACGAATCTGTTTCAAGGAAACTGTGTTTAACACAGACCTCGGTTTTACATCAGCAGCCTTCATTCTTTAACATCAGTAGCCTTCTCCTTAAGCATCAGCAGTCTTATTACTTAACCATTAGCAGCCTTCTCCTTAAGCATCAGCCGCTGAGTTACTTAAGCACCAGCAACCTTCTTCAGCAGAGTTCAAGGCTATCTTCAGCCAAGTTTATTCAGTAAACATTTAAATTGTGTATTTACATTGTTTTCCTATTCTGTAATTGTATATTTTTCATGCTACATTTCTAACATATATATATATATATAGATATATATATACATATATATAGACTAAAGTAATTTTACAACAAAATATTAATCAACAAAAAAAACACAAAAATGTGATCACCTTCATTTAAAATTTTCTGGACATCTTCGGTTAACCGTTACTAAGACGAGAAGATATTCAATAATTTCAGAGTACCAAGGAGCATATTTATATGTTACACTACGATTAATAGCACACACTATAATATCAAAGTGAATTAAAAACGTGAGGTGCACTTTGGATTCCCTTTGTACGACTTGAACATCATCGTTTATCATTATTGATCGTGATGCAATACGTAACAGTATTATTAAATATTAAAAAAATAATACATTGACAAAATTTATTAACAAAATATATATTTACTACTCCCTCCGTTCTGAAATTATTGTCCTGTTTGACTTTTTTTGGTCAAACAGGACATTTTTCAAACGTAAATTTGACGTATATTTTTTTACTTTTTTCAAAATCATAAAACATGTAATTCGTAGTACTTTTAAAATACTACGAATTACATGTTTTATGATTTTGGAAAAAGTAAAAAAATATACGTCAAATTTGTATTTGAAAAATGTCCTGTTTGACAAAAAAAAGTCAAACAGGACAATAATTTCAGGACGGAGGGAGTATATGTTTAAAAATCAGATTATAAACACTTCAACCGTATCGATGCAACATCTTTCCCCCTCATTCATGTTTCCAATAATTGAATGCTGTCAAGATCCAATGAAAAAGCGAAGGCACTTCACTGAACAAGAAAAACAAAAAATAGCAGAAGGCTAAATGGCCCCCCACCCCTGGGGGATTCCATTACTCCGTATTTGATTTACATTAAAATGTTGGTCGGTCCACTTTTTAAAATTCTTTTTCTCTTTAATTCACTTTTTTTTTAACTGTTGAAAAGCATTTTAACAATTTTCTTTCTAAAATGTCCTCAACAATATCGTTGCTTCAGATTTGAGGTTCGAATTGATGTATAAATGATTCCATGTTGTTAATATAGTCTTCCCTCATGTTTAGGTATCAATTTCCATGCATAGAACACGAATTTGATCACAATTTGATCAAATTCGAATTTTTTTAGTGCATCCCATTTTTCTTTGTTCTTGGGCTGTTTTGACCACTTTAATCTATGTTTTAAAATTCGAATTTGTTTAAAATCAATCACATATTATTATCCTAACTTAGTACTACATTTGTGCACAATTTTTCTACCAAAATATACTATTTTTGAGATCCAAATTGAGCTTAGCAGTGTACTGTCCGAAAACAGAGGTAGATGTTCTTGAACTGATTTTGAGACTTTAATCAATGATTTGAGTTTAAATTTTGTATAATATTAATATCATACTGTTATAAGAAGTCAATACTATGTTTGTATGTAAATTTTTCAACCAAAAACAACCATTTTGATCGATTTTGATATTATATAAAATTGGGCACGGGATGTCTTTAATTCGCCAATCACAGTATGCTGGGCAACATATCGCGATGCCTTTGTTGCTCATCGCGATGCCTTGGTTACTCATCGCAATGTCTTGGTTACTTACCTTGGTTACTCATCGCGATGCCTTAGTTGCTCATTGCGATTATTAACCCACGCGATGTCTTGGATTACTCATCGCGATGCTTTTGATTACTGGTACGCATGTATTTTTTTTTTATTAATGGTATAATTATCTTTTTGCCCAAAAAATACATTAAAACGATTACAAATAATGAAAAATGGACGTTTCGCCCTTTCATTTATTTTAATATACATCAGTGACCACTTCAGCAATTACGTGCCCCTCCTAGCGTAACATGATAATGTCACTCTAATGACGTAACACTTTTTCAGTTCAACATCACCGCGAAATAGCGAGAAAATATTTATAATTGTCTTGTTTTTTTTTTCCCCTTCCATTCTAAAAAATGTCTAGTTTTTAATTTTTAATTTAAAAAAAATACTTTTATTGTTTTACTTTTGATTTGATCACTTTAATTTTTGACCCCACTCTCACATGAATATTTTTAAAAACACTCGCTAATATTTTTAATATTCAGTCATCTTTTTATAATCTGTGTCTGTTTGACAATTATTTAAGAATGATAATACTTCCTCTGTTCCAGTTAAAAAGTTTACTTTTTATTTTTTTTAGTCAAATTAGTTAAAATTTGACCGATAATTAAAATAAATTTAGTAATTTTTACAATGTTATTAAAGATGTAATCTATAGTATTTTTAAGATAATTTTTAATTAATAAAATTTTATTTTTTAAAATATAATTAAAGTATGTAAAATATTAATTTAATTTAATTATATGTTAACTTATGAAAAAAAAAAAAAAAGTGAAGTCTTTATCCGAAACCGATAGAGTAATAGGAGTATTTATTAAGTTAAAAAAAGAGAGATCCGTCCCTAACAACTTTTGTTCTCAAAATTTCTCACAAAAAGACATTATGTGGCAAGAAGATAGGGAAGGCGGAAAAAGAAAAAAAGGGGGCTACGGAAGTGGAGAGAACAAAGAGGAGAAATTTGAAGAAACGTACTCCCTCTCATTTTAAATTATTTTTTACTTTTTTTTTTCGTTCGTTTCAAAAAAATTGTCTTATTTGTGTAATTTTCGTTTTAGTAAAATATTCTTACCCATTTATCCTTTAGAAGAAATTTGAATTATTCAATTTTGATTAGAGGGATTATATTATTATTTTAAATTTCAAGAAGATACCATTGTTATCTTACTCATATCCATAAGGGTAAAAGTGGAAAAGTGCAATAATACAAATATTAATAATTGATGCAATCGTTTTTTTTAATCCGTGTGTAGGGTCAAAAATAAGGGTTAGGGTAAGATTTATGTCTCCTTCAACAATTTTTGATTGAAAAAAATTTTAAGTAGCTAAAATCGGCAACTCTACCTAATAGGCAGTTTTCACTAACTAATATTTAAAATAAACCCTCATCTAGGTTCTCCTCCTCGACTGGTTTTTCAAGATAATCTTAAATCTCTTCAACTTGCTCTTAAAGCTTGACAATTCTCCTATTAATGTTGGTGCAGTCCCAAAATCTAAAAATAATTTTCTCGGGTAACACTGTTTTATAGGAGACCTACTCCACCAAAGGTAAAAATTTAAGAAATATCGTTTTACGGGTATTTTTTATAAGACAAATCTCTCTAACCTGACTCATCGTGTGTTGGTGAAATGAACTATGTGAAAGTGAGACTACGTATTATGAATTAAAATCCGTAAAATGGTCTCTTAGGAGACCCACTCAACACCAAATATTTTGAAATTAGTTCAAAACTGCGCAATTTTTATCTACTTCACACGTTAACTTGCAACATTTTTCTAAAACAAGGGTAAGAAATCTAATTCTTCTCTTACACAATATTGTAAATAAAATGTGGTTAGTTAAATCATTATATCAACACATGTAACATGTAATTAACTTCTTGTGAGTGTAATTGACGTTGAGAAAGTCAACACGTGCACGGGGACTAAGAAATTGAAATGAATCTGTCCAACTCTTTGATCGAGACTACTAATTTCAAAGATAAGTTAAAAATCCTGTGGAAGAAATTAAAGATCATAATTAGTACATTGACAATCCGTTTATGGATGAGCCTTCTGAGAAAGCACAAGTCTTTAAGGATGAGAGCTTAAAGTCTATAATAGATCAAGATGGGACCTAAGCCTAATTTCTTAGAAGGTAGGTGTGAGTCGAAATCTAGGAGTGGACGTGTAAGACCCCGACCCTATTTGTAATACATTGGTCCTTCCTATATTTGATGTGTTGATTTTGTTACATTGTTATAAAGTAAGACATGTGTGTTTGGGTTTCAAGTGTGTTTCAAAATTGATTGGAGGTTAAGATCATTTTGGAATACTTAGTAAACATTTTGTTTTGAACATAAGATGGAAAAAGATGCACACAAAAGCATGGATACGTGCTTAAACCTGAAATTATATCCATCCAAACAGTCTGTAGTAATTTGGCCATAACTTTGTGTAGGAAACTCGGATTTGCAAACCGTTTACTTCTGTGTAAACTAGACTCAAAGAGCTTTCTAACCATATCTTATTTGTAATTTTTAGACTTGTAAATCGTCTCAGGCATGTCATTAAAGTTAACTGAAAATCAAAATTGTGACAACTTTAACTAAGTTTTAAATGACTTGACCATTTGACCCTTTGACCATTAAAACATCTCCCTATTGACTTGTTGACTTCTCTTTAAGTGGTAATAGGAGATAAATGTGTGGGGAGCTGAGAGAAGCCTCATTTCAGCCCATTCTTTCCATCCAAACCGTGCTGCATAGAGAGAGAAGGAGAAGAGAATCTAGAGAGAGAATAGAAAGAGAAAGTGAGATATCTTGAGCATCCGAAGTCCAAATCACGATCTGTCTTCGCCATTGTGGAGCTATGGACTAGAGGAACACTTCCATGGATTGCATGCTGACTTTCATGGTTTAATTTTGGTGGAGGTAAGTAACTATAATGTTTTGTTTGATTATGAGATGAATTGGAAGAATAGAGCATGTAGCTAGTGTTAGTTTATCATTATTGTGTTAAATCCTTAGAAGAAACATGTGATTAGTCGCTCTAACTTATGTTATGATATATTATGTTGTTGTTTGAGGTTGCAAATATAATTGGGAGAAGACACGATGATATTTGGAAGCCAAATGCTTAATTCTTGAAATAAGATTTGTCACAATTTTAAGGCATGATGTTGAATTTTCTGGGAAAATTCCGTCCATGGGAATTGTCTGAATTTTAGATATGTTTTACATTAATATGTTGTGTAAAATCCTAGAAATTTTCATAAATTTTAGAGGTTGGGAAGTACCTCGTTTAGGTTGCGTATTATCGATACGCAGAATGGACTGTTGCTAGAAATTCTGGGTTGTAGTTCAATCTCTTTGTGGTTGCATGTGGATGAATATAAGTCCAAATGGAATGATTTAAAATGGTAAATTGTAATTTGGAATGTCTAGTTTCTTGGTATGTAAGATTCATAATATTTGGACATGCGTAGAATATTTGGTGAAATGTTAGTTACAAGTTAGAACGAAAAACACATGAATTTCAAGTTAGTTGCAGTCCCTATTTTGGGCAATTTTCGTGAAAATTATGGTACTAATCTACTATTGAAAATTTGCTGAATTTTTGATATGTTATTCTTATGTATGTTAGGTTGTTCTCTGTAAATTTTCATAAATTTTAGAGGTCGAAAAATACCTCGTTTAGGTTGTGTTTTATCGCTGCGCCGAGTAAACTGTTGCTGGAAATTCTGGGTATTAGATCTAACTTTAAGTGGCTGATTCTTCATGATTATAAGTCCAAATGAGGTAATTCAAGGTGGTAAATTATAGTTCCAGATGTCTAGTTTCTAAATATGGAATAATTATAATATTTGGATTTTCATGAAATATTTGGTGAATTTAACGATTCTGTTGTGTGGTGCTGGAGAAATCATATTGTGTTAATAGACTTTGTATAACAGCAACTCGTTGAGATTTTTGTCGTTATTTTACTCGCTATGAATTTGTTAGGTTGTTTTGGGTAATATATATTACCGAATAATGGTGTTGAGGATAGAATGATTAATTAGGGATGATACCACGGTTCATCCTGATATCTCTAATATTGGTAACGACTCAAACGGAGTCAATAAAATATAACGTTATAAATCGAACATTTATGTGAAATGAACACTAGTTATGACTGACTCTGGCGGAGTCGAATAGGATGTGACTTGTAATGAATCGTGATATACATAGTACACGACGATAACGATATGTGATAGGTTATACTATACATGAGATGACATACCGTGTTTATCATTCCAATAAGGACGATGTGACTTGTAATGAGTCGTGATATACATAGTACACAACGATAATATTATGTGATGGTTTATGCTATACATGAGACAGAGCGTCTCAAGTGATTATAGGATACTGTAAAAAGAACCTAAGTTGAGTATTATGGTTATGTATTGTTTAATGGTTATAAATATGACTTACATATGTTGTGATTGTGAAGTATGGCATTACGGACTTAGATAATTTAATTGAGTTGTACAACTAGCCTACTTTGCTTATTGTCTTGTTTTGTTTATATGTTCAGTGGTTACAGACATAATGAAATTGTTCTAGTATGTGATAAGACAATCATCCTACTTTGATGATTGATTGTAGGACAGTCATCCTACTTTGATGATTGCTTGTGTGTTTAGTATTTACAAGAACATTGAGTTGTTTTGGTATGTGATTCAATAGAACACATGATGATTTGTTGAGAATGACAAGTAAATATTTACTTGTGCATTGCATTGAGCCATGTTGGTTCTATTGACTAATCAAGGTGGGACGATCTATAGTCTTTACGAATTTATTTTGTAATCGCTATAAGTCGTCGTACCAGAGATCACACATCCTCTTCTATTGGCCACCGTTGAGATGTAGCCCCATTGTTGCAGCAATACGCCCGACTTTGCCTTGCTAGTTTTCGACTGGTTTTGTCGATGGAATATCGATACATCTCACACGAGTATCGGTCCACGTTTTGTTGTTTTTCCGTGTATTGCAGGAGCAACGCGAAGAAGAAGAAGAAAGAGAAATGATATTCTTTGTAACATGATTTATTTACGAGCACTTATGTGTTAATTAAGGTGCTATATGAGTTGAATGATTTGTATATCAATGATGATGATACATGCTTTGTTGTGGTGTATAAATGTCATTACCATGCTATTCCTATTGTTGGGCATTATGCCATGTCATATAGTCCCATGTAACAGCTTGTTGATTAATGGTTACGTTACAATTGTACCTAGACTAGTTACATGTAGAGTCCTGGTTTACTGTTCCATTCATACTCATAGCACATAATACATTATAGTGGCTTACGGGGTCTTGTAGACTCACCCTTATTGTGTTGATTCTTTTAGATTGTAATCGAAAGATGACATAGTGAGGTCGGTGAGACTTGCGGGTGCTCGCAGATTAATCGTTGGGTAGTTGCTTTTCGGAGCCTGTTTATACTTATGTTTCTTAGTTCTGTGAGAATGATGGTTGATGAAAAGTTATATAAACTTTACTTATGGGTAACATTGTTTTTTTTAACTCTTTTTAATGTTGTATTCTTTTGGAGCCGATACTCGATGTCGAGCCGTCTATTATTATATTTTCTCGAGCATATTAGCTCGTGGGTATTTAGTGTTGTTGTTTCTCCAGCTTTTGTTTTTAGCCGTGGAGGTTTTCTAGTTAAGAATTTGTTATTCGAGTTTTTGGAACTCGGTTTTATTTTGTTGTGGTTTTCCACTGCATAATTTTGGTTTTGAGATTGTGTAGCTCATTCATATCTGTGGACTTTAGCTGTTTCTGTTGGTTTGGCGTACCGAGTTGGGGTTCAACATCGGATCTCGGACTCGGGTCGTCACTGGACGAACCCTAGGATATTATTTTTCCTCTTTGATAGCAAAAACTGTGTATGATTCGTCAACTCATTGGACTCTTTCCATTGTGGAAACTGGAAACCTTATAAACGTTTACATGTCGAAACAAATACTCCCTCCATCCCAAAATTAGTGTACTGCTTTCATTTTTCATCAATCCCAAAAAATAGTCTTTTTGAATGTTTTCTTTTAGGACATCACTTTTACCAGCTTACCCTTACTTTACATGCACATAGGCTTTAAGGGAAACTACACATTATACCAATAATAATCAAGTTAATTATTTTTCCTTAATCCGTGTGCCGAGTCAAATAGAACAATTTTGGGATGGAGGGAGTAATCGAGAAATCGCGTTAGCGAAGTAAAATATGAAAATAGAGAAACTGGCATTATAAGATGAAAAGGAAATAAGAGTCGTGCGTATATAGAGTCGATTGTAAATATGCAACTTAATCTTAGTCTACATTACTTGGGAAGCCGTTGAAGATGATCTCACATAGAGATTTCAAAATTTGGATGCATTTAATGAATTATATATGAATTAAATGGATAGAGTTGTTAGAGATTGATCTGTTGCAGTTGCAGAATGTCATTGTCTAAGAATTTCCTTGATAGAAAATGTTCAATAAATAAGCCCACGTGATGCAATCAGTAGCAACATTGCTGATGGCATAGGTAGTTCTCTGATGATAAAGCTTGACCATCTATTTGTTCTTGGAGAATTGCCGATGGAAAACTGCTGATTGGACAATGCTGATGATGTAGAAATCCTAACATCTATTACAAGGATAAGTCTAAATAAAAAATGCCACACCATTTGACACGGAGGACCAATGGTCATGACTAATATCAAGACTTAAGGTGGTGGATAAAAGTAATTCTAAAGTATGTCTAACACTATCTAAACCTTAATTAGGTTAAACCATCTGGTTGGTTCACACATAAGGGTTAACCATTCCATTCAGTCAATCCATACAAGTAAGCTATACCTGATTGAAGACTCTCATAACATGACACATACTGTAAGACCCCAGCAACTCCTCATGCTTCATATCGACATATTCATTCCCTCATATACTCATCTTGGATTGAAAACCCTTAGCATGCTTATAACTTGTCCATTATACCTAGCCGTGAACCTAACAAGTTGAGCCATGTTGTAATTGTAAGGCCCCATCCCTATTTCTTTCTCATTTCGCTCACAGTCACTTCGTGTCGGCTTAAAAGACCTTGTATTGTGATGTGGGGAATTCCATGATTAGATCGAGAGAGTCGTCATGCTTGTTAAACGTGACGTGATAAGACTTAACATATGTTTAACTCGTGGTTAATCCACGATGAGCTGTGTGGTAGTTTCATATTCGTTCGAGACTATTGTCAACATTGATTCTTGTTCGTATACGTTGTATTTCCACCACGGTTGTTTGACCTAGCCTTGGTTTAGATTCGCTCGCGAATGACAAACACGTTAATCTAGTCGTTAACCCGTAAGTTGAGTTGATTTGAGTGCCGTTTTGTGTGTTTCTCTCAGTGTGCAATTGAGACTTATGTTCGTCATCATTCGAGCATTAATGCGGGAGGATTCGGTTGATTTTTGGGTGTGTCTTGACCTTGGTTTGATGTTAGAATCAACCGAGGATGACTTAGGGACATTTCGGGATCAAATGGGGACAATTTTGGAAAGTTTAAAAATCTGGAGGATGGGCGGGCGCCTAGACGGCTGCGTCTGAGCCAGTGTCTGTGAGGGGAGAAGACCAAGTGGGGCACGCGCTAGGAAGGTCGTGCAACCCCGATGCGTTTTACTTTAAATTTGTTCACTCTTATCATTATGTCAATTGAAAACAATATGTCAATTGAAAATAAACATTTAAAATCCCCCAATCAAACTATTATTTCCACTTCCTAACACTCTGAAACACAAATTCTAAAAACGACATAAGCAAAGTCTCCAACAAAAAGCTCAATATTTCTTTGCATCATAGAGATGATAAAGCCTGTTGGTCGATGGATCTAAAGGGAAATTTTTTGATTAAAACTGCTCCAAATCTCATTCGTCCTCATCGTGCAAGCCTGTTATCTTCCAAATTTGTCTGGCACAAGGCTCTCCCTACTCACATTAGTATATTTTTATGGCATCTTCTTCTTCATAAACTGCCTCTTGCGGAGGCCCTTCAAAGAAAGGGAATTCATTTGGCTTCAAGGTGTGCGAATTGCTGCTCTTATTCTGAAGGTATTGAGCATGTTTTGTCTTTTGCGATATCTCCTCAGTTGTTTGGAATCATTTTCATAATATCTTTGGGCTTCCCATTCGCTCTTACTCCATCAATCAGTGTTGTTTTGATTGGTGGTTGGGCTTTAATTCCATCATCTATGCTTTGCTGCCAGCTTTAATTCTTTGGCATATTTGGAAGAGTAGAAATAAAGCTATCTTTGAAAGTATCTCCTTGCTAGTTCGTTCCATTATCGATGTTGTGTATGGGGATCTCCATAATTGTCTCTCGGCAGCTGGCTTATTTGGCTTGAATTTGCATAATGGCCAATTTCTTTCCTATGCTCGTAAGAAAAAAGTTAGAATCCGGTCTATTAGTTGGGAAAAGCCTCCTACTAGTTTTGTTAAACTTAACACAGATGGAGCCAGCTGTGGAAATCCGGGCTTGAGCGGTGGGGGTGGGGTGATCCGTGATCATCGCCGCAATCCCCTATATGGTTTGTCTTGCTTCTATGGTGAAACCACTAACACTATAGCTAAGATGCATGTTTTATTCCATGGTGTGAAGTGGTTATATTCTAATGGGCAGCAAAGAGCCATTATTGAGATGGACTCTCAAATTATTTGTGAATGTTTTACCAAAGGGCACTCTCCTCCTTGGAAATGCATCTACCTGTTTCGCGTTATTTTAGCCATGCAACATGAAAGTCAATTCACGTTCCGTCATTGCTTTCGTGAGGCCAACTTGGTGCGGATGGTCTTGCTAACCATGCATGTTGCTCCCTCTCCGATTCTAGTTTTACCTCAATGGTTGATCTTCCCTTCAATGTTCAAGGTCGTCTTCTGCTGGATGTTCAGGCTATTCCTCATGTTAGGATTTTTTTTAGTGCCTTTTTCTTTTCTGTCTTAATGTATTTTGTTTTGGGGAGTTTACTTCATTTAGTTCGTTTAAGCCCTTTGTTATTTCTCGTGGTTAGCCTCCATTGTCCCCCTTCTCCCAAGGTAAGGCTTGGTTTTCCCCCACTGTACTTTTTATTTTTATGTTTTTAATAAAATCTTGCAAGGTGCCGCCCCTGTTTCTCTAAAATAAATAAATAAATAAAGTCTCCAACAACAATGAGAATATGCATTTTTCACTGCAAGTTAGTTTATCAAGTTGTAGACATTGTACAAGCTAACTCAAAATCTTTTAACGTATAAGAACTGTTTTAAACAATCAGATAAAACTGACATTTGAGAAGAGCGTAGGAATGACTTTCTTCCCAATCTTCCTTGAAAATGAAAGGCCAAAATACAATTTTCCCCCCAAAGTATCCACCAAATCTCAGTTTGCTACCCATATTCCATTTTGTCCCATTACCATATCTAATGTTGCCATTTATCCCAGTTTGACCCCCGGGACGGATGGACATTAAAAAAATTAACGGAAGTTGACATGTACATGTCATGTGAGGGTTACTTTGGTCATTTTAATCGGGGGTGCAAACTGGGATTTGGTGCATTTTTCTTAAATTGGTTAGTGCAATTTTAGTAGTAAAATTAAAATTAAACTCCAAATCAATAAATATATATTATTAGTATTTAAACTAAGTGTTTAATAGAAAAATACGTCATTAATTAATTATTAGATTTGTAGGTTCGATATTATTTTATCGTTTAGTTAACCATTTGACATTTAAGATATTTTGAATTATAAATTTTTTAAGAGAATTAAAACAAAAGAAAATAAAAATTGGTAACCACTAATATTTAAGACATTTTTAAATTATAAATTTTCTTAAAGAAATTAAAATAAAAATTGGTACCCATTTGATATTTAAGATAGTTTTAAGTTATAATTGTTTATAAAAAATTTAAAACAAATTTTTAAAAAAAAAAGGTTCATTCATGCATTTTGTCAAACACTTGTGGTGCATCTTTTTTAAACCCACTTTCAATATACATTTTTTTTATTCAAGCAACCCAACAATTGATTTTAAGCAAATACACAAACAATTGATTTCAAGCAAACTTGTGGTGCATCTTTTTATTCCCTTTTTTTATTTTTTCACCATTAATCATGTCCAGGTCTCCTCTCTCTTCTCTTCTATCTTACCTTTTCTTACCATTAATCATGCCCAGATTTACTCCCTCCCTCCCTCTCCTTCCTTACCTTTTTCTCACCATTAATCATGCCCAGATTTCCTCTATCTCTCTCCTTCCTCTTCACCGAATCACACTGAGTAGGGCAAGGGATTGCGGGCATATGTTGAGTCCAGAAGTGAGATCGAACAACACCATTTCGCCATCTCCGCCCCTTCTCCACCACCACTCAACACTCACCAACTCTTCTCTACCCACCTCCACAATTCACTAATTACCTGCCCAAAATCTAAACCCAACGCCTCTGGAAAAGAATTTGCTTCCCAAAAAAATCAGCTTTTAGACTTAAATTTAAATTTAATCAGTACCCATCTCCAGATTTGATTGCGATCGAAATCATGCCGGTCTCACCAACTCATTCTTGTGAGATCCCATCCCCAATCCACCACTTGCCTCCATCTCTTCAGATAAAGAAACACAGAACAATAACAACGACCAACTGACAGAATGGCATTGAGTCTTTGCAGGCAAACAATGATTTTCCAGATTCCGACGAACATATTTTTTTTTCCATATTCCAACAACAAAAATTGTAATAAAAAAAAATTACAAAATATAGACGAAAGAAAGACAAAATTAAAAAGATCTGTCCTTCTGTACCGAAAAAAAAAAAGAAGAATTTTGGGATAGGAGCTTTCAATCACCCGAATAGATGACGGAGGAGCTGTTGGGATTCCACCGGCGCCGTCGAACTTGGATACCTCTGCAATATTCTCTGCAAATATTTTGATTTGGAAGAAAGAGATAAAGCAATATTCTCTGCAAAAATTTTGATTTGGAAGAACTGGAATTTTGATTTTTTTTCTTTAAATTTTTCAATTTAAATTTTGAACTGTAATGTTTTTCAAATTTAAATTTTGTTTTTTTTTTAATTTGAAAAGAAAGAAAGAAATCTTTAATTAAGAAATAATAATTTTTTTTAACCAAATACAACTATTGGGGGCAATATAGTAACTTTTCGATATGTGACATGCACATGACCAACTTCCGTTAATTTTTTTAACGTCCGTCCGTCCCAGGGGTGAAACTGGGACAAATAGCAACATTGGATGCGGTAATGGGACAAAATGGAATATGGGTATCAAACTGAGATTTGGTGGATACTTTGGGGAGAAAATTGTATTTTGGCCAAAATGAAATAACTCCATATGATTTTTATCCTAATGTATCCACCAAATCCCACTATGCACCCCAACCTATGAAGTGTCCAACTTTGATACACGTTGTTGCCATTTATCCCAATCAGCCCCCTTTGCCTTATGGGCGTTAGAAATACTAACGAAATTTGACATGTGCATGTCACATGAGGGTTGGATCAGAGGGCAAAGTAAAATTTGAGGTTAATTCTCACTTTGACCTATTTTAGTATTTATATTATTATAAAATTATTTTTCTATTTTTTATTTAATTACAAAAATTCTTCTTCTCTCTTTATTTCTAGCTAAGTCACCACCTATTCCACAGTCACTATCAAAACCACCACCACCACCCACAAATAACTAGGCTCCAAACCCTAAATTTATCTGAATATTTTACTCCTTTCCATAAGTGGGTTCCAAACCCCTAACCTCTTTTGGTTTTCACTTGCTTACACATTTTCATAGGACCCGAGGTAGTTAGATGGGAGAATCACTATGTTACCCTCCCATGGCTATCGATTTTCTTTTCTTCTACCGTAGCTCTCCATTGATTTAATGAGATTGTCACGTACTGATATCCTTTCAAGTAGTCTCATCCCAAAGTTAGATTCTCTCCTTGCTTAGTGATATGACACCGAAGGAGGAAAACGACTAAGAAGAAAGAGACGTTCAAAGAAAGAAATGTGATCAAACGGAAGCTATAGAGATTTTATTTCTCCATTTGAGCAAGACAAAGTGAGGGCATTTCTTGGTGGTGGTGATGGCTCTCTTGGGAGAGAGTTGTTTTTTGTCTCCTTGTGAGCCCAAAAATTGAAGAAAAAATGCCCTCATTAATCAATATCATGTAAAGTGGTATAAATAAAGTGAGACCCATACAAAAGTTGTTAGGAGGTTTTTTATAGTGAATAGAGGTTTGAGGTTTTGGGTTTTGAGGTGGAGATGGTGTGACACGTGGGGGCCACAAAAAAACTAAACAAAAGAGCTCCACGATGGTGGATGCTTTTAGATTTGCATTACTGGTTGGAAGGAAAGAGAAATTTTGGGGGTTGGGAGAGAGAGAGTGCAATTTCGTTGATCCTGACGTCGGCGTTGAGTTTCGAGGTGAATTTGTTTTGGTGCACAAGAAGAAGAAAATTAGAACCATACATGAGAAAAGATTAAAAAGAAAAAGAAATGACATAGCTTTGATTAAAGGAGAAAGAAGAGAAAAAAATGAAAAAACAAAAGATGAAAAAGTAAAACAGAAAATTATAGGCACAAATTCTAATTTTATTTTTTTCACTATTAAAAAAATTTTGTTTTTCCATTTGAAATGAAAGAAGGGAGTTTTATTTTGAAAAGGCCAAAATAAGTTTATCACCCTCAAGTATCAACCAAATCCCACTATACACCCCAATGTTAATTAAAAATTTCTCAAGTTCATACATGACGTTGCCATTTGTTCCACTTTGCCCCCTATCCACGACGGACGTTAGAAATAGTAACAGGAATTGACATGTATATGTCACGTGAGGGTTATTTTAGTCATTTAGATTGGGGGTACAAGGGCCTATCAGTAATTATAAAAAAAAGAATTCAATAATTTCATTTTCATCCTTCTTCCCTCTTCCTCTCTTTCTTTCATCTTCATAAAAAAAGAATTCAATAATTTCATTTTCCTCCTTCTTCTCTCTCTCTCTCTCTCTCTCTCTCTCTCTCTCTCTCTCTCTCTCTCTCTCTCTCTCTCTCTCTAATAGCAACCTTAAAGACAACCACTTCACATTGCCGCCACAATCACCTTCACCTCCACCTCTCACGAAAACACCACCGCCACCGAATTGACCATTTATTCTATTACAAAAATCATATCTGAATTGACCATTAACATTCTTACCAAAATCAGATCTACAGGAAGATTTCAAAACATTGAAAACAAATCCACACAAATTTCATTTCTCTCTCTCTCTCAGGAAGACGAGAGCCAAAATTCGATAGAGACGAATGTTCAATGGAATCAAAAGAATTAAATGTAGAGAAAAGAGAAGGATAGAAACAAATTAAATGGGTTTCCTGCGCATGAGAGTAAATATAACGGGTTTCAATGCATGAGAGTAATTTTTTTCATAGATTTTGACAAGGGCGAACTCTACGTTGTCGAGACTTACCAACCCAGCGTAAAATGAGAGACCATTAAAAAATTTATTTGTGTAATTTGACTAGTATTAAAGGGCAGCGTAGTAATTTCAAATATTACTTGTCATGTGCAACACACATGACTAACTTCTGTTATTGTTTTTAATGCCTGTTACAGCGAGGGTGTTATATGGGACAAATGGCAACGTCATGTATGAACTTGAGACATTTTTAACATTGGGTGCATAGTGGGATTTGGTGGATACTTGAGGGTAATAAACATATTTTGGCCTTTAAAAAATAATGCACCAAATTCCACTTTGCACCCCGATCCAAATGACTATAATGCCCCTCACGTGACTCTCAAGTGTCAACTTAATGTCAAATTTGTAACATCCGTAGCACCTAGGGGCCAAAGTGGGACAAAATGTAACATGATGTATGACTTTAGAATAATTTTTGATCTGGGGTGCAAAGTGAAATTTGGTGGTTACATTGGGGGGGCTAATTTTCGTTTGACTTTAAACTAAAAGGAATCACAAATCAAAGTCTGGAATGATTGAAAAGGCATCCAAGTGGGGGAAAAAAGGCACCTAGGGCAAATGAAATTTCATTAACTTAATATAAATGGGAAATATAAACACACACACACACACATATATATATACATAATTTAATTAATTCTCGTGAGTTATATGCTTTAAAGTC
The DNA here is from genome assembly GCA_016624345.1 of Platycodon grandiflorus. Taxonomy (NCBI): domain Eukaryota; kingdom Viridiplantae; phylum Streptophyta; class Magnoliopsida; order Asterales; family Campanulaceae; genus Platycodon; species Platycodon grandiflorus. The sequence goes on from CM028368.1 coordinate 19,872,781, forward strand.
TCGTAAAAGACAAATTTCAGAAATGTAGTTTATTTTCTTCGAATATAGGAACTTTATTGTACTGATTTTTCTATATTTTTTAGGAAGGTCATTAACTAATATTGATTATATAAAAAACAAGTATTATAGTTTTAATAAATATAAATTAAATATTCATATGATACAAATATTTTTTTAGTGAAACAGATAAAAAAATGTGAGTCTTGTTTTATTTAAAAAAAAAAAACTAATTAAAAAAAGAGATAAAAAATAACCAACAAAAAAGACAAAGGTGTAGGATAAGTTGTATCCAATGATAAAAAAACATACATTCTAAATGAAGGAAAAACAAAGTACTAAAAAAAGCTAAACGCAAACACAATTTATAAGTCTAATAACTCTGTAAAGATGAAAACACAATAGCCGAAGAAAGAAAGACTGATGCGATCAAGTCCTTCAAGCAGGGGGCATAGATCGTGATGAAAGTAGGGCAGGGGAAAGTGAATTTCAATGAGACCAAGAATTCCAATGATCTAAATGAAGAAAAAACAAAGTACTAAAAAAAGCTAAACACAACAATATAATTTATAAGTCTAATAACTTTGTAAAGATGAAAACACAGCAGTCAAAGAAAGAAAGACTGATGCGATCAAGTCCTTCGGGCAGGGGGCATAGATCGTGATGAGAGCAAGGCAGGGGAAAGTGAATTTTAATGAGACCAAGAATTCCAATATATATAGGATAAAGCGGAAGATATCCCTATATTTCCTCTCTATCCTGCATGTCTCCCATGTGTCGCTCTAATTCTTCCCCACTATTTCAAAATGCCACGTCACTACCCCTTAGGCAACACACCTCCAAACCTCTTCAATTCATTAATAACACATGTAATTGCTTTTATGAAGGAATTCATTTCAAATAAACCATATTTTTAAGAGATTTAAGTTGGTGATTTAAGTTAATGTAATTGCATTTGAAAAGGAAAAGTGACTTATACACCATGGCAATGGCATTATGAAAACATGGGATGACTAGAAAATAATTTAGGGTAAACTTCAAAAAACGCCCCCTGAACTATGACTTAGATTTAACCCGGTACCTTAAACTACTAACTCGGGCGGGTCGACCCCTTCCTCCGGTCATACCCGAAAAGATTAACCCAAACATTAATTTTAGGTTAACAATTTAATAAAAAACTTTGATGCGCACTGCACATGCCAACAAAAAGCAAGCTTTTAAGATGAATTTTCCCTTCGAGTGTCACTCTGATTTTGTCATTCCCTTCCCATTCGGAAACGTTCACCTCTGCAAACAAAATCACCACACTTGGCTTGGCTCCTCTCCACTACCGTTTATGTAACACCCTGGTTCCTCCTACGTATGATTTGCTTGTTTTATTGTATGATTGACATGTTAGACATACACATTATACTTGTTTAAGTAGCATGTTAGTGACTTACGCCCTAATTCATTGTTTCATTTCATATCAACAAGAACTGTTAGTTTAATTATGCCTTAATATGTGATTTAAATCCTTGTAATGGATTATTCTTGGCTTGCTATGTTACTACATTGTTTTGGGTTGTTTCGAGTTTGTTTCAGACTTAGTTGAGGTTTGAATCATCTTAGGATGGCTTGGGAGTACTTGAAATCACCTTGGAACAGCTTAGAACCATTTTGGCCTGAACCTGGGGGCTATGCGGCCGCATAGTGCTAGCTCGCATAACCCCTCAATTCTTTGGAATTTATGCGGCCGCCCTAGGCGCCCGCATGGAAGCTATGCGGCCGCTCTATGCGTCCGCATAAAAGACCGGCAGCTTATTTTGACTTATTTTATTTGACGATTTTGACCAAATGGGTGGCTCTCATTGAGCCACATCACCACCTCCCATTTTTTGAATTTTCAGCCACTTAAATGGAGTGGAGAGACTTCATTCTCTCCATTCTTCCCTTCCATTTCCTCCATAGGTTTTCTTGTGTATGTGTGAACTTTGGTGAGATTAGTGTGTGTGTTTGAGTTCCCGAAGATCTAACCGTTCGATTGACGATCCGAGACCGTCATTGTGTTGGTGTCGAGTAGGGGAACAACTTTAGATCCTTCGATCGTGATTTCGTTGGCTTGATATTCGGTTCTAGGTAAGTTACTAAACCCCCTTTTGTATGCTTTAAGCTTATTAATGTGTGCTAGTTCATCAATAATCATGTGTGACTTGCTTTGGATGTTATTTTTATGAACAAAGTTATATGTTGAGATGAGTACATTATACTTGTGACATTTGTATGGCTTAAATGATGTTGGATGAGCTAGGGTTTGAACATTAACCTTAGGATTTGAGTAAATAGAGAACTTGAGACTTGAAATGGGGTAATCTTGCATATAGCATTTATACCCTAATTTTGTGAACTTTAGCAATGACTCTGAGAATTCGATTTTAGGAAAGATTATGATCCCCCGAACAACATGTTAAATCACTACGAGGTTTAGAGTTCGATTGATCGAGATTCTAGTTCTCCGTGTTTGTGGTACTGTTAGGATGAGACCTATAAATGGCTCTAATGTGTTGATTAGAATTCTTACAAATATGTGTTGAATGATAATTGCTGGTAGAATAAAATAACCTACTTGTTATTTGTCAAGTTCACTACTTTTGAACTTGATGGTTATTTGCATTAGAAGAGTAAGAAGATCTACTTATGCATTATGTAAGTCCAGCAGGCGTCGTTGGTCGAGTAAGGTGGGACGACCTATAGTCTTCACAAATCTATGTTTGTGATCGCTATAAGTCTTCGTACCGGAGTTTCACACACCCCTCTTCTGTTGGCCACAGTTGAGAAGTAGCCCCACTGTTGTAGCAATACTCATGGCTTTGGTTTGCTAGATTGAACTCGATGGTATTAATCGGGGACGTCGATACTACATACACGAGTATCGAGGCACATTTGGTTATTTTGGGTATTGCAGGAGCAACGCAAAGATGGATAAAGAGAAATGATATCCTTTATAATGTGATTTATTACGAGTACTTATGTAGACATCAAAGTGCTACGTATGATTTATGTGAACTGTATATCAATAATGATGTTACATGTTCTGTTGTGATATATAAATGTATTACCATGTTATAATTATCGGTTGAGCATCATGCCATGATATGTAGTTGCATTTAGTAACTTATTGAGTCTCGACTCACCCCGTTTGTTGTTTATATGTTTTTCCTTAGATCCGAGCCAGCCATGGAGTTCGCGGTGAGGTCGGATAGTATTCACGTTTAGCTCGCAGATGGTCTTTTGCTTTGTAACCCTTGGAGCTCTTTTGTAACTAGTGATATAAATTATTTTGGTGAGGACGAATGGTTATGTAAAGTCATGTAGACTTTACTTTGAGTAGTGTTATTACATTGTTACTCATTATTCTTTTGGTAGCCGACACGTGTATGTCGAGCTTGTGCACTCTGGGATATCTTTAATTCAGTTATTTTCCCTAGCATGTTGTAGCTTGTGGTTTATGTACTGTTGTTTCCGGCATGTTGTGGCCGAGGTAGTTATTAGTATAAATGGTTTTCTCCAAAATCTTATACTTGCGTTTTATTAGTTGGGTTCCGGCTGTAATGTCGCCGATGATTGATTTTATTTTATCCAAGTTCTTATGATTATGGTTTGTTGTAAGTACGGGTTGTTGCGCCACGTGCTTTTACTAATTGTATATGTTGTTTTGGCGCGTCGATCTTGAAATTTCGTATTGGAATCGTGTCGGGCGTCACAGTTACCTCTCTACAAATCACAATCTCAAAACCCTTAGGCGGATCGAGTTATAGAGACTAGTTGATCAATCACAAAAAAAAAAAAAAAAAAAAATTCAAGAAAACTCCATCACAAAAACAAATATAAAATTAATTTGATTCATCTAAAACACAAATAGTATATATATATATATATATATATATATATAATCACTGTTACAAAGCCTAATTTGGAATTTAACACAATTAAAGCATTTGGAGTAGACGAAATGGTGCCCAATTATTACAACTTCATGAACAGAGATCATGGAGGAAGAGCACGATAAAATCGAGTGACACTCTTACTCTTAGCTACTTGCATGAGGCTTCGCTAATACATCATCATCTGCATGCCCCCAAATTGGTCTCGAGAGAGAATAGCGTATGACGGTGGTGGCAATGTTAGATCCACCACATGAATTCTTGTCGCCGGCCTCATCTCCGAAAATCTCTTTTGTTTCTTCCTCCGATCTTGACACCGAGGTAAAGATTTATCCCGTTCCATCTCAAAATTCTCCAAGATTTGTTTCAATCAACAGTTCATTTTTCCATAATATAAGCACTATATTAAGGACTAATGGGTGTGAACTTTTCGGCAATCACCTTTAGGGTTCCCTCTCGCCGTGAAGCCATTGTGAGCTCAATCGATGCTTTCGAAAATGCAATTTTGGACGGAGAAAAGGTAAGAAGAAGATCTAATCGCGACGTCGTTTGTGAAGCCGCGTCGGATAAGACGATGGTGGAGGTTGTACGGAGGTGGGGATTCGAAGCCGTCGTCGTTGAGGAGTTTCGGAAGTTAAATGAAGGTTTGAGGAGAGGCATTGTTTAGAGTTGGCGAATATGTGGCCGTTGGAGACGAGTTAGGGTTTTGTGAAGATGGGGAAAAATGGTAGAGTAGAGAGAGGGAGATGGTCTCTGTGCTAAAATAATTACAAAAACTAAAGGGTAATTTTGTCTTTTGTTTATTCCATTAACTCGTGACGGGAATTGAGTTAGATGGACTAACTCACTCGAGTTCATAGTTCAAGGGGTATTTTTATCCGTACATAGTTCGGTGGGTGTTTTTGAAGTTTACCCAATAATTTAAATTCTAAAGTTAGGCAGATTATATAACTAATTAGTACAAAAACAATATGAACGGTGGCCTCTGTTCATAAATTATTGTCTTGCTTTCATTTTTCGTCCGTTCCCAAATATTATCTTGTTTGAAACTTATTTTTTTAGGAAAACATTCTTACCATTTTGCCCGCTTAAATTTTACTCTCGACTTATGGGACCTATCACATAGGACAATTTTCAATCAATCAAGTAACACTATTACTCTTGACAATTTGAATTATTCAAAAAAATTGGGAAGGAATATATTATAATTCAAAATTTTAAAAAGTAAAAATGTATGGTGATACGTTACAACCATGTCAAGGAGGAGTTAGCATAGTGCATGTTAGTGGGATATGTTAATGAGTTAATGTTATGCATGGAGTTAGTATTCTGCATGTTAGTGAATTAATGTACTACATATTAGTAGCCATGATGTATGTTACTTTATGTTAGTCAAGTAGTGGAGATCATGTCTTTAGTGTTCCTAAATTGTAGATCTTGCTCTTATTTAAATAGCTTGCTCTCTTATGAATAAAGGATAGGAAGAAAATTGCCCCCCAAGTCTTCTCTCTCTAATTCCTTTAATCCCCTTCTTCTCCTAAATTTGTTCATATCATTCTCTAATTCCTCTAATCCCCCTCTTCTTCTAATTATGTTCATATTATATGGCTAATGTTGTTATCTTACTCATTTTCACAAGGGTAAAAGTGAAAAATTACAAAAATACAAATATTAATAATAGTGTTAATTGTGTTTTTTTAATCCGTGTGCAGAGTTAAACAAAACAATAATTTAAGAACGGAGGTTCAAGGGAGTAGTAAAAAGTGTCTTCTTGAAAGGAAAATTTTAAAAACTGAATAAATTTTTTGGAACTGACCAAAAGTAAAATCAAACTCTTTTTTAATGACAGATGAATATTTGTAAGATCGCATGTCCAACCCAACACCACGTGTCTATGTGAGCACCAAAATAACAGTTTTAACTGTTTTTCTGTCGACATATTGAAGTTACACTATTCAGTTGTTGTTATTTGATGATTCAATTTTACATTGTCTATCTTGGTTCTAGTTATTTGTTGATCGGATACATGAATTAATATTCGTGTTGGAAAATTTAGTTTAAAAAGTTGTAACACTATGATTGAAAATTATGTGAATGTTAAAAAAGGTGTCTCTTAATTAAGTTCAGTTTGTTCTCTTTCGTGGTTTAGGGTATATTTTTCATGCAAAGTTTTAAGATTTTGGTTATAATTGTTCGCCCCACTAACTTTGTTTTTTTTTTTTTTTTTTTTTATTTTCAATCATTAAAAAACAAAAATTAAACTTAAGAAATTCATTACTTGAGGCCTAGTAGAAATAATGAGAGTAGATGTAATCTTTAAAACCAGAAGAAAGGTAGGAAAAACATGGCTTCATATCTGTTACAAATTGTTGTCCCATTCTCTGTAACTCCAAGTATTGGTTGTCTCGTTTACAATTAACTTTTCTCAATTTTTAGTTACTTTAATGATAATCCTTAAATACCATCTCTCTCTCACTCACTCTCTCTCTCTCTAGCCCTAATTTCTTTGAGTAAAATGGTGAAGAAATGTGAGAAATATGTAAGAAATGTGAAGAGAATGAGAGAAAGTGAATTGTGAGATAAAATGAAGAGAGAGAGAGCCGGGTGAGGGGAGAATTGGCTGATTAGGGGTGGGGAGGGGTTAGGTTAGTTTTTGTTTTTAATTTTTTTTTTAGTTTAAGAGTAGTATAGTAATTTCATAAAGATGGGTGCATTACTTAGCACTTTTGGGTGCATTGTTCAGTACGATGGTTCTTAGTAATTAGCTCTCAGTCTGCTCTCAAGAGAAAAGCAAATCCAAAAGGGTCATAAATCAAGGGGATTTATTTCTTCTTGTTTTTGGTAGTCCAGAGTTCCAAGAAAGAGACTTTTCAATCAAAGGTATACTTGTGTTCATAAGTGTTCAACAGTGTTTGGATACAACGTTTCACTGTCGGTCTCTCCTCCCTCCTCTAACATTCACTCCATTTTTTTTTGGATATCATGATATTTTTTATTTAGGCAAATTTAATGCAATTCGGCAGCGATGACGGCTTCAAATCTTCTATCACACTCCCTATTATATTTCATATCCCACTTAATTTTAGCCTTACACGTGTTCATATTATTTTAGTTTATCTTTTTTACAATTTTTATAAGGAAACATGTAGTGAGATTTAATGAAACGAGAGTGTGATAGAGAGTGAGATAGAAGATTTGAAGCCGCGAGGACCCCGATCCATGGTATTGATCGATTACAAGACCCACCCACCCATGGACGATTACAAATAGTGATGGTAAGGTATGATGATTTTAGGTTTAAGGGTTTTGAAAACATAACTATTGATTATTGGGTGAAGAGGATCGACGGTGGTGGTGAAAGAACCAAGAGTAGCAGAGTGAATTGAAGAAGGGAGGCGGCGGCGGTGGCAATGGTAGATAACAATGGAGTGAATGTCGAGGAGAGGAGGGAGGAGAGACCCATCATTCTAGTTTTTGGTTTAAAAATTGGGAAAGGGTATTTATGGATTATCATTAAAGTGACTGAAAATTGGGAAAAGTAAATTGGACACATGACAGCTAGTAGTGATTGGAGTGACGACAATGGGAAGCATTTTGTGACAGATAATTTGAAGCCGAAAACATTAGCACAATACATGTAAATGCAATGGCAAACTACACAAATGGTCACCGTATTTTTGGATTTTTGAAATCGTTCCTAAATTAATTTTTGTAAAATTTTTGTTCTTGTACTTATAAAGTCAAGCGCAATTGGTTTATTCGTTAAATTTTGTTAATTTTCAGCCGTTAAGTATATTCACGTGTGTCTCACGTGATTTTTGGTAAGGGTAAAACTGTCATTTCATTGTACAAGGACCATTTGTGAAAATGACATTATAGTAATAAATTCAAAAACTTTGGTGGGTATTTTGCTCTAATAAGTACATGGATTTGGTGGGTATTTTGCTCTCTGATGAAGTGTTTAGAGAGAGAGAGAGAGAGCACTTGCTACAGGCAATTGACAGGAGCTAGCCATTTCCATAGGTTTTTGACTTGGTCCATTGCCACAGGTGAAGTTTCCATGACCTTACAAAGAGGAGTTAAAACGTCTCTCTTTAACATGATATGGAATACACTAATAAATATAGGGAGCGCTATTAATATCTCATTTTTCTTTAAATACATAAAATATTAATTATAAAAATATCATCATTTAAAAACGTTAATACCCTTTACCCTTTTCTTTTTTTTTTTTCTTTCCTCCTTCTCCCCCTCCCCCCCCTCCCCTCTCTCTCCCAGTGCTGGCACTTAGGCCCCCCACACAAATCTCATTTGCACTTCCCCCCCCCCAATTTTTTTTTCCGGTCTTTCTTTCTTTCCCTCCCCTCTCGCTTTTCTCCTTCTTCCCCTCTCCCAAACCCACCATTCTCTTAAATTTTTTTTGAAGATTTCCTGTTCGGCCATGGTTGAGTTGTTCGGTCAACCATGGCCGAACAAGACATCTCCGGCAAATTTTTCGACGGGTTTGTGAAGGGAGGAGGGAAGGAAAAAATAAGGAAAAGTGGAGGGAGGGAGGGAGAGAAAAAAAAAAAAAAAAAGAGGAAAGGAGGGAGGGAGGGATGGGATGACATGCATTTTTTCTTTTTTCTTTCCTTGGAGGGGAAGACATGCCTTGTTTTTTTATTTTTTTTCTTTCCTTCTTCCTTCTTCCTTCTTCCTTTTTCTTCCTTTTTCTTCTTTGCTGTTGTTGCCCTTCTTTCTTCTTCTTTGCTGCTGTTGCCGTTACGTTCTTTGCGTGAGGAAGGGGTTGTGGTTGGGGTTAGGGTTAGATTGGGAGGGTGGGAGTGTATGGAGAAAAAAAAGGGATTTTTTAGATGGGATAAAATAGAAAATATAGGGATGGTGTAATTAAATATTAGATTGGTGTGAAATTTTTATGGTGAGTGTATTAAGAGGATGTGTGTATTAAGAGCAAAGGGGTGTTAATAACCCCACTCATAAATATATTATACAACTAATAGTCAAAGAAGATATAACTAATAGTCAAACAAGAAGAAAAAACCACACTAGCTTGGCATTATAAAGGAAAGGTTTGACTAAGCAATTACATGCGTCTTCTTTGATGTTTTATAATAATTGTTAGGACCACGTTGATGTAGTAATCAATTGAATGTCTAACCCACAAATACACGTTGATGTAGTAATCAATTGAATGTCAATTGAATGTCCAACCCACGTCTTCGCCGTCCGTCGACGGCGGTCGCCATTTGCTCATTAACGGTGAAATGGATTTGCAATTCAACCCATAAATCTGGTCAATTTGAAGCCTCGATCTGTTCTCTCGCTCTCTCATCCTCACTTACTCTCAACCGAAACCGACTCTTTCAAGCTCGCCACCACCAAAATGGATTGGCATGTTACATCCTCATTTTCTGGGCTTCGCTAGCCTCCCCACCGGGTCCCTCACATTTCCCACATGTCTAGCCCGTTCCAGAGGAATATAGCCTTGAAGGCTTCATCCTTTCTAGTGTTGGTGGTGATTGGTGGTCTTGTGTTGGTGGCAAGTGGGCAAGATGCTACCGTGGTGCAGGTGGTGATGGCGGGTTTGGTGGTGTAGGTGCTTGTGGAGGGTTTGGTGGTGCAGGTGCTTGTGGAGGGTTTGGTGGTGCAGGTGCTTGTTGAGGTGGGTTGCAGCCTACGGTGGTGGTGGTGCTTGTGGTGGAGGAGGTGGTGGTGAGAGCATTGGTAGAGGTGGTGTCTGTTGAAGTTGAAGGAGAGGTTTGGGGGTTGGCGAATTGGGGATTGGATGGTGGAAGTGGCGAATTGGGCCTCATTTTTCAACCAAATCAATTAAAAAGAATTTTCTTTTTTTTTCAAAACCACGTATCAACCAACTAAATAGGAAATAAGGTGGTTTTAATTTTTATTGGACAAATTACACAATTAGTAATAAAACAACTATTTTACCCCTCAGCAAAATCAAGTGACATGCACATAAGGACACTTTATGTCAAAAGTTGACGAAATTGGACGGAAGGATCAATTCCGTTTGAAATTTCGTCTGAGGCGTGAAAGAAGGACGAATCCCAAAAATCTAAAAAGTAAATGGACCATTTGTGTAATTTGCCCTAAATGCAAATGTAAATGTAACATACCGTTTAAATATTCTACTATTTTAAAACATTCCCATTTATTGGTAATTATTTGAAATGCAAACCAAGTCATGAAATTCTTCAATTTTTGAGAAAATTACAGTCATAGTAAAGTGGGTTTATATAAAAAAAATTATAAAATTTGTAATAAAGACTTTCCCAAATAAATGTTCAGTTTACTACACCATAAAAATAAAAAATAAAAAGTCATTAAAGGCACGCTCTTTGGTCCGAGTAGCATCATTAAAGGCACGCTCTTTGGTCCGAGTAGTATTTATATTATTATAAAATTATTTTTCTATTTTTTATTTAATTACAAAAATTCTTCTTCTCTCTTTATTTCTAGCTAAGTCACCACCTATTCCACAGTCACTATCAAAACCACCACCACCACCCACAAATAACTAGGCTTTTAAGATGAATTTTCCCTTCGAGTGTCACTCTGATTTTGTCATTCCCTTCCCATTCGGAAACGTTCACCTCTGCAAACAAAATCACCACACTTGGCTTGGCTCCTCTCCACTACCGTTTATGTAACACCCTGGTTCCTCCTACGTATGATTTGCTTGTTTTATTGTATGATTGACATGTTAGACATACACATTATACTTGTTTAAGTAGCATGTTAGTGACTTACGCCCTAATTCATTGTTTCATTTCATATCAACAAGAACTGTTAGTTTAATTATGCCTTAATATGTGATTTAAATCCTTGTAATGGATTATTCTTGGCTTGCTATGTTACTACATTGTTTTGGGTTGTTTCGAGTTTGTTTCGACTTAGTTGAGGTTTGAATCATCTTAGGATGGCTTGGGAGTACTTGAAATCACCTTGGAACGACTTAGAACCATTTTGGCTCGAACACGGGGCTATGCGGCCGCATAGTGCTAGCTCGCATAACCCCTCAATTCTTTGGAATTTATGCGGCCGCCCTAGGCGCCCGCATGGAAGCTATGCGGCCGCTCTATGCGTCCGCATAAAAGACCGGGCTTATTTTGACTTATTTTATTTGACGATTTTGACCAAATGGGTGGCTCTCATTGAGCCACATCACCACCTCCCATTTTTTGAATTTTCAGCCACTTAAATGGAGTGGAGAGACTTCATTCTCTCCATTCTTCCCTTCCATTTCCTCCATAGGTTTTCTTGTGTATGTGTGAACTTTGGTGAGATTAGTGTGTGTGTTTGAGTTCCCGAAGATCTAACCGTTCGATTGACGATCCGAGACCGTCATTGTGTTGGTGTCGAGTAGGGGAACAACTTTAGATCCTTCGATCGTGATTTCGTTGGCTTGATATTCGGTTCTAGGTAAGTTACTAAACCCCTTTTGTATGCTTTAAGCTTATTAATGTGTGCTAGTTCATCAATAATCATGTGTGACTTGCTTTGGATGTTATTTTTATGAACAAAGTTATATGTTGAGATGAGTACATTATACTTGTGACATTTGCATGTATGGCTTAAATGATGTTGGATGAGCTAGGGTTTGAACATTAACCTTAGGATTTGAGTAAATAGAGAACTTGAGACTTGAAATGGGGTAATCTTGCATATAGCATTTATACCCTAATTTTGTGAACTTTAGCAATGACTCGAGAATTCGATTTTAGGAAAGATTATGATCCCCGAACAACATGTTAAATCACTACGAGGTTTAGAGTTCGATTGATCGAGATTCTAGTTCTCCGTGTTTGTGGTCTTGTTAGGATGAGACCTATAAATGGCTCTAATGTGTTGATTAGAATTCTTACAAATATGTGTTGAATGATAATTCTTTGGTAGAATAAAATAACCTACTTGTTATTTGTCAAGTTCACTACTTTTGAACTTGATGGTTATTTGCATTAGAAGAGTAAGAAGATCTACTTATGCATTATGTAAGTCCAGCGGCGTCGTTGGTCGAGTAAGGTGGGACGACCTATAGTCTTCACAAATCTATGTTTGTGATCGCTATAAGTCTTCGTCGGAGTTTCACACACCCTCTTCATTGGCCACGGTTGAGAAGTAGCCCCTTGTTGTAGCAATACTCATGGCTTTGGTTTGCTAGATTGAACTCGATGGTATTAATCGGGGACGTCGATACTACATACACGAGTATCGAGGCGCATTTGGTTATTTTGGGTATTGCAGGAGCAACGCAAAGATGGATAAAGAGAAATGATATCCTTTATAATGTGATTTATTACGAGTACTTATGTAGACATCAAAGTGCTACGTATGATTTATGTGAACCGTATATCAATAATGATGTTACATGTTCGTTGTGATATATAAATGTATTACCATGTTATAATTATCGGTTGAGCATCATGCCATGATATGTAGTTGCATTTAGTAACTTATTGAGTCTCGACTCACCCCGTTTGTTGTTTATATGTTTTTCCTTAGATCCGAGCCAGCCATGGAGTTCGCGGTGAGGTCGGATAGTATTCACGTTTAGCTCGCGAGATGGTCTTTTGCTTTGTAACCCTTGGAGCTCTTTTGTAACTAGTGATATAAATTATTTTGGTGAGGACGAATGGTTATGTAAAGTCATGTAGACTTTACTTTGAGTAGTGTTATTACATTGTTACTCATTATTCTTTTGGTAGCCGACACGTGTATGTCGAGCTTGTGCACTCTGGGATATCTTTAATTCAGTTATTTTCCCTAGCATGTTGTAGCTTGTGGTTTATGTACTGTTGTTTCCGGCATGTTGTGGCCGAGGTAGTTATTAGTATAAATGGTTTTCTCCAAAATCTTATACTTGCGTTTTATTAGTTGGGTTCCGGCTGTAATGTCGCCGATGATTGATTTTATTTTATCCAAGTTCTTATGATTATGGTTTGTTGTAAGTACGGGTTGTTGCGCCACGTGCTTTTACTAATTGTATATGTTGTTTTGGCGCGTCGATCTTGAAATTTCGTATTGGAATCTGTGTCGGGGCGTCACAGTTTACCTCTCTACAAATCACAATCTCAAAAACCCTTAGGGCAGACTGAGTTATAGAGACTAGTTGATCAATCACAAAAAAAAAAAAAAAAAAAAATTCAAGAAAACTCCATCACAAAAACAAATATAAAATTAATTTGATTCATCTAAAACACAAATAGTATATATATATATATATATATATATATATATAATCACTCGTTACAAAGCCTAATTTGGAATTTAACACAATTAAAGCATTTGGAGTAGACGAAATGGTGCCCAATTATTACAACTTCATGAACAGAGATCATGGAGGAAGAGCACAGATAAAATCAGAGTGACACTCTTACTCTTAGCTACTTGCATGAGGCTTCGCTAATACATCATCATCTCTGCATGCCCCCAAATTGGTCTCAGAGAGAGAATAGCGTATGACGGTGGTGGCAATGTTAGATCCACCACATGAATTGCTGTCGCCGGCCTCATCTCCGAAAATCTCTTTTGTTTCTTCCTCCGATCTTGACACTGAGGTAAAGATTTATCCCGTTCCATCTCAAAATTCTCCAGTATTTGTTTCAATCAACAGGTTCATTTTTCCATAATATAAGCACTATATTAAGGACTAATGGGTGTGAACTTTTCGGCAATCACCTTTAGGGTTCCCTCTCAGCGCTGTGAAGCCATTGTGAGCTCAATCGATGCTTTCGAAAATGCAATTTTGGACGGAGAAAAGGTAAGAAGAAGATCTAATCAGCGACGTCGTTTGTGAAGCCGCGTCGGATAAGACGATGGTGGAGGTTGTACGGAGGTGGGGATTCGAAGCCGTCGTCGTTGAGGAGTTTCTGGAAGTTAAATGAAGGTTTGAGGAGAGGCATTGTTTAGAGTTGGCGAATATGTGGCCGTTGGAGACGAGTTAGGGTTTTGTGAAGATGGGGAAAAATGGTAGAGTAGAGAGAGGAGATGGTCTCGTGCTAAAATAATTACAAAAACTAAAGGGTAATTTTGTCTTTTTGTTTATTCCATTAACTCGTGACGGGAATTGAGTTAGATGGACTAACTCACTCGAGTTCATAGTTCAAGGGGTATTTTTATCCGTACATAGTTCGGTGGGTGTTTTTGAAGTTTACCCAATAATTTAAATTCTAAAGTTAGGCAGATTATATAACTAATTAGTACAAAAAACAATATGAACGGTGGCCTCTGTTCATAAATTATTGTCTTGCTTTCATTTTTCGTCCGTTCCCAAATATTATCTTGTTTGAAACTTATTTTTTAGGAAAACATTCTTACCATTTTGCCCGCTTAAATTTTACTCTCGACTTATGGGACCTATCACATAGGACAATTTTCAATCAATCAAGTAACACTATTACTCTTGACAATTTGAATTATTCAAAAAATTGGGAAGGAATATATTATAATTCAAAATTTTAAAAAGTAAAAATGTATGGTGATACGTTACAACCATGTCAAGGAGGAGTTAGCATAGTGCATGTTAGTGGGATATGTTAATGAGTTAATGTTATGCATGGAGTTAGTATTCTGCATGTTAGTGAATTAATGTACTACATATTAGTAGCCATGATGTATGTTACTTTATGTTAGTCAAGTAGTGGAGATCATGTCTTTAGTGTTCCTAAATTGTAGATCTTGCTCTTATTTAAATAGCTTGCTCTCTTATGAATAAAGGATAGGAAGAAAATTGCCCCCAAGTCTTCTCTCTCTAATTCCTTTAATCCCCTTCTTCTCCTAAATTTGTTCATATCATTCTCTAATTCCTCTAATCCCCTCTTCTTCTAATTATGTTCATATTATATGGCTAATGTTGTTATCTTACTCATTTTCACAAGGGTAAAAGTGAAAAATTACAAAAATACAAATATTAATAATAGTGTTAATTGTGTTTTTAATCCGTGTGCGAGTTAAACAAAACAATAATTTAAGAACGGAGGTTCAAGGGAGTAGTAAAAAGTGTCTTCTTGAAAGGAAAATTTTAAAAACTGAATAAATTTTTGGAACCGACCAAAAGTAAAATCAAACTCTTTTTAATGACAGATGAATATTTGTAAGATCGCATGTCCAACCCAACACCACGTGTCTATGTGAGCACCAAAATAACGGTTTTAAGCTGTTTTACGTCGACATATTGAAGTTACACTATTCAGTTGTTGTTATTTGATGATTCAATTTTACATTGTCTATCTTGGTTCTAGTTATTTGTTGATCGGATACATGAATTAATATTCGTGTTGGAAAATTTAGTTTAAAAAGTTGTAACACTATGATTGAAAATTATGTGAATGTTAAAAAGGTGTCTCTTAATTAAGTTCAGTTTGTTCTCTTTCGTGGTTTAGGGTATATTTTTCATGCAAAGTTTTAAGATTTTGGTTATAATTGTTCGCCCCACTAACTTTGTTTTTTTTTTTTTTTTTATTTTCAATCATTAAAAAACAAAAATTAAACTTAAGAAATTCATTACTTGAGGCCTAGTAGAAATAATGAGAGTAGATGTAATCTTTAAAACCAGAAGAAAGGTAGGAAAAACATGGCTTCATATCTGTTACAAATTGTTGTCCCATTCTCTGTAACTCCAAGTATTGGTTGTCTCGTTTACAATTAACTTTTCTCAATTTTTAGTTACTTTAATGATAATCCTTAAATACCATCTCTCTCTCACTCACTCTCTCTCTCTCTAGCCCTAATTTCTTTGAGTAAAATGGTGAAGAAATGTGAGAAATATGTAAGAAATGTGAAGAGAATGAGAGAAAGTGAATTGTGAGATAAAATGAAGAGAGAGAGAGCCGGGTGAGGGGGAGAATTGGCTGATTAGGGGGTGGGGGAGGGGGTTAGGTTAGTTTTTGTTTTTAATTTTTTTTTTAGTTTAAGAGTAGTATAGTAATTTCATAAAGATGGGTGCATTACTTAGCACTTTTGGGTGCATTGTTCAGTACGATGGTTCTTAGTAATTAGCTCTCAGTCTGCTCTCAAGAGAAAAGCAAATCCAAAAGGGTCATAAATCAAGGGGATTTATTTCTTCTTGTTTTTGGTAGTCCAGAGTTCCAAGAAAGAGACTTTTCAATCAAAGGTATACTTGTGTTCATAAGTGTTCAACAGTGTTTGGATACAACGTTTCACTGTCGGTCTCTCCTCCCTCCTCTAACATTCACTCCATTTTTTTTTGGATATCATGATATTTTTTATTTAGGCAAATTTAATGCAATTCGGCAGCGATGACGGCTTCAAATCTTCTATCACACTCCCTATTATATTTCATATCCCACTTAATTTTAGCCTTACACGTGTTCATATTATTTTAGTTTATCTTTTTTTTACAATTTTTATAAGGAAACATGTAGGGCTGAGATTTAATGAAACAGAGAGTGTGATAGAGAGTGAGATAGAAGATTTGAAGCCAGCGAGGACCCCGATCCATGGTATTGATCGATTACAAGACCCACCCACCCATGGACAGATTACAAATAGTGATGGTAAGGTATGATGATTTTAGGTTTAAGGGTTTTGAAAACATAACTATTGATTATTGGGTGAAGAGGATCGACGGTGGTGGTGAAAGAACCAAGAGTAGCAGCAGTGAATTGAAGAAGGGAGGCGGCGGCGGCGGTGGCAATGGTAGATAACAATGGAGTGAATGTCAGAGGAGAGGAGGGAGGAGAGACCCATCATTCTAGTTTTTGGTTTAAAAATTGGGAAAGGGTATTTATGGATTATCATTAAAGTGACTGAAAATTGGGAAAAGTAAATTGGACACATGACAGCTAGTAGTGATTGGAGTGACGACAATGGGAAGCATTTTGTGACAGATAATTTGAAGCCGAAAACATTAGCACAATACATGTAAATGCAATGGCAAACTACACAAATGGTCACTGTATTTTTTGGATTTTTGAAATCGTTCCTAAATTAATTTTTGTAAAATTTTTGTTCTTGTACTTATAAAGTCAAGCGCAATTGGTTTATTCGTTAAATTTTGTTAATTTTCAGCCGTTAAGTATATTCACGTGTGTCTCACGTGATTTTTGGTAAGGGTAAAACTGTCATTTCATTGTACAAGGACCATTTGTGAAAATGACATTATAGTAATAAATTCAAAAACTTTGGTGGGTATTTTGCTCTAATAAGTACATGGATTTGGTGGGTATTTTGCTCTCTGATGAAGTGTTTAGAGAGAGAGAGAGAGAGCACTTGCTACAGGCAATTGACAGGAGCTAGCCATTTCCATAGGTTTTTGACTTGGTCCATTGCCACAGGTGAAGTTTCCATGACCTTACAAAGAGGAGTTAAAACGTCTCTCTTTAACATGATATGGAATACACTAATAAATATAGGGGAGCGCTATTAATATCTCATTTTTCTTTAAATACATAAAATATTAATTATAAAAATATCATCATTTAAAAACGTTAATACCCTTTACCCTTTTCTTTTTTTTTTTCTTTCCTCCTTCTCCCCCTCCCCTCCCCTCCCCTCTCTCTCCCAGTGCTGGCACTTAGGCCCCCACACAAATCTCATTTGCACTTCCCCCAATTTTTTTTCCGGTCTTTCTTTCTTTCCCTCCCCTCTCGCTTTTCTCCTTCTTCCCTCTCCCAAACCCACCATTCTCTTAAATTTTTTTGAAGATTTCTGTTCGGCCATGGTTGAGTTGTTCGGTCAACCATGGCCGAACAAGACATCTCCGGCAAATTTTTCGACGGGTTTGTGAAGGGAGGAGGGAAGGAAAAAATAAGGAAAAGTGGAGGGAGGGAGGGGAGCAGAAGAAAAAAAAAAAAAAAAAGAGGAAAGGAGGGAGGGAGGGATGGGATGACATGCATTTTTCTTTTTCTTTCCTTGGAGGAAGACATGCCTTGTTTTTTTTTTTTTCTTTCCTTCTTCCTTCTTCCTTCTTCCTTTTTCTTCCTTTTTCTTCTTTGCTGTTGTTGCCCTTCTTTCTTCTTCTTTGCTGCTGTTGCCGTTACGTTCTTTGCGTGAGGAAGGGGTTGTGGTTGGGGTTAGGGTTAGATTGGGAGGGTGGGAGTGTATGGAGAAAAAAAGGGATTTTTAGATGGGATAAAATAGAAAATATAGGGATGGTGTAATTAAATATTAGATTGGTGTGAAATTTTTATGGTGAGTGTATTAAGAGGATGTGTGTATTAAGAGCAAAGGGGTGTTAATAACCCCACTCATAAATATATTATACAACTAATAGTCAAAGAAGATATAACTAATAGTCAAACAAGAAGAAAAAACCACACTAGCTTGGCATTATAAAGGAAAGGTTTGACTAAGCAATTACATGCGTCTTCTTTGATGTTTTATAATAATTGTTAGGACCACGTTGATGTAGTAATCAATTGAATGTCTAACCCACAAATACACGTTGATGTAGTAATCAATTGAATGTCAATTGAATGTCCAACCCACGTCTTCGCCGTCCGTCGACGGCGGTCGCCATTTGCTCATTAACGGTGAAATGGATTTGCAATTCAACCCATAAATCTGGTCAATTTGAAGCCTCGATCTGTTCTCTCGCTCTCTCATCCTCACTTACTCTCAACCGAAACCGACTCTTTCAAGCTCGCCACCACCAAAATGGATTGGCATGTTACATCCTCATTTTCTGGGCTTCGCTAGCCTCCCCACCGGGTCCCTCACATTTCCCACATGTCTAGCCCGTTCCAGAGGAATATAGCCTTGAAGGCTTCATCCTTTCTAGTGTTGGTGGTGATTGGTGGTCTTGTGTTGGTGGCAAGTGGGCAAGATGCTACCGTGGTGCAGGTGGTGATGGCGGGTTTGGTGGTGTAGGTGCTTGTGGAGGGTTTGGTGGTGCAGGTGCTTGTGGAGGGTTTGGTGGTGCAGGTGCTTGTTGAGGTGGGTTGCAGCCTACGGTGGTGGTGGTGCTTGTGGTGGAGGAGGTGGTGGTGAGAGCATTGGTAGAGGTGGTGTCTGTTGAAGTTGAAGGAGAGGTTTGGGGGTTGGCGAATTGGGGATTGGATGGTGGAAGTGGCGAATTGGGCCTCATTTTTCAACCAAATCAATTAAAAAGAATTTTCTTTTTTTCAAAACCACGTATCAACCAACTAAATAGGAAATAAGGTGGTTTTAATTTTTATTGGACAAATTACACAATTAGTAATAAAACAACTATTTTACCCCTCAGCAAAATCAAGTGACATGCACATAAGGACACTTTATGTCAAAAAGTTGACGAAATTGGACGGAAGGATCAATTCCGTTTGAAATTTCAGTACAGACTGGCGTGAAAGAAGGACGAATCCCAAAAAATCTAAAAAGTAAATGGACCATTTGTGTAATTTGCCCTAAATGCAAATGTAAATGTAACATACCGTTTAAATATTCTACTATTTTAAAACATTCCCATTTATTGGTAATTATTTGAAATGCAAACCAAGTCATGAAATTCTTCAATTTTTGAGAAAATTACAGTCATAGTAAAGTGGGTTTATATAAAAAAATTATAAAATTTGTAATAAAGACTTTCCCAAATAAATGTTCAGTTTACTACACCATAAAAATAAAAAATAAAAAGTCATTAAAGGCACGCTCTTTGGTCCGAGTAGCATCATTAAAGGCACGCTCTTTGGTCCGAGTAGTATTTATATTATTATAAAATTATTTTTCTATTTTTTATTTAATTACAAAAATTCTTCTTCTCTCTTTATTTCTAGCTAAGTCACCACCTATTCCACAGTCACTATCAAAACCACCACCACCACCCACAAATAACTAGGCTTTTAAGATGAATTTTCCCTTCGAGTGTCACTCTGATTTTGTCATTCCCTTCCCATTCGGAAACGTTCACCTCTGCAAACAAAATCACCACACTTGGCTTGGCTCCTCTCCACTACCGTTTATGTAACACCCTGGTTCCTCCTACGTATGATTTGCTTGTTTTATTGTATGATTGACATGTTAGACATACACATTATACTTGTTTAAGTAGCATGTTAGTGACTTACGCCCTAATTCATTGTTTCATTTCATATCAACAAGAACTGTTAGTTTAATTATGCCTTAATATGTGATTTAAATCCTTGTAATGGATTATTCTTGGCTTGCTATGTTACTACATTGTTTTGGGTTGTTTCGAGTTTGTTTCGGACTTAGTTGAGGTTTGAATCATCTTAGGATGGCTTGGGAGTACTTGAAATCACCTTGGAACGACTTAGAACCATTTTGGCTCGAACACAGGGGCTATGCGGCCGCATAGTGCTAGCTCGCATAACCCCTCAATTCTTTGGAATTTATGCGGCCGCCCTAGGCGCCCGCATGGAAGCTATGCGGCCGCTCTATGCGTCCGCATAAAAGACCGGCGACTTATTTTGACTTATTTTATTTGACGATTTTGACCAAATGGGTGGCTCTCATTGAGCCACATCACCACCTCCCATTTTTGAATTTTCAGCCACTTAAATGGAGTGGAGAGACTTCATTCTCTCCATTCTTCCCTTCCATTTCCTCCATAGGTTTTCTTGTGTATGTGTGAACTTTGGTGAGATTAGTGTGTGTGTTTGAGTTCCCGAAGATCTAACCGTTCGATTGACGATCCGAGACCGTCATTGTGTTGGTGTCGAGTAGGGGAACAACTTTAGATCCTTCGATCGTGATTTCGTTGGCTTGATATTCGGTTCTAGGTAAGTTACTAAACCCCCTTTTGTATGCTTTAAGCTTATTAATGTGTGCTAGTTCATCAATAATCATGTGTGACTTGCTTTGGATGTTATTTTTATGAACAAAGTTATATGTTGAGATGAGTACATTATACTTGTGACATTTGCATGTATGGCTTAAATGATGTTGGATGAGCTAGGGTTTGAACATTAACCTTAGGATTTGAGTAAATAGAGAACTTGAGACTTGAAATGGGGTAATCTTGCATATAGCATTTATACCCTAATTTTGTGAACTTTAGCAATGACTCTGAGAATTCGATTTTAGGAAAGATTATGATCCCCCGAACAACATGTTAAATCACTACGAGGTTTAGAGTTCGATTGATCGAGATTCTAGTTCTCCGTGTTTGTGGTACTGTTAGGATGAGACCTATAAATGGCTCTAATGTGTTGATTAGAATTCTTACAAATATGTGTTGAATGATAATTCTTTGGTAGAATAAAATAACCTACTTGTTATTTGTCAAGTTCACTACTTTTGAACTTGATGGTTATTTGCATTAGAAGAGTAAGAAGATCTACTTATGCATTATGTAAGTCCAGCGGCGTCGTTGGTCGAGTAAGGTGGGACGACCTATAGTCTTCACAAATCTATGTTTGTGATCGCTATAAGTCTTCGTACGGAGTTTCACACACCCTCTTCGTTGGCCACGTTGAGAAGTAGCCCCATTGTTGTAGCAATACTCATGGCTTTGGTTTGCTAGATTGAACTCGATGGTATTAATCGGGGACGTCGATACTACATACAGTATCGAGGCGCATTTGGTTATTTTGGGTATTGGGAGCAACGCAAAGATGGATAAAGAGAAATGATATCCTTTATAATGTGATTTATTACGAGTACTTATGTAGACATCAAAGTGCTACGTATGATTTATGTGAACCGTATATCAATAATGATGTTACATGTTCGTTGTGATATATAAATGTATTACCATGTTATAATTATCGGTTGAGCATCATGCCATGATATGTAGTTGCATTTAGTAACTTATTGAGTCTCGACTCACCCCGTTTGTTGTTTATATGTTTTTCCTTAGATCCGAGCCAGCCATGGAGTTCGCGGTGAGGTCGGATAGTATTCACGTTTAGCTCGCGAGATGGTCTTTTGCTTTGTAACCCTTGGAGCTCTTTTGTAACTAGTGATATAAATTATTTTGGTGAGGACGAATGGTTATGTAAAGTCATGTAGACTTTACTTTGAGTAGTGTTATTACATTGTTACTCATTATTCTTTTGGTAGCCGACACGTGTATGTCGAGCTTGTGCACTCGGGATATCTTTAATTCAGTTATTTTCCCTAGCATGTTGTAGCTTGTGGTTTATGTCGTTGTTTCCGGCATGTTGTGGCGAGGTAGTTATTAGTATAAATGGTTTTCTCCAAAATCTTATACTTGCGTTTTATTAGTTGGGTTCCTACTGTAATGTCGCCGATGATTGATTTTATTTTATCCAAGTTCTTATGATTATGGTTTGTTGTAAGTACGGGTTGTTGCGCCACGTGCTTTTACTAATTGTATATGTTGTTTTGGCGCGTCGATCTTGAAATTTCGTATTGGAATCGTGTCGGGCGTCACGGTTTACCTCTCTACAAATCACAATCTCAAAAACCCTTAGGCGGGCGAGTTATAGAGACTAGTTGATCAATCACAAAAAAAAAAAAAAAAAAAAATTCAAGAAAACTCCATCACAAAAACAAATATAAAATTAATTTGATTCATCTAAAACACAAATAGTATATATATATATATATATATATATATATATAATCACTCGTTACAAAGCCTAATTTGGAATTTAACACAATTAAAGCATTTGGAGTAGACGAAATGGTGCCCAATTATTACAACTTCATGAACAGAGATCATGGAGGAAGAGCACAGATAAAATCAGAGTGACACTCTTACTCTTAGCTACTTGCATGAGGCTTCGCTAATACATCATCATCTCTGCATGCCCCCAAATTGGTCTCAGAGAGAGAATAGCGTATGACGGTGGTGGCAATGTTAGATCCACCACATGAATTCTTGTCGCGGCCTCATCTCCGAAAATCTCTTTTGTTTCTTCCTCCGATCTTGACACTGAGGTAAAGATTTATCCCGTTCCATCTCAAAATTCTCCAGTATTTGTTTCAATCAACAGGTTCATTTTTCCATAATATAAGCACTATATTAAGGACTAATGGGTGTGAACTTTTCGGCAATCACCTTTAGGGTTCCCTCTCAGCGCTGTGAAGCCATTGTGAGCTCAATCGATGCTTTCGAAAATGCAATTTTTGGACGGAGAAAAGGTAAGAAGAAGATCTAATCAGCGACGTCGTTTGTGAAGCCGCGTCGGATAAGACGATGGTGGAGGTTGTACGGAGGTGGGGATTCGAAGCCGTCGTCGTTGAGGAGTTTCTGGAAGTTAAATGAAGGTTTGAGGAGAGGCATTGTTTAGAGTTGGCGAATATGTGGCCGTTGGAGACGAGTTAGGGTTTTGTGAAGATGGGGAAAAATGGTAGAGTAGAGAGAGGGAGATGGTCTCTGTGCTAAAATAATTACAAAAACTAAAGGGTAATTTTGTCTTTTTGTTTATTCCATTAACTCTGTGACGGGAATTGAGTTAGATGGACTAACTCACTCGAGTTCATAGTTCAAGGGGGTATTTTTTATCCGTACATAGTTCAGTGGGTGTTTTTGAAGTTTACCCAATAATTTAAATTCTAAAGTTAGGCAGATTATATAACTAATTAGTACAAAAAACAATATGAACGGTGGCCTCTGTTCATAAATTATTGTCTTGCTTTCATTTTTCGTCCGTTCCCAAATATTATCTTGTTTGAAACTTATTTTTTTAGGAAAACATTCTTACCATTTTGCCCGCTTAAATTTTACTCTCGACTTATGGGACCTATCACATAGGACAATTTTCAATCAATCAAGTAACACTATTACTCTTGACAATTTGAATTATTCAAAAAAATTGGGAAGGAATATATTATAATTCAAAATTTTAAAAAGTAAAAATGTATGGTGATACGTTACAACCATGTCAAGGAGGAGTTAGCATAGTGCATGTTAGTGGGATATGTTAATGAGTTAATGTTATGCATGGAGTTAGTATTCTGCATGTTAGTGAATTAATGTACTACATATTAGTAGCCATGATGTATGTTACTTTATGTTAGTCAAGTAGTGGAGATCATGTCTTTAGTGTTCCTAAATTGTAGATCTTGCTCTTATTTAAATAGCTTGCTCTCTTATGAATAAAGGATAGGAAGAAAATTGCCCCCAAGTCTTCTCTCTCTAATTCCTTTAATCCCCTTCTTCTCCTAAATTTGTTCATATCATTCTCTAATTCCTCTAATCCCCTCTTCTTCTAATTATGTTCATATTATATGGCTAATGTTGTTATCTTACTCATTTTCACAAGGGTAAAAGTGAAAAATTACAAAAATACAAATATTAATAATAGTGTTAATTGTGTTTTTAATCCGTGTGCGAGTTAAACAAAACAATAATTTAAGAACGGAGGTTCAAGGGAGTAGTAAAAAGTGTCTTCTTGAAAGGAAAATTTTAAAAACTGAATAAATTTTTTGGAACTGACCAAAAGTAAAATCAAACTCTTTTTTAATGACAGATGAATATTTGTAAGATCGCATGTCCAACCCAACACCACGTGTCTATGTGAGCACCAAAATAACGGTTTTAAGCGTTTTACGTCGACATATTGAAGTTACACTATTCAGTTGTTGTTATTTGATGATTCAATTTTACATTGTCTATCTTGGTTCTAGTTATTTGTTGATCGGATACATGAATTAATATTCGTGTTGGAAAATTTAGTTTAAAAAGTTGTAACACTATGATTGAAAATTATGTGAATGTTAAAAAGGTGTCTCTTAATTAAGTTCAGTTTGTTCTCTTTCGTGGTTTAGGGTATATTTTTCATGCAAAGTTTTAAGATTTTGGTTATAATTGTTCGCCCCACTAACTTTTTTTTTTTTTTTTTTATTTTCAATCATTAAAAAACAAAAATTAAACTTAAGAAATTCATTACTTGAGGCCTAGTAGAAATAATGAGAGTAGATGTAATCTTTAAAACCAGAAGAAAGGTAGGAAAAACATGGCTTCATATCTGTACAAATTGTTGTCCCATTCTCTGTAACTCCAAGTATTGGTTGTCTCGTTTACAATTAACTTTTCTCAATTTTTAGTTACTTTAATGATAATCCTTAAATACCATCTCTCTCTCACTCTCTCTCTCTCTAGCCCTAATTTCTTTGAGTAAAATGGTGAAGAAATGTGAGAAATATGTAAGAAATGTGAAGAGAATGAGAGAAAGTGAATTGTGAGATAAAATGAAGAGAGAGAGAGCCGGGTGAGGGGAGAATTGGCTGATTAGGGGGTGGGGAGGGGTTAGGTTAGTTTTTGTTTTTAATTTTTTTAGTTTAAGAGTAGTATAGTAATTTCATAAAGATGGGTGCATTACTTAGCACTTTTGGGTGCATTGTTCGATACGATGGTTCTTAGTAATTAGCTCTCAGTCTGCTCTCAAGAGAAAAGCAAATCCAAAAGGGTCATAAATCAAGGGGATTTATTTCTTCTTGTTTTTGGTAGTCCAGAGTTCCAAGAAAGAGACTTTTCAATCAAAGGTATACTTGTGTTCATAAGTGTTCAACAGTGTTTGGATACAACGTTTCACTGTCGGTCTCTCCTCCCTCCTCTAACATTCACTCCATTTTTTTGGATATCATGATATTTTTATTTAGGCAAATTTAATGCAATTCGCGCGATGACGGCTTCAAATCTTCTATCACACTCCTATTATATTTCATATCCCACTTAATTTTAGCCTTACACGTGTTCATATTATTTTAGTTTATCTTTTTTTTACAATTTTTATAAGGAAACATGTAGGGCTGAGATTTAATGAAACAGAGAGTGTGATAGAGAGTGAGATAGAAGATTTGAAGCCAGCGAGGACCCCGATCCATGGTATTGATCGATTACAAGACCCACCCACCCATGGACAGATTACAAATAGTGATGGTAAGGTATGATGATTTTAGGTTTAAGGGTTTTGAAAACATAACTATTGATTATTGGGTGAAGAGGATCGACGGTGGTGGTGAAAGAACCAAGAGTAGCAGCAGTGAATTGAAGAAGGGAGGCGGCGGCGGTGGCAATGGTAGATAACAATGGAGTGAATGTCGAGGAGAGGAGGGAGGAGAGACCCATCATTCTAGTTTTTGGTTTAAAAATTGGGAAAGGGTATTTATGGATTATCATTAAAGTGACTGAAAATTGGGAAAAGTAAATTGGACACATGACGCTAGTAGTGATTGGAGTGACGACAATGGGAAGCATTTTGTGACAGATAATTTGAAGCCGAAAACATTAGCACAATACATGTAAATGCAATGGCAAACTACACAAATGGTCACTGTATTTTTTGGATTTTTGAAATCGTTCCTAAATTAATTTTTGTAAAATTTTTGTTCTTGTACTTATAAAGTCAAGCGCAATTGGTTTATTCGTTAAATTTTGTTAATTTTCAGCCGTTAAGTATATTCACGTGTGTCTCACGTGATTTTTGGTAAGGGTAAAACTGTCATTTCATTGTACAAGGACCATTTGTGAAAATGACATTATAGTAATAAATTCAAAAACTTTGGTGGGTATTTTGCTCTAATAAGTACATGGATTTGGTGGGTATTTTGCTCTCTGATGAAGTGTTTAGAGAGAGAGAGAGAGAGAGCACTTGCTACAGGCAATTGACAGGAGCTAGCCATTTCCATAGGTTTTTGACTTGGTCCATTGCCACAGGTGAAGTTTCCATGACCTTACAAAGAGGAGTTAAAACGTCTCTCTTTAACATGATATGGAATACACTAATAAATATAGGGGAGCGCTATTAATATCTCATTTTTCTTTAAATACATAAAATATTAATTATAAAAATATCATCATTTAAAAAACGTTAATACCCTTTACCCTTTTCTTTTTTTTTTTTTTTCTTTCCTCCTCTCCCCTCCCCTCCCCTCCCTCTCTCTCCCAGTGCTGGCACTTAGGCCCCCACACAAATCTCATTTGCACTTCCCCCCCCCCAATTTTTTTTCCGGTCTTTCTTTCTTTCCCTCCCCTCTCGCTTTTCTCCTTCTTCCCCTCCCAAACCCACCATTCTCTTAAATTTTTTTGAAGATTTCCTGTTCGGCCATGGTTGAGTTGTTCGGTCAACCATGGCCGAACAAGACATCTCCGGCAAATTTTTCGACGGGTTTGTGAAGGGAGGAGGGAAGGAAAAAATAAGGAAAAGTGGAGGGAGGGAGGGGAGCAGAAGAAAAAAAAAAAAAAAAAAGAGGAAAGGAGGGAGGGAGGGATGGGATGACATGCATTTTTCTTTTTCTTTCCTTGGAGGAAGACATGCCTTGTTTTTATTTTTTTCTTTCCTTCTTCCTTCTTCCTTCTTCCTTTTTCTTCCTTTTTCTTCTTTGCTGTTGTTGCCCTTCTTTCTTCTTCTTTGCTGCTGTTGCCGTTACGTTCTTTGCGTGAGGAAGGGGTTGTGGTTGGGGTTAGGGTTAGATTGGGAGGGTGGGAGTGTATGGAGAAAAAAAGGGATTTTTAGATGGGATAAAATAGAAAATATAGGGATGGTGTAATTAAATATTAGATTGGTGTGAAATTTTTATGGTGAGTGTATTAAGAGGATGTGTGTATTAAGAGCAAAGGGGTGTTAATAACCCCACTCATAAATATATTATACAACTAATAGTCAAAGAAGATATAACTAATAGTCAAACAAGAAGAAAAAACCACACTAGCTTGGCATTATAAAGGAAAGGTTTGACTAAGCAATTACATGCGTCTTCTTTGATGTTTTATAATAATTGTTAGGACCACGTTGATGTAGTAATCAATTGAATGTCTAACCCACAAATACACGTTGATGTAGTAATCAATTGAATGTCAATTGAATGTCCAACCCACGTCTTCGCCGTCCGTCGACGGCGGTCGCATTTGCTCATTAACGGTGAAATGGATTTGCAATTCAACCCATAAATCTGGTCAATTTGAAGCCTCGATCTGTTCTCTCGCTCTCTCATCCTCACTTACTCTCAACCGAAACCGACTCTTTCAAGCTCGCCACCACCAAAATGGATTGGCATGTTACATCCTCATTTTCTGGGCTTCGCTAGCCTCCCCACCGGGTCCCTCACATTTCCCACATGTCTAGCCCGTTCCAGAGGAATATAGCCTTGAAGGCTTCATCCTTTCTAGTGTTGGTGGTGATTGGTGGTCTTGTGTTGGTGGCAAGTGGGCAAGATGCTACCGTGGTGCAGGTGGTGATGGCGGGTTTGGTGGTGTAGGTGCTTGTGGAGGGTTTGGTGGTGCAGGTGCTTGTGGAGGGTTTGGTGGTGCAGGTGCTTGTTGAGGTGGGTTGCAGCCTACGGTGGTGGTGGTGCTTGTGGTGGAGGAGGTGGTGGTGAGAGCATTGGTAGAGGTGGTGTCTGTTGAAGTTGAAGGAGAGGTTTGGGGGGGTTGGCGAATTGGGGATTGGATGGTGGAAGTGGCGAATTGGGCCTCATTTTTCAACCAAATCAATTAAAAAGAATTTTCTTTTTTTTTCAAAACCACGTATCAACCAACTAAATAGGAAATAAGGTGGTTTTAATTTTTATTGGACAAATTACACAATTAGTAATAAAACAACTATTTTACCCCTCAGCAAAATCAAGTGACATGCACATAAGGACACTTTATGTCAAAAAGTTGACGAAATTGGACGGAAGGATCAATTCCGTTTGAAATTTCAGTACAGACTGGCGTGAAAGAAGGACGAATCCCAAAAAATCTAAAAAGTAAATGGACCATTTGTGTAATTTGCCCTAAATGCAAATGTAAATGTAACATACCGTTTAAATATTCTACTATTTTAAAACATTCCCATTTATTGGTAATTATTTGAAATGCAAACCAAGTCATGAAATTCTTCAATTTTTGAGAAAATTACAGTCATAGTAAAGTGGGTTTATATAAAAAAAATTATAAAATTTGTAATAAAGACTTTCCCAAATAAATGTTCAGTTTACTACACCATAAAAATAAAAAATAAAAAGTCATTAAAGGCACGCTCTTTGGTCCGAGTAGCATCATTGCCATTGTTCTATCGGCTCAGCACTTCGTACACATTCTACGTACCTGTCAACCAGTTGATGCAAGATTGTAGGACGGACGACGATAGATCCCTCCGCTAAACAAGTGTTTGGGAGCATGCCATCAAGACCTCTTGAATTGAAGCAAAAATTTGCATTTGTACTGAACTCGGATTCCAGTTCCAACTTGGAAAATGATTTTCAGCTCCCAAACATAACGCACAAGTAGATAAAGGCCAATACACAAATCTTAAGAATCGGATTATATTTCTGAATGTGTTCTACAGTAATTTGTCATTGCAGCGGTCGAACACAAGATAGCAACCCGGCATTGAACAACATAAAGCAACAAAATAATAACTCAACCTGGACTGATTATGAACTTGTTACCTGACGAACTACCTTCATGTCACTCTTTGAAAAATTCTCATATGTTAAAAAGGTTAAAGCATAAGGCCTCAGCCACAGTTGTATCAGCAAGCCAGCAGTTGACATTGAGAAGCGAAAACTTCATGTGAATCAGGAGGAGGCTTATGCATAAGTATAGGACCCATTAGCAAAGAGGAATCCTCATCATTCTGTTGTCACACTTTTTGCAAGGTTGCGTGGCTGGTCCACATTGTGACCTCGTAGAACTGTTAGATGATAGGCCAATAACTGCATACACAGATAGTATTAGGACATCAAGAAAAAAAGAACCAAAAAAATTAGAACCAACCCTTGCTTAGTATTTGATTTAACAACAGAATGTCGGGATGCTAGTTAGTTTTATACAAAGAATGGCGATAAATAATAATGTTCAGAATTATAGTACCATGAACGTAGCAAAATTGGTGAAAGAATCTGAATCAAAACAAGCATGTGCATAATGAAACGCCTTTGACAGACATGAAAAGATTTAAAAGTACACCTTCCAAACAGGAATATCATAATGAAACTAATCGTTCAGGCAGTATAAGATTTTAAGACTCGGCACTGAACAGTAATGCTCCCTATGTCCCCAAAAAATAGTCTCACTTTCTATTTGTGTCTGTCCCAAAAAAGTTGTCCCATATCTATATAAAACATCCACTATTAAAAATAAAATTTAAAAAAAAACCAACAACAACTTTCTAAAGCATAACATTTCCAGTACGTATCATACAAAAAAACTTGTCATGTAATTGTGAATTATAAGAAATGTATAGAAGTACAATATTAAAAAGTGTGACTTGCCAAATGGGACTAATTTTTGGGGACGGAGGGAGTATCTTTCAATTTAGTCAAGTCTGATACAATAAACATCAAGACAGTGCTGAAGTATTTTACCTCCACTAAATGATACTAGTCCCTATACAAAGCTTCCAAACAATGAACCCAACCAAAGGAGTTCTGGTCCCCATAAAAGTCACCACTATAAGTTTACTATATGGCTTTTTAGCAGACATTAGTGAACAGGAGGTGGGGAAACTTGTTCAAAGGATCGAGGAAGATTAACTCCACTAAGACACCAAGTTGGTAACTATTTCTTAATGTTGACTCTCAAAAAGTATAGCTTTAATTCAATCTGAAGATGCCCTTTTTGTGGTCGTACGCACCATGCAGAAGGAGATTGCACGATCCACACTCCAACTTATGGCTTCAGCAACTTTCAAGGTTCAACATGGCGGCACAAGGAGTTGCTGCTGATGACGACAGCAAAGCTTCAGGAAAATGCTGGAGGGTCAATCAGTGAAGGACTAAGATGCAGGCAAAGAAGGTATAACTTGAATCTGGTCATGGCATAGGGGTTGTTGGTCACAGGTGTGATTTGCGACTGGTTCTGCCAACAACAGGAAGTAGATGATATGATGAAGGCAGATGGGTTGTTGTTTTGTCACAGGCATGTGGTTTGGAATGATTTGGAAATGTTTGCTGAAATTATATGGACTGTGGCTTCGTGATTGGGGGAAGAAAGAAGGGAAGGGGTGATCACCTACCCTAATTAGCAAGAAGAAGCAAACCCAACAGCCAGAATTTAAATATTTAGCTCCATTTAAGTAGGGGATTACAACCAACACAACCCTGTTTCTATAAACTTACTAGATACCACAACTATCATAACTACCGCTTTTTAATATATCAGCCAATATCCTATTAAAATAAGTACAATAATCTACTTAGGACTTAGATTTAGGCTTCCTAAGCCTATAATATTGATCCAAAGCAACCCATGCATTCAGGAATGCAACACCAGTTCTCTAACAAACGATATGAGATGGTCCCTATGTATTAGCTAGCATTATTTAACTTCTCACTGTGATAAGCAACTGATCTATGAAAAATCCCTAACCAACACGTTTCCAGACTAGCAAATTGATCCAAAGCAACCCATGCATTCTGGAATGCAGCACCAGTTCTCTAACAAACACAATGAGGTGGACCTTATGTATTAGCTAGCATTATTTAACTTCTCACTGTGATAAGCAATTGACCTATGAAAAATCCCTGACCAACACGTTTCCAGCCTAGCATAGCTACTGGTCAAGCACCTACATACTTAAAGCTATATATCTGACGCGGTCGCATGACAATGCTGACAAATAAATCATTTACCCTTAAAAATAAAAATGTGAAATTTGGTTCCGTATATGCATAGAATGATACAATCAAACTACCTGTAATGGGACTATGTTAATTACAGGCTGCAGACAGTCCTCAACCCGAGGAACCTCGATTACTGGACAGGATCCACCAACACATACAGATGATGCATCTCCTTCCGAACAAATCACTATTAATCGACCTTTGCGAGCATGAAGCTGTTGGATGACAGACTGCTGTTTGCTGTTCACGACAAGAAATGTCAGGACAATGAATATTATAATGTCACCACTCTTTACAATAAGTCTACTACCTGAAGCATTGATCACGAGTAGCAATAACAACAATGGGAAGGTTCTCATCCACCAAGGCCAAAGGACCATGTTTCATTTCCCCAGCAAGTATCCCTTCACTATGCATAAGTGACACTTCCTTGACCTTCAAAGCACCTTCCAGTGCTGTTGCGTAGTTGTATCCTCTTCCAAAGACAAGAAGGGACTGCTCTGCAATCAGTAACTTAGCAAGATCCTTCATTTCCTGATCAAGCTTCAGTACCTCCCTAACTTTACCTGAAGAAGATGGTAAAGGAAAAACGTGTTTACAAGATACCTTCTTTAGACAGAAATATAGGGCCTAAACTCTAAAGGTTCTGTAAATAGGAAAGAGCCAAAACAACATACTTGGCAAGTCAAATAGGCCATCTATTATGGCCTCTCTTCTTGCTTGACTGGAGATCGTATCACTGCCAATTGCTAAAGCCATCATGGCCATCACCACAATTTGACTCGTATATGCCTGTTAAGTTAATATCATGAGATATTCAAGTTACAAAGATGGTACATAAAAGATCTATAAGCACTTTATTGACCTTGGTACTCGCCACACCAATCTCAGACCCAGCATTAATGTGGACACCACAATGTGTATTCCTGGCAATGGCACTGCCAACAGTGTTTGTGATGCCAACACACAAAGCACCATTTTCCAATGCATAATCAAGGGCATTCAAGGTATCAGCAGTTTCACCAGACTGACTAACAAAAACAACTGTATCTTCTCTGTATATTGGCCCTTGCCTATCCAACAGATCACTGGCAATCTCCATTGTAACAGGAATACCTGTTTATACATATAAAACTAGTTATATGATCAAGAATCTAAATTCTAATATTGCCTGTTGTATGAACAGTTATGGTATACTGACCGGAAAGTTCTTCCAAAATAGGTCTTGCAGCTAAGGCAGCATTATAGCTAGTGCCGCAACCAATAAAAACAATACGTCTGCTTCTTCTGATAGTTTTGAGGTGATCTTTCAGTCCACCCAAAAGGACAGTCTGTGCCTTACGTGAGCCTCGGCGAATCAGTCGCCCTCGCATTGTTGTTGTTAGAGATTCTGGCTGTTCATGAATCTCTTTCTGCATATAATGCTCGTATTTTCCTTTATTTATTTGCTCAACCTCCATCTCAAGAATGGATAATGCACGCTGCACGGAAGCAGGCCTAGCACTGGCGCCATGTTTTCCTTTGCCATGGTCAAACTTAAGGATGGATACACCTCCATCCTGAAACCAACAGCAGAGAAAATCAATATACACAGCACATTATAGAAAGAAAAAAAACCAAATCCTAGAAAGGCGGGTAACATATGACTGCATACAGTGCAGGACGCAAGATGGAATAAAATAGGAATTAGAAACTGAATGGTTTGTCAGCAACGGAGACGACCGTCTCGAATCATACATCCATTGCAATAATCACATGAACTTATCATAGGCAGAGCTAATTACAGCTAAAGACCCTCTACAAGATCTATGTACAAACACATGAAGATAATTTGACTTGATCAAAGCTATGTCCCTGCTCTAAGTTGCTTCCTGAACTGCTAAGTTTGCAAATACCCATGCATATATAAAGTACATTACACACATTATGGTTGCATAATTAAATGCATATTAACAATTTCTTCTTTGAGGTGCTTTCCAATCAAATTGAATGCGTGAACCATACCATTTATATTTGTACAAATAAAAACATTGAGGGCAGTAACACATCGACAAACACACAGAAATACACATTATATACACATGTGATGATAGGACTCAACACATTAGGATACATATCTAAAGGGCATGTCTGGCAATTTCTTTAGAAGCAACCCACCAAAACAAAATAAATAGAAAGACCCAGAGATGTAGTGCTGCTATTTAGATACTCGTAGGCAGACTAGACATGATTCACATGACACAAATTCAGACATGTCACTAATACACATGTAGATGGTAGGAATCAGCGCAAAGTTACGTAGTTAAATGCATGTCCTCCCAGTTTTATAGAAGCCCCCACCCTTTCAAACAACGAAATAGAAAGACCCAGATAAGTGGAGCTGCTAATTATATACTCATAGGCGACGAGATATAAACTAGTCAGACGTCGATTCCCAAAAAAGTAGGGCATGAACTTTAAGAAAGCATACATAACTATGTGTGAGTGTGTGACCGAAGATGACTCATACTTAGAGTCAAATCCATTTACGCAACCGATTCGAAGCCTAAATAGAGGAAGGTTGTCTTAGGTATCCTGACAGCCAACTGCCAACCTAAGAACCCCTAATAAACATGAACCCAAAGATATGAAGAGATTCACTTCTTGTCTCAAACTGCCTGATTTGAAAACAGAACCTGCCTGAAACAGTCTGGGCTAGCATCATCTCACACTTTTGGGATTGAAGTGGATCTTAAAGACTTCTGTTCATGTTAGATTAAACTATTAAGTAGACTTATTTAACCCTTGGTTTGGTAAAATTATTCCTCCACCCACTTTCTAAGAACAATTGCGAGTGAACACATCCCTCATGTGGCGTCAGTATGTCCCAGGAACTTCCGACCTAATAAGAACAATTAAAAGAGGAAAATTTTCAAAGAGTGGGGAAAGACATTTCATCACTGAAGGAGCTAAGAGCACGAGCTTCATTAGTCAGTTATAAAAATAGGACACATTAGACAAATATTCCAATCTTAAAACAGGGAACATACACTCCCTAGTTTAACCTCGTTGTCCAACCCTACTGTGCAACCAAACACATGTAATTCTCACTGTTAATCACATATATCATAATTACAAGTATCTATCTTACTCCATAAGCTCTTGTTCATGAATCTGATATGACTATAAAATTAACTCGGTAAAACGACTCTGACATTCATTAAAAAGGCTTGGAGACTATATTGAATTAAAGAGCTTTGCATAGTTTCATTTCTGAGTGGGGCTATTAGCACCCCCACTTCCTCTAAGTACACCCCCCCCCATTTATTAATTACAAAAATGTCATCAAATAAGTTGACTTTATTACCATTCGTCTTACAAAATAAGCCCATTTGTTTTATTTCACCCCAACACCCCCCCCCAATATTTTTGATACACCCCAACCTTCTTTCTACAATACACCTTATGTTTGCATTTTCATTTTCATATCTTCCAACATTCTCTAAATCCTAAACCTCAAATTATCCACATTGTTGCAAAACACAAACATGGAGCACAAACAAGTGAAGGAGACAAATAATGTAAGTATCTCTTCTCATTTTAAGCTTAAAAATCATATTTCCTCGTCTTTTTCAAAGCAAAAACAAGTTGTTGGGTACCACGGTGTTCAGCCCTGCACCTGAACACCCCTAGTGTTGTTCGGTTGGTGCTGGCCGAACACCCCCAAGCCAAACAACACTAGGGGTATTCGGGGTGCACCTACCGAACAATACTAGGGGTGTTCAGCTGCAAGGCTGAACCAAACAAGCCTAAAAATTTCAATTTCAACCTAAAATCCATCAAACCACCAAATTCATATTCCAATTGCAAAGGAATTCATATGTAACTCAACCCTAAAAATTATTTAACATACAAATTGCAAAACAAGTGCTATTTAAACCTAAAATGTAATTTGTTCTCATCCTTTTCCTCCTTTTCTTCCGCCTTCACTAAGTTGATTTGGGTTTGGGTGTGAGTGTCTCACAAGTGGGAGGGGGTGTGTGTTTAGAAAAGAGGTAGTCTTTCTAAATATTTTAGGAGGGGTAAAATAGGGAAATGAGGGGGTGTATTTAGTATTTAGGGAGGTTCAAAATTTAAGGAGGTGGTGTACTTAGAGGAAGTGGGGGTGTGAATAGCCCCACTCTTCATTTCTTCAAAAACAGATAAAGCGAATAAAGTAAAATTACCTATAAGAAATCTTAGATCACACAGTAATAACAAGAACTAGCCAAATGCAGTAAGTATTTAGCAACAAATCATTGAAGATACACTTGCTTAACAATTTGATACCATTGCAATTGACACTATACTATCACAGAATGATTTTTCTGGACCAAATCACAAAGCAGTCCCCAAAAGATTTTAGAGTGAAACCAATATCCTGAATACTGGCAATGGAGACAAAATCTGGGGTCATTGAAGGCAAAAATAAGAAGATATAAAAGATTTCATACTGCAGCAACACAATGCTCCACCATATCCAAAAGGGAAGATTGAAGTGAAAACTTATGAAGCAAAGTAGTAAAACCAGTTTAATAACCAATAACATAATGCACTGTGTGCTCTAAGTGTAGAAACCTGTGTAAAGAAGTGGACTGTTGGTGAGGAATCAAGAAGTCAGGAAAAATCACCATGGATTCAAGAAATTTCTTTTTCTAAAATCATAAATATATAAATGCTTTATGCAATAAGTTGTAAGATTACAACTTGATCTATAGCCCTTGGAAATCATTAATGAAATAACTGCAATATTTACAAAGCAATTATTTATGCATGTAGAGTAGAAAATTGTGGGTTTTGGCAACTTATAGCAGACGTAAGACACTACCAACTCTACTGAGACAAATCAAAAAAGAACAACTGGTAAATTACTAATGATTGCTAAAGAAAGTACCTTAAGATGAACAACTTCACCATCCTCGATAACCAAGACCTTTTTTGTGTGTTCAACAAGTGCATGAGCATCACTAGATAGGAAGAGTTCTTTGGGTTGCCCATTCTTTGACAGGAACTTAACATCACTAAATGATGCTCCATTGCTCATCTCTTCCGTGAATTCCTACAGTAAAAGCAATTTGTTTCTCAATACCAGTGTCACATGAACGAAATTCACTAATTCAGAGAGCATAGTTATTCTTAAAGAACATTGTCCGATCACCATATCCAGGCCCTTGTCAAACAACTGGTTTTATTCTTTCACAAAACCATCCAAAGTCCTTTTTTTTTAATCAACAGTAAGTGAAAGCACAGAACAGAAAGCATCACCCATAAATGTACCAGAACCACAAACGCCATTTATCTCAAGTTTGAAAGGGCTAAAACGGCGATTCTAGGTTTGACAATCTAAAGACTAGGAGTTTAGTTCATTAATCAGCATTCTGAATATAATCACACAATTTGGAAAAAACTGAGGCCACAAATTAGGATGAGAAGAGTCATCACCACAAAAATCTATTAGGAAAAAGTCAGTTCTTTATATGCTCCAGATTTCAAAACGAAAAAACAAGGGAAACAAAAGTTTGTGCATAACCTACTTTCACACCAAGAAGCAATGGACTACCACGTTTGCAAGCAATCAACTCATTTGGATAATGTCTGCTTTTGAAGATAAGAGCATAGGCTCCTTCAAGATGCCTCATAACCTCTAGCACAACTTCACTAAATGTTACAATTTGACCCCCTGCAGAATGAAGGTGCAATGTTAAGAGCCAATCAAGTTGTGCTGTGATAAAGAAGATATTTCAAAAAAAAAACCTCCCCCACTTGATTTTGGAGTCTGACAAATTATTCTTAAAAAAATAATAATACCAACTTAGGATCTCTTTACCATCTTAAGAAGAAACAAGAGAAGACACACCGGCAACAATGTTCTGTATATTTCAATTCGCTGCTTAACATGCATTCTGGACAGGCATATCATTTGGGAACTGAAAAATGATTGATAAAAGGAGAGGAGTAGAGAACCTGAGGCACAAACCCACTAACTGATCCCTGAATAATGTTTAGGTGTTGAAAATTACAAATATGCAAAACCAATATATCACTTTCCGCAACTCATGGAGAGCAAATAATCATACCAACTAAGTAAACTTTGTGGGCGGGGAGTGGCCAATAAAACTATTTTCCGAAAGCAAGCTATTCTAACACTTCAGCATCCCAATTGTAGTTTTATAAAATTTAATCTGCAACTAGATATTCTTAATTGCAGAATGAGACTAAAAATACTTAATATTTTTCTTAGTCATTCTATATACTACTAATTTTAATTAAAAAAAAACACCTACAAGCATCAATAGGAATTTCAATCAATTTTTTGGCAATTGAGTAAACTACATACTCTAACCAAAAAATGAAAGAATTATAATAAATAACATCCGATGTTTTTTATGTTATTTCGTAAAATTATTGCCTAATTATCACAACAATGTCTAGTGCATAATTACATATTAAACAATTGGCACTGGTCGGAACATATGAACTACTTATTGGCTTATTGAAACTAGTTATTCATAATCTCCAGTGGTAGAGTAAATATGGCAAAAAGCCAGACAAAAAAAAGCCAGCGAAAATAAAGAAAAACATCTAATCACCCAACTCACTGAAAAAGTCTGGCTTTACCAATTTTTGGCTTGCTCAGCACAAAAACTAGAACCTGCATCTAACGAAGTGCCTGTACAAGATGCACTCTAAAGGCAGAAGAACAGTGAAAGAGAAGAAAAGGAAACCTACCATCGAAATTCAGAAGAACACATATTAGCATCAGAGGATTAATCCTCAATATGTGTTAACCTATGATGAATGAAAGTGATTACACCTCTACTACTAGGATAGACTACCAACTCGCACAAGAAACAACTCCAACTGGGTAACAAGCTCTGACAAACTAAAGGGGAAATGTCCAAGACTTACAATTGCAGATAAAATGATGAAGGTAAACAATGCGTACTAGTTAAGTGGTTAAACAGAATCTTCAAGGTAAGGGAAAGACATTGGATAGTTGACTCGCCTTAAGATTATAATTGGCTGGGGCTATTATGGGAAAGGAGTGAATGTGAAGATCCCCTGATCACCATAAGGGTCTTTCGAACTGAACTGATTATTCCGCTTTTTTTCTTTTCAGGTTTTGATTTTTTCCAGTAAATAGAGGACTCTTAGACCGCGCTCAATTTATTCCTCTATCTAGGATGATTCTTGTCCATCAGGAAAGAAGTTTATAAGAAAACAACAAGGTATCAGTTAGAATCCAAGAAGATTGCTTTGTGATTAAGCGAAAACTAATGTTGCCTATGAGAGCATTAATATTGAAAAACGAAGGATTTTGGTGGCATTTGGGTTCATAAGGCCATTGGTGGAGGATCTGAGACGTCAGCCAGCACATCTTAATTTGCATCTCTCTTTATAGGAAGACACTAGTGGGAGGCGGACGTCAAAAATTGTAGGCTACTGTAGGGAATTGCAACTCTAGATATTATCGTATGGTTGCTTCTGCAAGACAAACGCAGGAAGTACATTAATAGAGACGAACTCGAGTGAAAACATTAGAGAACTGGCTTCTCCGTGGATGAGAAGACCAAATTTTATAGGTCTTTGACACTGGATAGGAGTGTATACCTAGTGGAGGGATTCAATATGCATCCTGATGGAGCCGGAGTGGAGATCCAAAACCCTGTGTGACCAAATGACAGCATTATAGAAACTTTGCAAGTCTTCCCCCGACCACGGCATTCTTATCTTATGCCTTCAACAACTTACCTTCCAACAGGAGTAGTGATAGAATGACCTTTAGTGAATCGGTGATACTTGCAGAAATTCATTAACTTTTGACTCCACACCTCCAAAAGCACAAGAAGATCCAACATCATGACAAGCCCAACTCCTTCAAATGACAATTTGTATACATTACAATTGACAATCGCCCTCCAAACATTGGCTCCAAAACACAACCGCAAAAGAGCTGAATAAGTTACACACAAACCCTTAAATACACAAATATACACTTCTTCCAATATAGACCATCGATTCACCCTCCACCCCACCCCAACCCACACTCTTCCCCAAACAAAATCCAGTCGGAGCTCTATGAGATTTATTCTAACAGGTAGAGAGGGAAAGAAGCAGTGTACTAGAGACGCTGTCTTGATAAGAGTTAACCAACCTCCTTCACACATGTACTGCCACTTGTAAGTCATCTCTTTTTCCACAAAATTCTGACATTAAAAATCGTCATAAATGACCATTTGAGGGATCCCCATTGGCATTCCCAACTTCAATACTAGAAGGGAAGCACTGTTACAGCCCTGTGACCGCATCAAAAGAATTATCACATGTCTGTAACAGTAATAAGCTAGGTATTACTAAGATCAACCCTTAAACTGGCACCGTCTAAAAACAAAGCTATACATTCAAGTAAGCAACTGCTTGATACCCGTACCCAAAAAGCACAAGTAAACAAGTAGATAAACACTTGCATGTCAAAATCCCGCAGCAGCCCAGGTAAACAATCTATGGTAATACCAACTTCCATAAAACAGTGAAGTGGCAATGCGGAGGGCATTTCTGGCAGAAGACTTAATGACTATATACATCATTCAAAAGTATGAGATCAACCCATAGTGGAGCAAATCATAACACTATGAAAAGGCACAAGCCATACTTCCTTAGGCTGAAACATGACAAAATAATTATATAAAGCTAATGCTCAAGCAAACTGCAAAATCTTGGACATGCATATTACCTCCGTCCTAAGTAGAGAGGTGATTTATTTTTTCATGGATATTGAGCTAATCGATCTCTTTTTATAACAATTTAAATGGTAAGCAATTCTCACATTTTATCACTTATACTTTACAACATTGTGTCTTTCTATAACATTTTCATACTAAAACATTCAATTAGGGGCAAACAAGTAAATACAGCACTGAAACTTTACGGTCAGCTTCAGAAAAAATCCTTAATTTGGCGCGGGGTAGGGTGGGAGGAGGGAATAAAAAACTAAATTAGAACCAATTACAGATGAGGTTATTCATTCTTGCCTCCGCCTGGCATTGGTTTCTATAAACCTAACCCAGAAGTTGGATTATTCATCACCCATAGAGCTATGGTATCACAAGGGGTGCTCATGAGCCAAGCCGAGTCAAGTTTCTGTGAACACTAGTAGAGCTCGAGCTTCCCAGGCCTTGTGCGACCTCGACTCCAACGTGTTCACAAATGAATCAGTTAAAGCTCGAAATCTGTTCGGCTAGTTTGACCCATTGATTATACATTCACCAATAAGTACATATTTTAATGCATATACTATGAAACCATTAGAAAGGTACAATATTTTAAAGCATATACTGTTGACTCATTATAAAGGTATAATTTTTAATGCATATACTGATGATACATTAAAAATATAAAATAAAATAATAGACCATATTAAATTAGTCAAGCGGCACACAGTTGATTCATTCGCGAACAAAACTCATTGAACAAACGAGCCAAGCCTTGACCGGCTCGAGTATTTGGCAAGAAAAATTTAGAGTACAAGCTCAACTTGATTAACAACTTGGACATGCTCTAACTCAAGCTTACTTTTTTTTTTCTTTTCGTTTTCTCGAGTCTAACTTGGGCAAAACGTCAAAATGATCAGTTCACATAACAGCCCTAGGTATCACTATTAGTTAGTTTACTGCAAAGCTGATGAATCGAAAATCATTCTTTCAAATTAACGCTACAACTAAAACAACAGTTCAGACACCCAACATTCCAGGATAGATGTACCTTCTTCATTTGCTTTGTCAAAAACAAATTTTGCAAGCTTTGGGATCACTTCCGTATCTGTCTCAGATTCAAAAGTAAACCCATGTCGCACAAGGGTTTCCTTTAATACCTGCAGAATATTAAATGCCACAAGATCTTCAGCACATGGCCATAGAGGAAAACACCAAAGGGATGGAGACAAAGAAATATGTTAAGCACAATCAATACACAGACATGCAATAGAAGTTAAAAACCAGCGTAAAATCTATAAAAATAAAATTTAAAAAAAAAAGAAACTAAGGAAATATCCCAAATGGCACTTGTTAGTCTAGCCCGTAGTCACCAGCTATTATAGAAGATATGTTTCTAGAACAGAGAATATCCATGGATCTCCAATCAAAGCTTCCCCCTCCAGAACATCATTGACACTGAAATATAACTTGTAGACAACTGGAGCACCAGCATATGAAGAAAAGTGCAAATGAAACACATTTTGCAGTG
The DNA here is from genome assembly GCA_016624345.1 of Platycodon grandiflorus. Lineage (NCBI taxonomy): Eukaryota > Viridiplantae > Streptophyta > Magnoliopsida > Asterales > Campanulaceae > Platycodon > Platycodon grandiflorus. The sequence goes on from CM028368.1 coordinate 19,914,399, forward strand.
TGCACACACCAGCCATCAGAGCCCATTAACTTCGTAACTGACTTTCAGCAGTCTATGTTTTGATCGCTAATGTAACAGCATATGCCAACATCAGTTCTATGAAACCCATAGTCTTGCAAAGAAGTAAAACAAGAGAAGAAAATTCAGAGAAAGAGAAAATCTGGAATTTGACCATGAACAAGAGTACAAGACACAGAGCCATCTTGCAGGTGTCCTAGACTCATAGTGCTTATTGGCTATCCTTGATTGGAGCATGTTTACTAAATTTATCACAACATCAGCAACTTTTCCTCTCACCACACCAATTGCACTTCATAATTTCACTTCTATTTGGTTTTTTAATATTTATGCACCTCAGTTTCTCTCTTCATGCTTCCACTTACTTAACAGACATGTTCTTCACATCTAGTAGCTTCTTTGGATTGTTTATTACAAAACCCTTAGCGTCTTCCCAGCACACACTAGCTCCCTTTTGTGTTCATCTTCTCCTGTTTCTTCCGGCTGAAGTTGATGCATCAAACCCTAAACCCTTGGCAACTGGTGCAGAAACCCCAAGACGTTTATGTAGTAATAAATTACATTCTCCTATAAGGGATATACTCTCAAAACAGTCCTGCACACTTGTGGATGAACAATGTTAGGTGGTAATGAGTATGTGAACCTAGACTAGGAAAATATGGACTGAAACAGCCTACAATAATACTACGTTAAAGTCGGAGCACGGATGTTGACCGCCTCGGATCATATATCCTAACTCCATTGTTCAGCCGAGTTGGGACATCAAATCCTCAAGTGTGACGAGATTGAGTCAAACTCGCAGACAAACAATATTGGGTGCATGGAGCATAGCAAGATTCAACTAAACACGGCAATGAAATTGTCAACTCTTATAGAATCTCAAAGTTCGAGTACTCGAGTAGTCATTCATTAAATATTCCAGAGTTCCTTCATGTCCAAATACACCAAAGAACCACAGAAACACCACTGACAAAGAAGGTTAATATCGTTATTCGTTACCCCTTCCAAAACCCCTGAAATGTATCAAGAGATTAGAAGAGCGAGCAGCAAGAAGCAAGACAAACCCAAGCCTCACCTACAATCCCAAACTAGTTATTCCAAAAGAAACGAGCACCCAAGCAGATGGACCCTAAGTTAAACTTTTCCATCGTTTTATTCCTCAAATGGAAGAGGACACTTGCGGTAAGATTGAGTTTGCTAACGATCCTCAATAAAAAGAGTTGCACATAATAATTATTTTTCTGTCAGATCCTTATGCATAGATAACGAAAAAGATGGATCTTAATATTAAACTCTTCCATCTTTTTCTTACCCAGAGTCCAGAGAGGGGCATTACAGCATTGACCAAAGGTGTTCTATGTCCATGAGTGTAACCATGTGCTTTGTCTATGGCAGGAAAGGTCTACATAATCACAGAAAGACGTCAAAGCAGCGATCTAGTGTAAAGCTTCCTTATTTATGCTACTCTCACTTCCGTTCGACCTTGCAGCAAAGCACCGACTCCACTTGCCCTAAATGGTCTTAACTTAGAGCACTGCCATCCCCTAATTTGGTACTCCTCCGCACGGCCCTGCACATACCTCACAAAAGCAATTTTCCTCTCTCATAAGCAGATCAACCTTAGGTATTACATCTGCAAGCACTCTCAGGAGTTTTTGACTTGAATAACCGAACCCAACGCATCCTGCCAGTAGAAGTTAAAAAGCCTCCACTACAATAACCTATACCCAGGACAACATTTCTTAGGAGTTTGACTTCTCCCATTGTGGCTTTTGCTTTTTCTGATAGCATATGCACAATAAGAAATCAAAGGGCCAAAACAAAAAGATAGAAGAACATAAATGAATCAGCTCACCTCCAGAATACCGTCACAGGAAACTAGCTAAGGTAGGGTACCAAGGACATGCTATCTAAGATAAACCAACCTGTAATATATAAACAGCCATCCTTAGAGGAAACCCCTACCTTTTACTATCATAAAAACTTCATAAAGTAATATTCACCAATAATGTGGTTGAATTGCATGGTTTGCTTGTACTTTTTCAATCTATACTAGGAATATCAACTTCATAAGAAAGAACATGTAACATGATCCCCAAAATAAAACTACTGGAACCTAAATGCGTTGAATGGGCAAATGATCAACGACGAAGTATTACCCTAATCTTGAGTAGCTCAATAAGAAAGCAGTATTATGTACATGCATACATACATCTAGCATGTCTGATACTTTCACATCGTTAAGACCAATCCATTTATCAAAATAAATGTGTTCCTCTGATAAATATAAGAAATAATCATAAGCAAACCTCATAATTTGTGATGACTCCATTATGGACAACCAAGAAATCATTTCCAGCACCAGATGACTGAGGATGACTGTTCCTTGGAGCAGGTTCCCCATGGGTTGCCCATCGGGTATGCGCTATTCCAGCATGAATAGAAAATGATTCCTCCAAATTTAAATCCGTAGCTGAGACCTCTGGAAATACAAAGTCAAAAGGTTTATAATCATGATTGATAAAGCAACATGCTGGTATCAGTCAAATTTGAAGTGAAAGAGGGATAAATTACACAAACCAATTACCTTAGGTCCATGGTCATCCATGCTCTAGATGCATCATAAATGCTATGCAGTAATAAAGTCATTCTTACAACTACATTTAATTTAACCTGGAAATAATGAAAAAGAAGCTGGATTCCCAATATGACAAAACACATTCAAATGCTAGCTCCATTTCGGTACCTAGAGAAGATGAATTTGCTAAATTAAGCTTGTCTAATAGAACAAAGCATTATTTGCTTTAGGAGACATGCGTCCACTGATACGAAAAGGTCCTTACCTAGCATAGGACAGATCAAGCTAGGGTATCAGAAGTTGATGCACACCCAACGATCAACCTTACTTTCAAGTATGACTACCTCATACTTGAATCCACATTTATACAATTAAAAGCACAAATACAACAATACAATAATGTCTAAAAACGTTGTGAATTTTGACAATCAAGATAGTGAAAGCAGCTTGATAAAGGTATGTGAAATGGCCCAATAATTTCTATCTGCCAACAAAGAAAGTTTTGATAATAGAGGAGATTCTATTGATGATGAGAGATGGAATGTACATGGAGGACAAGGTGTCCACCCCAAAAAGAAAAGAAAATATAATAGGGCGAGGAAGAAGTGGAAAACCCCGAACAAACTATAGAAGCACGGAATTTCAATCCCTGCATATGCTCCAAAAGCTGAATCCCCTAATGAGGAAAGGAATATAACCCTCTTAGCCAGATTCAAAATCTCCAAAAAGCTGAGGCCTTTGTCAATGCCTGCCCATTTCCTCTTGTGGGCAGTCCTCCTTCCTAGCAACATCTTTGTCCTCTCTCTTTCATCTGCACAGCCCTTTCTTTCATCAAGTGGAGAGGAAGTGGCCCATCTCAAAATATGCTCAAGTTCTGCTCCGTCCATAAACACCATTGAGCTCCAAATACTAAACAGTCAACACTTCCATAAGCACACGTCATCCTTACAACCCCTAAAACCTCAAGAAGCAACAAGAAGTCATTCAATGGAAGAGAACACCTACTCACTGATCTCCCAAATTTCAAAAAAGCATGCTCCACAACCTCCAAGCCTAAGGGCAATGACGAAAACAATGCTCATGTGTCTTAATTTGTGGTCCACACACACATGATGTCTGGGTAAAGAAATCCTAGTAAGACTTACCCCTATGTCCCAATCATTAATATTCACCCATTGAGAACACGAAACCATGCAAATGCCTGCAATTTGTAAGGAACCTCAAATTTACAAAAAAAAAATGACTAATGGCAAGGAAGAAGGGAGGGAAAACAAATAGAAGACCGTAAGAAAGACTTTATCATAAACTTATGACTGGGATCAAGTAACCAAGACCTACAGTCCGAAGAGTTACACGTATGATTAGGAAGAAGGGTTCAAGCAAGACAATCAGCTCCAACGATTCTTGAAAAAAAAAAAGAAAAAACAAACAAACAAATAGAAATAGAGCCATCTTCCTCACAAGGAACCTAGAGATAGATACATCATGAAGAGCGGATTGTCTAAATAAACAAGGACAAGATATGGGTGACAAAGTCACCCTCTCGGCCAATGATAATCCTAGAAGTGAACCTGAGTTCAGTCCCTGACAACAAACAAAACTCCCTATGTTCCTAAAAGAGAGTCCTGCTGACTCGGCTCACTGATAAAGAAAAACTAATTGACTCTATTATAATATTATAAATATTAGGATGTTGAATGTTTGCAATGAAGCCCATTAGCTAAAGTAGGAATCAAATCAAGGGTAAAATGGTGAAAGTAACATCCCAAAAAGGAAGTATTAGAAAGTGAACATTTTTTTTGGAACGGCCTAAAAACAAAAGATGGACTCTTTTTTTGGAACGGATGGAGTATGTGAATAAGAAAATGACAACACTAGTCTAAAAATTTCTCCATGGGCTGGCAAAGGTCTCCAAAGATCCCAAATCACTATCTCAACAATTCGTTTGAACACCAAGTTTGCTCCTGATGATGTGAAAGGGCTCCAACGGGAAATGCTAAAGCCACTTGCCAAGTAGATAAATGTTCTTAAGGACCATAATTCCAATTCCTAATCTCCCCCACTATCTTCCTTAGAAGAACAATCATCATCCGAAGCCACTAGAAGATACTTGCCTCCTACCAATCCCGAACACAAAACCGCATACATAGTCTACCCACTAAGAAAAAATATACATGTTTCGACCCAAATAGACACTTGGGACACTTTCTCAACCAGGTGAACTAAGAGGAGTTACCTCCCATTGGAATACAAACATTGGTAAAAGTCAACACTCAATAGGAAATGCTACCAAGAAAACATACTTGCGCAAGGTATCAAACCCTTCTCGTCACACCTGGAGAACATCCGACTCAAATCGTTTACGAAAACACCAGAAAGTACCTTTCTCAAACCCCCAGAGGCCTTGAACCAAGTTCAGACAGTGATCATAACCAAGAGAGAGGAAGAGAAGAGACATCCCAAAACCCACCTTCTCCACCTCTGACCAAATACTTTTCTATTCATCACCAAGCTCAACAAGTGTCAATACACCATATATGCTTTCTCGAACTCTAGTGGAAGAACAAGGCCCTCTTTCCCCTGTGGATTACACCACCTCTTCAACAGCCCAAGTGGTTCTAGGAGCTGAGGGCCCTCCACATAATTGTAAAAGCATAACCACTTCCTACACTGATTGATATATTAGTCCAGACTTATGCCGTAACTTTCACTCCACATAAAAATGATCACCATCTCTCATATTGCCTCTCTCTCATACCGACTCACTCTCCTTCTCTTGTCTGAATATTGATATGTATTCAGATGCATATACATAAACAAGAATTAAAATTGTTGGCAGAATAGATTCATGTAACCACACCCATGTAGTTAAAACATGACTTCATTTAGTAGAATTCTGTTGTTTGAGTTCACCTGACTTATCAATAATACTGTCTACCGAAACATGCATATAATTCTTTGCCGCACTGCTTGCACATGTATGGAAGTTCATTCTTAAAAATAATAAATAAATAAATAAAAGGACTTTACAACCTCTCCATTTTATTCCTTGTCCTTGGGGCGGTAGTAAAGTCAAGCAATGTAAGTAGGGAAAGTTTTATCATGAAGTTAAGTTGTCATTGGTCTCTAAGGAAAGCACAGTTTTATCTGGAAATCTCCTGAAATACCGACTGTGCAAGCCAAGAGAAAGCCAAAGGCAGGATCTCTTACTAAATAAACAAGGAATTTGTCGGTTTGCTCCCTGCACAACTCATTATAGAAGCCCAATTCACTAAATTCTATACAGCAAATACAGAAGGTGAAATAAAGCATGCACACGGAATTAAGTACTACTCCACCAAACTAAACTGAACACATTAAAACTAAACTGAACATATTTGTAGCATTAAAGATAGAATATTTAAATATTAGTTCTAACTCTACTTGCATCATTTTGTAAAAGAAATCTAAAACCTAGTTCTTACTCTACTTGCATTTTGCTTTCTAAGAAAAATTTAAAAAATGGACTAAATTATGAATCAAAAAAAAAAAAGTTGGATCATGATCAATTTGAGATAATAATTTGGTTAATGAGGTCCAAAATAAAAACTGATACAACAAAAAAACCCAGCAAACAGATGATCTCATCTAGCTCAAAAACCAAGGGGAAAAACAAAAGGTATTACCAGAATAGACGGATTTGACGAGAGATTCAATGTTGCCTTCTTGGCGAAAGACGAGAGGAGCAACTGGGGAGAGTTGGTGGTCGGAAGCGTCGACGGAGATACCGGCGGAATCGTATCCACGGTACTCAAGACGGCGGAGGCCATTGAAGAGGACTTCAAGGATGTATCGTCTCTCTCTATTAACATTGTAATTCAAATACGCAAATATCCCGCACATTTCTTCTCTCTTTACTCTTCTCCTTCTGGTTTTTTTTTTTTTTTCTTTAATTTTGCTTTTAATTTATGGCATTGGTCTGAAGAAGAAGATCGAATGAAGAACTCGGGGAAAGAGGAAGGGGACTGGGAGGGAGGAGGAAGTCGCCTGAGAGATTTGACTGGTGACTTTTCTATGTTAACACTTCGGTATGCGACGACTGGGAATTTGTTTGATAGGAGAAAAAGAGGAATATTATACTGGAAAATGGATTTTATTTAGTACTTAAGAATGTTCTAATTTATCTAATAAAATTTTGAGTCTTTTAAATTACCCAATTAACGATTTACACGCTAATGTATTCGCATAGATTAGAATTATCATTTTGATTATTATGAGTGTGTTTGGCATGGGGAGTAGAGGTTTGATTTTGAGTTTTGAATTTCGTTTTGCAACGATCGAAATAGTGATAAAGAAAAATTGTCGAGATTAAGAAAAAATAAATGTAAAGAATTAAAAAACTACCTTAAATCTTGCAAGATGAATGGACTCTTTAAGTATCAACTTTATCTTAAGATCTCCACTTTAGATTTGGATTGATTTTATCCTAATTAAATTAATTCAGGTACGCTTCTCTTTATGATGATTTAATTTTGAAATTCTAGATTTTTTATATATAGAAACTATTTTGTCTACAGATTTTATTTACATCATGTTTTAAGTGTTGTATGTCAACTCTTTATTATCAACTTTATCTTAAAACTCACTTTGGATTTGGAGGGAATTTTTATCCTAATTAAATTAATTTGGGTACGTTTTGCTTCACGATGACTTGATTTTGAAATTCTGGACTTTTTATATGGAAATTGCTCTATCTACAGACTTTATGCACAGATTTTATTTACATCATGCTTTAAAGTATTGTGTGTTAACTCTTTAATTATCAACCTTATCTTAAAACTTTCACTTTGGATTTGAATGGAATTTTTATCCTAATTAAATTAATTTGGGTATGTTTCTCTTCATGATGACTTGATTTTGAAATTTTGATTTTTTTTATAAGAAAACTGTTAAGTTAACTGACTTTATCAACAGAATGCATTTACAACCTGTTTTAAAATATTGTACATTAATTATAATATACAACATTTAATGCATGATAATATCCGTATTGAATTATGTATATATAGATAGCATTACTCGAGTAAAATAATACAAAGATAAAAAGAAACCTAGTGGAACTAACAGAGAAATAATTTAAAAACCACAAACTCAAACACTAAATTACACAAGAGTAATATGCTCAAATTTTTTTGGTGAAAAGTACTTTAACCGAGTGGAAAGGACTCTATCACTTAAATATGAGGTATCGACACCAATTACTTATGGAGTAATGTTATGTGTACTTAAATATTAAATTTTTTATATTAAATAATGTGGTATAAAAATTAAAATTAAAATAAATATATCACATTAATTGTTACATTAATAATATATTATTTGGTATAAAAAATTTGATACTCTTTAAGTACCAATCGTATTACTCTTAATCGTGTATGCAATAATCTTCTTCTTTGCGATAATCTTGCAACATTTTTTTTTTTTTTTCCCACCTTCAAATCTAAAAATGCTTTAAAAACACACAAAAAGAATGAATAAAATAAAATAAAATAAACGGACCCACCCATTTGATCGCAATGAATGCAATCCGCAGGTAGCCATCAGCACGCGCATGTGCTTCCACTTTTTCTTTTCCCTTTCTTTTCTTTTTTTAATAGTTATTGAGTCAATATTTTTAATGAGTTTAATTTAATTTTAAGATTAATTAATATATTTTTAAAATATATTAAAAAAATTATTATTATTTAATATTGACGTTTGTTGATTTAATGTTGGACAAAAGTTAAGTATATCAGTATATGTAAATTAGTAGTTATTTATTATAATATTTTTATTTTAAAATAAGCATTTTTTATTAATGGTCAATATATATATATTTTCGTTTCTAATCGTTTTTTTAAGTATCCTTTAATGATATTAAATTTATGGGTTTTTTTCCCCATCTTGCATTTTAAAAAGATACTTTGGACATATATTTGAAAAAAATTAATAAAATTAAAAATAAAATAATTACTTTTTAACATATTGAAGAAAGATAACTTTTTTCTAAATAAAATAATTACTTTTTAACATATTGAAGAAAGATAACTTTTTTCTAAGTAAATGAGAATTGTTTAAGGATTGAATACAATTATATTTTTAAAATAATTTTTGAAGATCATTAATGATTAGAAAATATTTAATTGGATACTATATTTACATATTTTTGATACAATGTCAGTGTGAAAAAAGAAACTTACACAAATATCAACAACAACAACAAAAATATCAATTTTGAATGAAATGATTTAAAATTTGTTTATGTATCACATATTATATATATTATTAGAACGTCTTAAATAAGAATATGAGACTCATAATTTGACATGGAGAAAGTAACATTTATAAAAATCAAAATTAGTTGGTTTAAATTATAGAATAACTTAATATTTTCATAAAACATTTACATATAGTGTAATTAGTTGGGTTGGTTTAAGGTATATATTTAAAATTAAAATAGTGTGGGTTCAAATTTCATTGACAACATTATTTTGTTAACTTATTATTATTAGGTAATGACTTAGAAATGAAAAATCATCTCACTATATATATATATATATATATATATATATATTACCACTACATAAATACTTATTCGCTGTATTTATTAGTAATTATCTTAATTTATGTTATGTTACGACAAAGTACTTTTAAATATTCAATTACTATAATAATATTATATATTTTTCAAAGTAGATGCAATTATTTTCTTATAAACTTTTTCTTGTTATTGAATGTTATTGATTTTTATGAACTCACCTTTCAACACTATTTTATTTTATTTTATTTTTTACTTTTTAATATATTCAATGAACAATGCATTTTCATTTTCCTTTCATACTTCCTCAGTTGCTTGAAGAATTAAATTTGATTATTTATGCTCATAAAAGAAACAAAATCTCATTGTCTACAATTGAAATGAAGAAAATATTTTGTAAATATAAAATATTATTCCTAAATTAATAAGTAAGTTTAAATATGAATGCCAATATCATAATTAAAATTTTATTTTTGTGATATTTAAATATTTTGCTAATTTTGATGATCAACAACATTTGCATTTGCACAAATCGATGTTGTCTCAACCGTCGAATCAAACTCGTTTAAACATTTTATCGAAAAAAATAATTAAATAACGAAACAGCCCTTCAAATCTCCCCACTAAATAGCAAAAAATAAAGGTATGACTTGGAGGGAGTCTCTTCATCTTTCCCTCTCTCATGTTGATTCTCGCACTCCCCCACACCATTCTCAATCCATCTCTTCTCTCCCTATCTTGGATTATTATATCCCCAGATTCTGTCACAATATTATTTCTTCTAGTTTGAGGTTCAAACAAACTTATTATTTTTTCGTTTCAGTCAAAAGTCAACTATATTATTTAAGTAGTCTGTTTTCAAAATTTATACCTACAATTCTCGTAACTTTCCAATTTTACGTTTCAAATGTGATATAAGCATCTTGATTTTGCTAACATATTTTTCTAATTATGACTAACTCTAATGATATAAATTATATATCAGGGGTTCTCGTTAATTTGTGTCCTAAGAACATATGTTAAGAATCATTAATTAGGGTGGTTATGCATAAAATTATGTAAGTTGGGCATTTTTGCAATTGCTGAAATTGGTTGGTGTTACTTCCTTTAGTGAAGTTTCTTTTTGTAATGAAGTTGCTTTTAATCGGTTAGTGACTTCACAAAAAGGACAACTTTTAGTAGTTGGGTTGCCTATTAATACACATTTCACTATAGGAAATAAAGATTTCACTACAACAACTCTAAGAATTGTAGAGAAATGTAATTTTAAAGGTTCGAGATCTCTCGTTAATTTCCACTATAACAAATAAAAAGAAGCAATAATAAAATAAAATAACTGAGTAATAATAATTAATAACATACCCCATTTTAGAAAAATTATCTCACTCTCTATTTTGGTTAATTGATTTCAAAAAATAATATATCTATTATCCATCAACAAAAAGGATATCATTTTAGTGCAGATTATAGAAACAAAATTACAATATTAGTGAACGGGCTCCCGTCTAAGCCATCATACGTGGCAGAGTCACAACACGAGGCAAGTCAGGTGGGCAGTACCGAGGTTACTTGTAGTGCGAGCTGAAAATAATTATCTATGAGCTCGCTAGCGACGACCTAGATACCATGATCAACAGAGTCACTTGCAAACTCTACAAGTCAATGTTACTAGATTCGCCGACCAGGTTACAAGTGAAAAGCGCGACTTAGGTAGATCCTAGGTCGACCGCTCAGGCGACCTCGACATTAAGTCTTCACTCGATACCTATTCAGACGAGTTTGCCTGAAACTGCTCCTCACACATGGATTCCCCCAATTGGACACTCAGGAGTATAACCCAGACATGTCAGAAATCTGCTCCACTCTCCCACTTACTAACAGAAAAGTACCAGGACCATTGTACGATTAGGTGACCACGATCTCCTGAACCTGCCACCGCCGCCTAGCAGAACAACAAGACAAAGGAGTCGTACGGATTCCGCTAGTCTCCTCCAGATGACCATCGCTCACCCAGCTTCCAGTCTATAAATACTGAGGTATCACCCTGTAACACTCGAGAGTTTCGTACTCGTATTACTTGCACGTCATTTGCATTCTGTGATATTTAATGTGTTTATATGTTTTACTTTGATGTTTTTAAATTTATTAATTAATTATAATTAGTATTGATAAAATATAATTAGACCAAATTAAATTTAATTAGTTTTAATAGTGATTAACTAAGAATAAAAGAGGTTAATTAGTAATAATGTTTTTTTTTAAGCAACCGATTTGCTTTGTCTAATTAAATCAGATTAGCCATTTTGTTTGACTAGGCTGACATGGCATGGCATGAATATAAAAGAGGGAGATTTCAATTGTTTTATACATTAAAAACATAAAACCATTTGTATCATTTCCGTCACCTCCCTCTCTCAAGTTCAACCGACTCCATTGTCCAATTAAAAAGACTTAGCCCAATTTGTTTGACTAAGTTGACTTGGGTTATATTTAATTGTTTGCAAAGTGGGTTTTCTCTCCCCTAAAATCACAAAACAGTCCGCCATCTTCTCAGTTTCCTTACAAGCCGTGTACCACTGTATTTGCGAACGCGATTAATTTGGTTCTCGTTTTTTTCGAGCTTTTGATGAACGGATATCGTAGGATCGACGTGTTTAGCTAGTAGATCAATATTTTCAGAAGATTTTGCGTTTTAATCGATGATTTTGCAATATTAGTAAATTACTATTTTTAGCTCGTAATATAAAATTATCTCATTTTAATTTCAGTATGATCCATGCTAGTAAACTAGTTACTTGTAATGAAATATTATATGTTTCATGCATGTATAATTTTAATTAGCTTGGATTATTTAAATAATGGTTCTACTTGTTTAAGTAGCGTAATGGGATAATTAAATTGTCGTACTACGAATATGAGCTAAAATACCGATGTTTAGAATCGTCGTGATTTGACTCCACGGAGTCTATTGTTGATACAATTTAATTATGTTGGGAAAGTGAGATTAATTCCTACGATTATTAAATATTATTTTGGGTAGAAGTACCTCTACCGAAATACGCTAAATGTAATAACGTGTTTAATATGTAATTGCGAGCCAGTTATGGGTTTACCCAATTTAGTGTCAATTACGTGTAAATCAGTAATTGATACTTGTGCACCAGTTAGTTGTAAAATCATATTGTGACAAGTGTCAATGTTCAATAATTCGTATCCAGCTAGTAAACCAGTTCAGGGGGTGTATGGACCACCGGTGACTCACGAGGGCAGGGGCTAGTGTTAACTGTGGTTGGTCCATATGCTCGGCCTACGCCCTGCTGTTGGCCCCAGTAGGGGAGGCACACTTCTTGCTAACCAAAGTGTTTGCCAGATGTCGTAAACCCAGGTCGTACGGGACTGGGGGAAACGATTGTTATTCGCGCACGCACTACAAAAGAGACAGTTATTCAGTTATTGCTCGAGCACGTGATACAGAAGAGGTGATAAGGTTGAATGTTGTCGGAGGTGTACCTCGACACCGTATCCTTTTAAAGGTATTTATCCAGTTGTTCTTATACAGTTGAATATGTGTTACGGTGATACAAAAGCATGCTATTATTGTTTACTATGCAGTATGATTTACTGTTATACAGCTCAGCATGCCAGCATGTCATGTAGTTGCATGGTAGTAACTTACTGAGTTTTTGACTCACCCCATTCTTTTCTTTTGTTTTTCCTTAGATCGCAGGAACCCGGGAGGTTCTGATCGGTGAGGCCAATATAGTACGTGGGCGCACGTGGTGAATTTTTGGGGTAGTTACTTTTTCTCATTGTACATATGTACTCGATGAGGACGATGGATGATAGAGTTATGTAAAGTCTATTTTGGGTAGTAGTAACATGATGTGTATATTGTTACTTGTCACTTCCTTTTATGCCGATACGTGATGTCGTGGCATTGTATATATGACATGTTACCTGTGTGACTTTGTTAATCTCAGTTGACTCCGAGCTCGTTAGCTCGTTGAGGTTGTTGTTTATAGTTGTGGTTTGTGAGCTCGTGTAGCTCCGTACTATTGTGAGAACGGCAGGTTGTGGCCGTTTAGTTATCTTGTGTTTACTTCGAGCTGGTTTAGCTCGCTTATACAGGTTCATGTTAATTATGATGTATGTGTTTCACGTCTCCATTTGGGGTTCCACGTAGGAGCTCAAATGAGGGTGTGACACACCCTCCTTCTTCTCTCTATGCTATCTTAACCCCAGAACACACACTACACATTGCTCTCCTCTTGCTCACAGCCTAATAGAGAGAGATTCAACTTCATTTACGGACCAAGCTCTGTGAACTAAGCTCTGTGAATTAAGCCTCTATTATAACATCTATACTGATTCTCACACCCGAGGGTTATAGCCGGGACATTCCCAGCTCCCCTAACGATGCTCTCTTGGTTGATCACAGGCTACTCTACCATATCATTTCAAGAACATTGCAAGAACAGTCCCAGCAAGCAACATTGCGCCGGCATCCTACTATCCTACACACTTGGCATCTACCGTGAACTCGACGTGGTGATCACAACCCAATTTTAGCGTGGTCAATTAGATATTTTGACTTTTTAAATGAGATTATTTTTGTTGGACCAAGGGAGTATAAAAAATAAAAAATTATTTCACTTAACTATAGGTCTCGGGTTTGAGTTTATGGAAACACAACTTTGTTAAATACTTGTTGGGGGAGCTTCTACCATTCCTTGTGGTCCTACTCGGCTCAGGATAACATTATAATACGACGTCCATAGTATTACCGTGATGCCCAATATTTTTAGCAAGAGCGTGGCTGTGGTCCAAGGAGATTATAGCTTTTTTTCCCCTTAATTTTAATCTCTTAATATAAACTAACTATATTACCCTTAATTAAAACGTTTGTTCTTGGTGGCTGGCGCACTGCCAATTATTCCAAATGAAACACGAACATTTCAATGGTAGGAAAGAAGGAAACATTTCAAAAGTACAAGAGTATTAATTACTCTAAGTGTACGAACATCGCAACATTTTTTATTCTTTTCTATATCGTTTGAACTATATATGAACCAAAATTTATATTAAAACGATATAAAACGGAATAATTATTACCACGTTTACCAGAGAATGAATAATTGGATTTGGCTTTAAATTATGAAAATGATGGACTAATGAAATTATGAACCAAAATAACTATAAATCATGAACGTTTAAAACATACTTTTTGGACAATTACTAGCAAGACCCTTAAGAAAACACTCGAGAATGTGGGAGGGAAAAGGCATTACCAGTATAGATGAATTTGACGAGGGATTCGACTTTGCCTCGTTGATGAAAGACAAGAGGAGCAATAGGGTGGTCGGAGGAATCGACGGAAATGCCGGCGGAGTCGTAGCCGCGGTACTCCAAACGGCGAAGGCCATTGAGGAGGACTTGTAGAATGTAACGTCTCTCCCTATTGACATTGTAATTCAAATACGCAAATATCCCGCACATTTTTTTTTTCCCCTTCTCCTCACTCACTGTATACTCTCGTCCTTTTCTTCTTTCCTTTCTCCTTATGGTATTGGCTTGAATGTAGAATCAACCAACTACTTATAGGGGAAAGGGGAAGTGGAGGAGGGAGGGGGCAGGGAGATTTGACGGGATATGATAGTTAGTTCCTGCCATTTTTATTGTATTCTTTTTTGTTTCTCTCAAGGTATATATATATATATATATATATATATATATATATATATATTATCAATCATTGGTTTCAACGAAGCGTTTGAAATTAAGGCCTATTGATTAAGCTACGAAAATCTCTTTCACTCGTATCAAGTATCAACACATGTTGATTAGTTTTTGACATTTGGAATATCACATAACGTGTGTCATTTTTTCTTTTATTTTATTTTTTTTATGACAAAACTTATAAAAAATCGTATTACGGGTATTTTTTGTAAGACGAATTTTTCGTCACAACTCACCGTGTGTTGGTAGGCTAAGTTGTGAAGGAAGGTAGTTAGCAAACTATCTTCTAATAATCACAAGAATGGTGACAAATGCGTGTGTTGAATGCAAATGAGTAAATACAATTTGACAGCACATGTGTAAGTTCTTGAGAATAAATGTGGCTTTTAAACCTGAGGGTAATAGTCGGGTTAAATTCCCGACACCCCCTAACGGTTCGTTCTTTGTTGAATAGTTATAGGCCCAGTCACCTTGTGACAGCTCAGTCCCAGCAAAAAGAGCTTTTTAAGAATCAAGACATCCTGACTATATACTAATTGTACAAGTCTGTCCGACGTGGTCACCAATCACCTTTTTTGGCGTAATCAGTTTGGCTCCGTTACCTGTCAAATTAAGATTCGTCTAATCCAAAAGACGGTCTCAAAAAATACCTACTTGTTTTTTTTCACTTTCTTTTTGCCAGTAGTAACATGCTTCTTTTCTTAATTTAATTTTTCTTAATTTCATTTCCTTTTGCCTGTGGGAATGTGCTTATTTTGTTTATTACTTTATATTTTTACGTTTGATATGTCAGTGAACGTGCTTCGTTTTTTATTTTATTTTCTTGATTTCATTTTCTTTTTGCTAGCTAAGTAAAGTGTTTCTTTTCTTAATTTAAATTTTCCTAATTAAATTTTCTTTTCCCAGTGGGAATGTGCTTATTTTCTTTATTATTATTATTTTTTAATTTAATTTTCTTTTTGACAGTAGGAACATGCTTATTGACCAAAGAGTAATGTTATGGATACTTAAAAAATACTAATTTTTTTTGCACTAAATAATGTGGAAGCTGATGTGATGCATTAATTATAATTTTTAATTTTATTTTTTATACCACATCAACTGATACATTATTTAGTACAAAAAAATTTAATACTCCCTCCGTTCCAGGCAAAGAGTCCACTATACTATTTTGGGACGTTTCACTTAAAGAGTCCACTTTCAAAAAATTATTCTTACAATTTTCATAATCTTTCATCTTTACCCTCCACTTGGGTTGTAATCATCTTGGTTGCACTTAAGTATTTTTGTAATTATAACCAACTTCAATCATACTAATATATCCCTTAATAATTAGACTTTTCAAACATGAATTCTTTAGGTGGAACGGAGGGAGTACTTTTTAGATATACATAATACCCTCCTTTTTAGATATACGTAATAGCATTACTCTTAACAAACTTAATGTAGTACGGTACTTGTTTTCCCACGGGAATGGATGTAGGACAGGTAGAGCGCATGTGCTTCAGCTCTGCTTTTTCGTTGTCCCTTTATTTATTTATTTATTTATAATTCTTTCTTGGTTTTAATTTTTAAAGTTAGTCTACCTTATTCTTGAGAGTCTGGGATGACAATTAGTATGCATACTCATTTATTCGTTTAGACGCTCACAAATAAGTGGGTATGAATTTATATTTCTTTAGTAATGGACTATAATAGGTGATCATTTTAGTCTACTATTTTTGTAGGTAAATATTGGTTTATATGAACGCCCAGTATAATGTCCAAACTCATATATTAAGCATATCAATATATGCTTTAGTAGAAATTTATCCAATATTTTAATTGAAATAGAATTTTGTAGCGTTTGTTTTTATTTGATGATTTTATGTTAATGGTAAATGGGCTCCCATGGGTATCTAACCTCATTTATAGTTTGTTCAGTTATGTCTGTGTTATTAATTGAAATTCACTTACTCATCCATTTAAACTCAAGTCCACAAAAGTGTCGCACATACGCACCTGACCTGCCCATTTGTCACCTCTTCTCGAGGGGTTGCTATTTATTTACATTAACTACGTTTTCCAATGTTACAAAATACAAAAAATATTTTTAAAAATTATTTTTGGTGAAACAAATGGAGTCAAATAAGTTGTTCGGAAGGGGGTTGAATTTTAAATTATTTTATTGAGGACATGTGTGAATGGAAAGAAATGTTTTTATAGAAGTGATCTGCTCGTGGCTTGTACTTCTTTATTGCACAATGACACGTCCATCCAAGTTTCACCATGTTTTTATTTGAATGTCCATTCAGAACTAACTCACGCCTTGGGGAAGGGGAAGGGGTAAAACAAGCCTAAAACCTAAGGTCAAGCTCAGGTCAGCCCAAGCCAAATGCCCAAATCCTTTTAATAAGCCAATTCAAGTTAAGTTTGCAAAACTGTTTGGTTCTACCCTTATGCCCATGTCTAGGCCGGGAAATGGGTTGGATCACGATCCATTTGATTATTGATCCAACCCATTTAACATAATTCAAATCATCAAAATTGCGTTATGTTGATCTCTAGACAGGTGACCCATTCAATTTTTTATAAATGGATCAGTGATTCGGATTGAGTGAATCTAATAATCCATTTAACGTTAAAGTTTATAATAAAGTCAAGATTGTCGATTTCGACAATAAATTTATATAATTTAATTGTTTAGTGATTCAACTTCAAGAATTTCATTCTGAAAAAATAAAAATAAATCAAGAATTTTTGCTATTTAATTTTTTATTTGAAAAGAATTTATGAAATTTAAGTTTTAGTTTGGAAAAAGAAGGCCTAAGAATACATTGGTAGTTATGCACATTTGGGGAAGGAAATTGGAAAAATTATTGCCACCAATTTTTTAAATTTTTTGTTTTTATTTCCTGTAAAACCAATCTCTCTTTCTCTCCTACTTAAAAGAACATCAAAGCCAACAAATCAAGATGATCAACCATGTATTTTAAACTGTGCACTATTTTATCCAGAAGTTACAAGTATTAAGGCTACACATAAGTCAAGTTTTCATAGTCGAAAACTTGAATGCAAATAACTAGCTTGATCATTTATGTTTCGTGGTTGAAAATTGTTTTGATCTAAAGTTTAAGAGATAAGAGGTCATTAGAAAATGAACTAAGATCTCGTGTAGGTTCAACCATTAAGGCTTTCAAATACTAATAGTTTGGAAAGCCACTCAATGATTGTTACAAAAGCTCTAGGGTGATATGATCAAACTCATAATGCAATAGAGTGTAAGCTTGTTAATTCTTGAGCAAGATCTGGAGTAGGTGCTTTAGCTCTTCAATGGATTCTATCTCTCTTTGCTTGATCGTTGTTCAGTCTTTCTTTGGTCTTGATCTTAGCTTTAGACTTCAACTTACAATGTGAAGACTTTGACTCGACTGATATTTTTCCCAAGACTCTTTCAATGCTTCCAAATGTAGTTATAAATTTTGAGGATTTTAAAGTCGTTTGAAGAGGAAGAGATTCAATCGAAATGGTTTAAAATTTGAATGCATTAAATGCATAAAACTGTTGGAGTTGAATCTTATTGGTTGAGCTGATAGTCCTTTGAGTGAGCTGGTAAATCTATTTCAAATTGCAAAGGTAGTTTTACTGAATTTGATGTAGGCAATGTCTACTGTTGAAATCGTCCTTTCAGAATTGTTGCCTAAAAGAGGATCGAGCTGCTGCAGGCCCATGTGAAGATGTTAGATGCGCTTTCAAAGTCAAATGTCTATGGAAGGATACGATCTGAATATCCATGAGAATCTATT
The DNA here is from genome assembly GCA_016624345.1 of Platycodon grandiflorus. Classification (NCBI taxonomy): domain Eukaryota; kingdom Viridiplantae; phylum Streptophyta; class Magnoliopsida; order Asterales; family Campanulaceae; genus Platycodon; species Platycodon grandiflorus. The sequence continues at coordinate 19,933,072 of CM028368.1, forward strand.
TAGCTAGTCCACTTCGAGTCTTCTAAAATAGCATGTTTGTAGAATGAGCTTATCGGCAGACTTTGCTTCAAATTAAGCACAAGTGTGCTAATCATGTGAAATCTAGTGATTGACGCCTGTTAAACACATATCAACTTAACTGGCAATTGCTAAGTCTTAAATAGAGTTGTTGTTTAAGGTGTAGCACGTAGTCTACTAACAATTGTGCTTATAAGCACTCTTTCAAAATTAAGTGATGGACTTAATCAAATTAATAAGTGGCTTAAAAATAATAGGACTAACACAAAGACTAGATGGTAGAGATGGAAATGATTTGAGATGAAGATATCGTGTAGAGTTACATAATATTTTTTTCATTCGATTATTTTGAACTTTTATTATTTTATTTAAAAAAATTAAATTTATTTAGCTAAACTTTTTTTTTGGGTGTATTTGGACCTTGATCCAATTCGTTTTATTTGTTGGATTTGAATCTAGACCATGATCCACTAATTCATGGATCTGATCCAGTTCATTTAATGTAGTACTGTAATTAATTACTCCCTTCGTCCCAGATAAATATTTCTAGTGGATAAAATACAGAAATTAAAAAAAATAATTAATGATGTGCTGTAAAATGTGTTCTGACCATAATACCCATCAACATTAATTGAGTTCAACTATTTTAAATAATTGAGTTTATTTGGGATGTGTGATATTAAATGAAGTTTTAAGGATATATTAGAAAGAATGGTAGAAAATAGGTAAATCAAAAGTCTTTAGGAATATTAGTTGGAACATCCCAAAATAAAAAATAAAAATATTTATCCGAAACGGAGGGAGTTAATTGGATCAAATCAATGATCCGCACCGACCTACCCCCATTTCAAAGTCTAACTATGACTAGGTCAATCTTTAGTTTCATTTGTCATTTTCTTTTAACCATGTCATCTTTCTTGGAAAAAAACAACTACAACTATTTTATTTGATTCATACCTTTTTTTTGATAAGTAAGAATAAAAAAGAGACTTTATATATTTGATTCATACCTTAGTCCACCCTGCTTGGAGTTGTTCCATCTTATACATTAAGAGGTAGAGTCTGGGCAAACACTTGGTGCAATGGTTTTATGTACTGTATTGCAAGCCAAAAAAAAAAACCAACTAAAAAAGAACTAGGGTTATAAAGCAAACATATCAAGGAATTTGGGAAATCCTTTGTATTTTGTCAGGCCATTTTTGGGCATGTTTTAAGTGGTCCACTGAACAGGGTCCCAAAATTTGAAGGGCCAAACTTTTATATATATGTATTATATACAGAAAATTGCTGGCCGGTCCCCTTTTCAAAAAGTTTAACCCTTAAAGTTCACTCTTTTTTTTCTTAACCGAAAAAAGGCATTTTGATAATTTTCTTCCTAAAATATCCCTATGCAACATGAACACTCTTTTATTTTAGAGATTCGTTAAAAAAAAAAAACACACACACACACACACACAAACATAAAAAACATTTAGTTACATCAAATAAACTGAAAACTTGTAAACGATTTCATGTTGTTAATATAGTCTTTCCTCATGTTTGGAGATCAATTTTCATGCCTAGAACACGAATTTGATCAAATTCGAATTTTCTAAGTTCATCCCGTCTTTCCTTGTTCGTGGGCTGTTTTGACCACTTTAATCTATGTTTTAAACTTCGAATTTGTTTAAAATCAATCACATATTGTTATCCTAACTTAGTACTATATTTGTGCACAATTTTTCTACAAAAAAAAATAAAAAAAAAATACTATTTTCGAGATCCAAGTCGAGTTTGACAGTGTGCTGTCCAAAAACAGAGTGAGATGTTCTTGGACTGATTTTGAGACTTTAATTAATGATTTGAGTTTTAATTCACCAATCGCAGTATGTTGGGCAACGCAACGGGGATCGACCTTCCTCTCCAATAGTTGAAATTCAAACGGCGCCTTGATTGCTCATCGCGATGCCTTGGTTTGCTCATTGCGATGCATGTGTTGCTCATCGCGATGCCTTGGTTGCTCATCGCGGTGCCTGTATTGCTCAGCGCGATGCCTTGGAAAATCAAGTCCCCTCCAACAGTTGAAATTCAAACGGTGCCTTGGTTGCTCATCGCGATGCCTTGGAAAATCAAGTCCCCTCCAGCAGTTGAAATTCAAACGGTGTCTTCGTTGCTCATCGCGATGCCTTGGTTACTCATCGTGATGCCTGTCTTGCTCATCGCGATGCCTTGGTTGCTCATCGCGATGCCTTGGTTACTTATCGCAATGCCTGTGTTGCTCATCGCGATGCCTTGGTTGCTCATCGCGATGCCTTTGTTGCTCATCGTGATGCCTTGGTTGCTCATCACAATGATTAACCCACGCGATGCCTTGGATTACTCATCGCGATGCCTTGTATTACTGATGCGCGCATGTTTTTCTTTCGCAATGATGCCTTGGTTGCTCATCACGATGATTAACCCACGCGATGCCTTGGATTACTCATCGCGATGCCTTGTGTTACTGATACGCGCATGTTTTTCTTTCATTAATGACATAATCATCTTTTCGCCCCAAAAATGTCTTTTTTCGATTTAAAAAAAGATGACTGGACTGGAGCGATTACAAATGTTTGAAAAGGGACCGACCCATAATTCACCCTATTATATATAGGCTATTTATTTACCTTTTTCTGGATTAAACAAGCATTAGTTTACTTGGTAGAGTGGTGGTTTATTATCGGTAAGTACTTTTAGCCATCCTTAGGTTGTTGCTTTGAATCTTGCAAGTTGACATTTGTTATTAAATAATACAATTTTTTTTTTAAGAATTTGTACTATAATTATTAAAAATCTCTTTTGTTTGGCATGAATGTATGAAGAACAATTCCTAACATTTCCATAAAAATATTTATTTATTATTTTCGCTCAAAATATCAACCATTACCAGATCAAATGAAGATTCATATATGTATATATACTAGATTTTTGTGCCCGTGCTATGGCACAGTATCAATATAGAACCAAATCAATATATGCTCAAGATTAAGGTATGCTCAAGGTACTGTAGGAGGTGAGTACGACTAAATGACACGAAAATTAAGAAATAGAAAAAAATTTAAGAAAACCAATGATGAAATATTGCAAATTAATAATAAAAAAAATAATCAAAATGTAACAACAATATTGTATTGATTTCTCAATAACGACAACTTAGTCTTCTTCTAGAAGCTCTTGCTTCACAACACTGACTGGTTTAGAACGCGAGCCGCAATAACTTTTTTCATTACTTTCACCTGCGCGTGAGACAAAGAAGATTCATTTAACTATAGTTTATGCATAGGAGTCAATTAATTAAAATATCTCAAAAACATATTGCTTCTTCTCAAAACTCGGATCCTCCCAAATAAAAGAATGTATTTAAACCAACTGCAATCAGTACAGAAGGCACAAAAGAACATTTTCAGACCATCTCATTAAAGATAGTGAAGATAAAAACAATTTTCCTAAAATAAACTGCTCATAAAGATTATTTACTTCACATCCCATTGAAATATTAAATCATGGAAAAGATTAATATAATGAGAATCCATAAACAATAGAATGAAAAAGACTATATCATATTCAATCAAAAATGCTAAAGTATTTACATCAGGTTCAACGCATATGACATCTTGACACATAAGTTATTTTGTAATATTCTTAACTACTGTAAGGCATGGCTTCTTTTGGATGCAAAATATATTTCGCATCAGCTGATTACCAATCGAGTTTTCTTTTACCCATTTCTTGTGTTCTCATATTCCACCAAAGAGCCCTTTACTTGTATCTAATATTCCAAAAGGGGGAAAGAAATTAACATTTTCACTTTAGAGATTAACATCTTGGTGATGTCTTTCTCTTTCAACCAAAAATGCAAGCGTATGAAATCAAATTGAATCGATTCATAACATAGAGGGAGAGAGACAGAGGACGAACCTGTCGAATGCTTTTGATTTTTTGATCAATCAATTTGGTGCCATGGGTTTAGAAATAAATTGACTGAGAGAATCGAGTGGGAGGTGTGTCAGCAGCAACAATTTCAAACAAATCTATTTAGGAACAAAAATCAATTTCAAACTAATCGGGTTAGGAACAAAAACCAATTTGATGCACACAGTCAACTCATGTGATTTTATAAAAAGTAATCAGTAAATATTAACTCCAATAACCAATTAGAGGTGTCATCAATCTGATGCACACATAGTCTAACTGACCACAGATGATTACCAAGACCAATAAAAAAAATCAAAACTAATTGAGTTTCATAAGACCAATTGAAAATTTTGCAAAAACCATAATTGACAATTACTATTTTCTAGCTGAAACAAAATTCATTCTTTAAGGCTTATGAGTTACACACGATTAATAGAAGACAATAGACTAAGAATAATCAACACTAAAAGCTCAATCGCAGCATAAAAACACAAAAAACTGTTGTTTCAAAAAGTCGTTCTTTCTTAATTATCTAATGGTAGTTGAAACAAAATTCATTCTTTAAGGCTTATGAGTTACGCACGATTAATAGAAGACAATAGACTAAGAATAATCAACACTAAAAGCTCAATCGCAGCATAATAAAGAAAAGTCAATAGCATGACAAATCCATTTCGTTCAAATAGGGTAAAAAATATATGTGTGATGATTAGAGCCATTCATTCCCCCCTCAAAAAAAAAATGCTTATTAATGAGAGGGTAAAAGATATACGTGTAATTATATGTGTGATGATTAGAGCGACCCCCCCCCCTTACCAAAAACAAAAAAGCTTATTAATTAGAGGATAAAAGGTATATATATGATTTTTAAGGCATTCTAACAGTTTCCACTAAAATTTTAATTTTTTATTTACATTAACAGACCCTAACCCCTTGCACCCTTAAAGGCTTAAACCCCCCCTCCCAAAAAAAATAATAATAATAATAATTAGTGAGAGGGTAAAAGATTTAGGACCAGCCCCCTCCCCCACAACCACCCACCCACCCAACCAACCAACCAAATATATATTTCTATCACAACCCAAATTAAGTGGTTGAAAGATTTATGAAAATTGTAGGCACCGACAAAAAAAAAAAAAAATTGTATTAGTGAGAGGGTAAAAGATATATGTGTGATGATTAGAGCCACCCCCTTCCTACCCAAAAAAAAAAAAAAAGGTTATTAATGAGAGGGTAAAAGGTATGAGAATTGCTATTTACACTCATAAAATTGCCAGTACACCCAATTATTAAGTACACCCTCACCTAATATTTTAAACCCCTCAAAAAGCTAAGTACACCCCTCCTTAATTTTCTATTATACCCTTAAAAATATTTTTCCCAAAATACTAAGTACACCCCACCCCAAACACACCTCACCCCATCCTTCTCCTTCTGGTACACCCCACCCCTTCCTCCTCCCTTCCCTCCCCCTAACACCCACCTCCTTCCTCCACCCTTTCTCCCGCCTCCTCCTTCCCCCCACCTACCCACCCACCTCCCCTTTACTTTGCTTTTTTAACACCCCTTTCCTCCTCCTTCCCCCACCCCACCTCCTTCCCCGCCACCCCACACACCCGCCCACTTCCTTTTTTTTTTAAACAATTTGTTTGGCGCTGTGTTACCGAACATCCATAATGGTGTTCGGCACCCTTACCGAACACCCATAGTGATGTTCGGTAGGGGTTCATAGTGATGTTCGATAGAGGTGTCGAACAACCTAAAAAATGAAAAAAAAAAAAAAAAAGGTATTTAGGTCTAAATTTATAATGACATTTTTGTAATTTTTGTTATGGGGTGTACTCAGTAATTTTATGGGTGTAAATAGCAATTCTCAAAAGGTATACGTGTGATTTTTAAGGCCTTCTAACAGCTTCCATTAAAATTTTAAATTTCAATTTTCATTAACACACCTCTAACATCTTACACCCCTACGGCCACCCCCCACCCAACTCCAAAAATAAATAAATAAATAATGAAGATTGATAAGATTTGTGTTCTACTTACTTACGGTTGCTAAATTTCTATCTACATAAGTAGATGAATGGAGGGGAACCTTAAGATGTCAACAAAAAAGAGATGCCTGCGTGCCTCCTCTCTACTTAATAGAAGGCTCTCCTCTCACCAAACATTTTTTTTTTTCCTAAAGACCTACTACTACGCACTAATCCAAGCAAGACTCTTTTAAGGAGAAAACCCACACTTGTTGCCTTCTGGCCCTTCTCTAAGAAAGGGCTTGCCCAACCAAATAATAATGGCACCCTTTTGGGATAGATTTAGGAATCACTCAAACAATCAAACAATGTCTAATCTCTAAAGAACCAAAAAAGTGGGGAAAGTTGGGGATCTTTCTACATATTTTATTTTGCAAAGATTAGTTCTATGAAAAATGATAAAGAAAAATCAAAATAAACACAATATATTATGCATGAATTAAGAATGTAATTATTACTAACCTTTGAACATAACGATCACGAAAGATGAGTTACACAATGAATTGAACACCCCACCCAAAAAAAAAAAAATTTATTAGTGAGGGTAAAATATATATGTGTGATGATTAGAGCCACCCCCCCTAAAAAAAATGGTTATTAATGAGAGGATAAAAGTTATATGTGTGATTTTTTTTCCACTAAAATTCCAATTTTCAATTTTCATTAAAAGACCCTAACCCCACCCCACCCCCAAAAAAAAAAAATTATTAGTGAGAGGGTAAAAGATTTAGGGCCAACCCCACCACCCAACCAAATATATATCCCTATCACAACCCAAATTAAGTGGAGGGTAAAAAATAAATTGTATAAGTGAGTGTAAAAGATATATGTGTGATGATTAGAGCCACCCACCCCCCAACCCACCCACCCAAAAAAATGTTTATTGATCAAATTATGAGAAGAAGATATTGGGTAAATATAAATAATTAAAACAAAATCATATATTCTTTCAGGCATTATATCAAATAGGTTATGGGCACTAACTAAACAAATCAAATATTTTTTCAGGCATTATATCAAACAGGTTATGGGCACTAACTAAACATCATATGATATGCAATAACCACAACCACAGCAGCAGCAGCACACACACATGCACACAGAGACACAACATATATTAAAGTCACATTTACTATTTCCTTAACACCAAGTATGCCAAATTCGCCAATCCAACCACTGCCTTGTCAAAGAGATGGATAAACCAATATACTTCACTCATCAATCTCTATTTCAGTAGTGCTTTCTTTAAAAAATTCACTTCTTTTGCTAGTTTTATTGATCGAATTCCTAACTTTTCCTGATGACTCTGTTGAGGTCAACAGTCTCAACTTTGGATACAGGGGAATATTTGATAGTTCTAAGTTTCAAGATTGATAGAACTTGATTATCTAATCATTGCACAACCAATAAAGATAATCAAAAGGGAAATTTGCATGGCAGTACAACAAACAAAATGCAAGTCAGTAGAGTAGTATACCCAAGGTAGTGGACAATAATACACACAGCAGTATCAAACGAAACGCATGGTGGAATTAAAAAAAAAACAAAAAAACAAAGCAGTAAGCAAATTTACAAATGTTAACAGCAGCATAGAAAATCACAAAACCTCAAATTAGTCAGCTTTATGGATTTTTTTCATCGTATGGAAGGTCGACACAACACACACACAGCACACACACACAGAATCGAATGGAGCATCCCGATTTTCAGATTCTACGAACAATCAAACGAAAATGAATGAAGATGAAAACTTATAGTTGAGAAAAAAAAACAAATTAGAAAGCTTCTGTGCATTTTATAGTTTAAAAAACAACCGAAGAAAGATGAAAAGCTTCACATTGAGATCCCAACTCATCCTACCAACTCACTCCAATCTCACCAACCGACCAAAATCTCATCCAAATCACTCGACCAAATCCCCCAACTCACACCCAGCTCCAAGAAACTTTCAAGAAAGGAGTATGTGATATTGGATGACCAAAGAAGGCATAACATGAGGAGATATGGGTTGTTGAAGAACCCAGTAAGATGAGGAGATATGGACTTAAAATTTCACAAATCAACTGGGAAGCAAATAAACCACCATCCACAAACACATGACATACTCAAAATTGGGAATTTTTTTTAGGTATTATATCACAAATGAACTGGGAAAAAATATAAATCACAACTACCATCCACAAACATGACATACTCAAAATTGGGAAAAAAATTTAGGCATTATATCACAAATAAACTGGGAATAAATATCCACAAACATGACATACTCAAAATTAGGAAAAAAATTTAGGCATTATATCACAAATAAACTGGGAATAAATATCCACAAACATGACAATGGAGGAGAGATAGAGAGAAAGAAATTGATCACTTACAGTTTGGGGAGAGACAGAAAGAGAAGAGTTGTCGAAGGAGGGCCGTGGAGCTGTTTGGGAAAAAAATTTAGGCATTATATCACAAATAAACTGGGAATAAATATCCACAAACATGACATACTCAAAATTGGGAAAAAATTTTAGGCATTATATCACAAATAAATTGGGAATAAATATCCACAAACATGACAATGGAGGAGAGATAGAGAGAAAGAAATTGATCACTTACAGTTTGGGGAGAGACAGAAAGAGAAGAGTTGTCGAAGGAGGGTGTAGCCATGGAGCTGTGGAGGCGAGAGGAGACGACCCGAAACCCTTCTGTTTGAACAGAGGAGAGAAGGATGAAAAGGGACAGAAAGAGAAGAGTTGTGCTGGGGGCACCAACTACTCGAAGGAGGGTGCTGTAGCCGTGGAGCGGTGAAGGCGATAGGAGATGACCCTAGAGCAGGTTGCAATTGAGGAAGGAGAGGATGCCACTTTTTCAGTTGGGGAAGGAGAGCAAGTCCGATGCAAAGATGAAGAAGTCGAGGAGAAAGTAACTGCCGCTCGCCCGTGTGAAGATTAGATTTAATATTAGCCGTAGGATTTTAGTAAATTGAAAAATTTGGAAAAATCTTGACCTCTCATTGTCTTGAGTCAATTGTACACGTGAGAAGCGATGTGTATTGTATTATATAATATATATATATATATGTATATATATATGTATATATATATATATATATCTTTCTCTTAAATTTGTGTGTCCCAAATTTCAGGGGGGCCAATTTCATGGAAATTTGTAGCCTAGTTTTATTTATTTTTTTCTGAAAAAAAATTGATTATAAAGATCTAATTGAAGATTTTGCTTCAAAAAATTTAGAACGATAATACTTTTCAAAGAAAAGTTCGATACTAGTTTAGAGTTTTAGGGATTTTGGTACTTTATTTCTAAGAAAATAATTTAAATATGATAATATTAAAAAATACGTAACTTATTTTTAATTTTTGATACTTATCTTTTATTAATTTTAGGATCTAATTTTAAATCTAGCACAGGGCCTCCAACATTTCAGGACTGGCCTTCTATTTCGCATGTCAGAAACTCATATCGAGTCCTAGTACGAATATTAGTGTACAACATCAACACCCCTAATTAATGTATAGCATTAACTTTCTCTCTCTCTCTCTCACCAATTAGGGGTGTGTGCACCAACAACGTTTAACTGTTAGGTGTATAAATTCGATGTCTATTTAGTCCTTGATTGATATCCTTTGATCAAGTTATAGGAGTCCCAAGTCACATAGATAAGGTGAGGATTGTGGACTACCTAGCTATACTTCACATTGTTCGAAAAGTAACAAGTTGTTTGGATTAGTTTTTGCTGACAAAGTATCTACATTCCATGCAATTATGTAAATAGCGTGAATAAATTTGTATATCAAGTGCGAACAGCATATATACATTTTACTCTGAGATCAACCTTTTTAAATACTTCCTCCGTTTCAGGCAAAAAGTTCACTATTGACTTTTTTGGGTCAACTTAGTTAAAATTTTACCGATAATTTATATAAATTTATTTATTTTTACAAAATTATGAAAGTTATAATCTATAATATTGTTAATGTAGTTTTTAATTAATAAAATTTTATTTTCTAAAATATAAATAAAATATATAAAATTTTGATTTAATTTAGTCATATGTTAATTTTTTTTAAAAAAAATTACAAAACAGAGGGAGTAAATTATTAAGTGCCAAACCCGTTCAAAAAGTAACTATATATTCCTCTGTCTTTAATTGAGTGTCTGTCGTTTTTTTTAATATCTTTTTTTCCTTATTAAGTGTTTTTTTTTTTTAAATATAGAGTTGATGATATGTCGGAATATGCACCATGAATCTATGGAAATATTTGTACGGATATATGGATATTTGATGGCTGATTTGGATCTTCAAACAAATAGATGCAATGCGTGCGGGGCTAGAGCCCGTTTGATCGAGTGTTTTGGTCAAAATATAAGAATAAAATATAGCTTATTTGCAAAAAATGTGTTTTAATACTGCGGCAGAAAACGCAGCGTTTTCAAAACGCAGTTGCGATTTAAAACGCTGGAATTCCCGGCTTTTTTCCCAAAACGCAGGTTTTAAAACGCTCCTAACAAAAAAAAGCTGTGTATTAAAGTGATATCTCAAACGTATTTATAAGGAAAGAACTCCGTTTTTAAAACACTGTATTTTTTAAAACACTGCATTTTATAAATACTGTACCAAACGGGCTCCTAATTTATAAAAAATAGTGTTTTTAACTCTTAAGTTGTTTGGGTAATAGTGTAACAGTAAATGATTGAATAATAGAATTGATTTACATATTTAGTTTATAGTTAGCGTTAAAGTGTTGTATAGTATAATATGCATTATAGTTGTACCGTACAACCTTGTCTAATATATTTATCCATTACCATTAGAGAACATAAAATAAATATATACTAACTTAATTTTTCTTACTTATCAAAAAAAAATATATAATAAATAATACGCAAATAAATAACATCTATATATATATATATACATATATATATATATATATATATATAAAGCCTAATAAGTCTAAAAAAGGTAAAATCCTGTAAAAAATGATTTGCCAAAAATAGAAAGTCATCTTTATAATATTTAATATTGTCATCGAAAATACAAAATCGTATTTATGTGAAAGAATAATATAATTTAAATAAAAGATAAATCAATTTGGTCAAATCTCCTAAGAAATTGCACCATGTATTTTTCTCTCTCCTCTCACTCTCACTGGTAAATGTTATAGTACTACTTTCTTCATACTAAAATATGTGTTTTTTATTCTATTTTAAAACATCCTAAATAAGTATATTGAATGAAATACATAATAAGTCAAAAATATTTATTAAAACTCGTGTATTACTCTAAGACAGAGAGGGTACAAATCTATGATATATTAATGGAGTATTTAAGTATTACTCTTAAATGCTCCATCCGTCTTGAAATATAATCTTTTCTCTTGGTATGTCCCAAAAAATAGACTTATTTCTAAAGAAAAATTATATTTATAGTGCAATTAAAAGGAAATACAAATTACAAACAAAAGCTACAATTTTGACTTGTCAAATGTAATTATTTCCTAAAGAGGGAAAGAGTATGTATAACATACTATTAATATTTTTAATTAATACACTATAATATATTAAACTCATTTTTTAGGTGCAGTGATATATTTTTAAGTATTACTCTTAAATAGTACAAGGTTTTTTTTGAAATAATTTTCCCGTCATTTCCACGTAAGATCCACTTGATTTACCAAATCAGTCTTCTGTTATTTATTTTAACAGCGAGTTGACGGAAGATTTTGATTAAAAATAAATAAATAGGTGAAGGTTCAATTGGCAAAACATAAAAACACATGGTTTAAATTGAAATCTTGAAACTAATATAGGGTTTATTTTGTAATTATCTCAAGATCAAACTATATAGAAAAAAAATCTACTTTGTCTTAAGTTTATCCGAAAAAAAGTCATCATTTTCAAATTTAAGCTACAAAATTTTATTACTTTTTAATTTCTTTCTATCTTTTCAAAAATATGAGACGTTTTCTATGTCTAATACCGAAAAATATACAACTTTAATGTGACTTAAAGAATATGTTTATAAATAAGAATATATTTTTTTTTAAGTTTAACTTTTTCAATATGATTAATCGGAACAAAGGAAACAATATATAAATGTGATGTATGAACATACTCAAATCTCTGTGTTAATAAAGAATATATTTATTTACGGACCGTAAAGTTTTGCAATACAAGTTACAACTATGAAATTGTAGTATTGATTTTGGTAACCAAAATAAATAATATTTTATCTAACATGTATCTAAAGAAAATTAGACCCGTTTAAACCATATATTTATAGAGATTTTATTCTAAGACTTGTCCTAGCGCAAAACTATTTATTTATAAATTCAGTTTCACCATAAGATTTGGACCGGAGAGGCAGTATTATAATATGAATTGGGGTAAAGTGAAAGAGTATGTCTCCTGTGAGCATCTTACAGATCCTAATTTGCTCAGTCCATTAATACACGGTGAATCGGTTCAGGAAGATTCGTCTTAAAGAAAATACCGTGAAACAGTCTTTTTAAAAAAAATTCAAAGAAAAACTTGAAAACATAGCCGTATTTAAAACTGGTCAAAGTAACAAAGATAGGGAAAACGAATAATGCTTGCAAAATAAGTAACGTGTTGAGACCTCGTCTGTATATATAAAGCCTACTAAGTCCAAAAATAGTAAAATTTTGCAAAAAATATCTTACCAAAAATAGAAAGCCACCTTTATAACATTTAATATTATCCTCAAAAATACAAAATCGTATTTATACAAAACGATAATATAATCTTTACAATAATAAACATTTTAAAGTATGATATTATACTATTTTAAAGTAAGTTTTATTAATTTTTTATTTCTATATATTTAAAATAATAAATATTTTTTTCAACTAATACACCGATACGGAATACAGGAAATAGCAATTTCTATCTATTTTCGTCATTTACATGTTTAAGTATCTCGCCAATTGTTGTTTTAACAAATCATGAAAATTGTTCAAATTCTTTTATTACTGCCACTCCGAATAAGAAAATGCATTTAGATAAATTCTCATCTCTTACTCAATATAAAGTTTTGTTTTGCTTGTTACATTTCTTAATTTTTATTATTACGTTGTATACATGTTATTCATGCTTTATCTTCTTTTTTTATTTATGAAATTATTTATTTAGTAAATAGGCATACCTCATATACTTTGCTCTAAGCTATGATAATTAACAATTGAAAAATTCATTTAATACCATAAATAAGTATATTTTTAATACATTGCAACTTATGAAGAATATGTTATACAAAAATTATTACTCCTTTCTTTCTTAATAAAGTTTAATGTTTATATAACACACTTTTTAAAAATGAATCTATTATAAAAATTAATATAATGTGTATTTTTTAAAGATACTCATGTAAGAGTCGGACTCATTAATTAAAGTGCGACTCAAATCAAGGGTAAAATGTTAAAATAAATTTTCAAGAACACAAATATTAGATTGTAGATATTTTTAAGGATATTAATGTAAGAATGAGACTCATCATTTGTTTGTTATATTTTCAAATTGTATTATTAATGTCCATACTTTTTATTCATGCTTTGTTCTTCTTTTTTATGGGGGTAAAAATAATAGTGTTACAACAATAAAAGTTCCAAATGATTTTTTGGTAAGTGCATCACATATTGGTGCAGTCAATAGTTGAAAGTATATATGCATCATTTTTAGAATCTTTTGATGACGTATCATATTTACAAGGAATAGTTATACTTGCCCCGACGCTTGATGTTGTGGACACCATAAATGAGTACATGATTTCTAAAAATCACTCGGAAGAAATAATTTATTTGAGTTCAGATTCTATTTGTAAGATAGAAAAAAACTTAAATTTGTTTGAAGACATTCATTCTATGGAGTTTTTGAGTATTATAAAGTGATTAAGATTGCGTAGCCGTGAACTAATAATTAAGATTAGTGTTCCGGTGATGCTATTGAGAAACATTGAACTTGCTGCAAGGTTGTGCAATAAAATAAAACTAATCATTACAAAGCTTGAGTATCACGTTATAGAACTAAATTTTAAATAGAATCAATGTTGGAGACAAAGTGTTTATCCCAAGAATGTCATTGTCTCTATCACATGTGAGATTGCCTTTCAAGTTTCAGAGAAATTTTTTTCATTGGCAGTATCGTATTCAATGACAATTAACAAAAATCAAGGTCAATCACTATCGTATATATGACTTTTTATGAAAAAGGGAAAGACAACGAATAAAACAACAAATTACTGATATAATGATGTATTTTTATTTAAGTAATTGTCTATAGTATTTTTTTTTTAATTTTATTTTTTTTTCCATATTTTGCTTTAAGTATAGTTTAATTGAAAAAATATATGTCCCGTGCGATTAAACGCAAGGTGTAAAACTTGATTGCAATAAAATCCTCGAAGCTTGCTGGAGGCAACATTTCAAAAACCCTAGCAAACCCAAAACCAGAATGACGCAGAAATCAGGTCTCTTCAAGGGCCAACAGAAGAAGAAATCGATTCCTCCCAGCCGCCATGGCAAACTCCCCGTCACTCGCAAAGGTTCCTCTTCAACTCTCTCTCGCTATGTGTGTGTTTGTGATTGTGTTTGTGTGTGTGTGTGTGTGTTTATCAGTTGAATTGATTGATATTGTATAATTAAATTGCAGGAAAGAGAGCGATAAAACCTTCCAAGTTCACAAAGGAGATGAATACTGATCATGTAAGTTACTTTCTTTTGATTATTGATATAATCCCAGTATCGAGTTGTTCCCTATGGCTGTTTGTTGGGTAAATTCCTAAAACTTTGGGCAACGAATCAATACGATATGCTCGAAGGTGTCCTTTGGATGAGGAAATGACCCTTTTGACTGAAGGGAGCCTGTTAATTATACAAGTCAGGTGTAGAAATTGACCTATAAAAGTATACTTTATTTGACTCAAAGTGTGTCTCTTTCCCCACAATTTGGGGTTAACCCCATGAAGTTTTTGCCCATTTAGTTATGACTGCAAGCTAGATAGATCATAGATTTTATATTATATTTTTCCCTAGAATTAGTTAGTCTGATGTGAAAGTTATATTAAGGAGGAACATTATAGACTTTAGGACCAAATGAAATTCCAATTGAGACATGGTATTGCTTAGAAGTGGAAGGAGGGTCTTGGTTAATATCAGGATGTCAAAGAGAATGCGTTGCGAGTGGAGGAACAGACATCCAAATTTGTATAGGGTATAGGGTCTAAAATTAATGACTAATATGACACAGATTTTGGGAGACTTGTTGAGAATAGGTTAAGACTTTAGTCAGTGTTAGTGTTAGCGTTACCTGATATTTGGTTTGGATTTGCGTGAGATGATGTTTGTATAGAAAAAAAAAAAAATTTGGGTGTGGTGGAGAGCTTGCTTGGATTATTACATGATAGGTGGAAAAGAAAGTTATATAAGAAGCTATTAGACCACTTTACTTTATGGAACATAGGGTAATTAAGAAACAAAGTGAAGATGAAATGAGATGTACATTGGATACGTGGTAAAACTAGAAAATATATAATTCGAAATGAGTATATTCTCGAGTTGGTAAAAGTAAACCTAATTATAGATAAAATTAGAGATGCTCGCATGAGCTTATTTGGAGTTTGGACACATATCGTGTAACTACAAAGTGCACCAGCTCGGAAATGTGATTATTTATATTAACAACCCTACTAGAGGTAAGGGGATGACCAAAACTGGTTAAGAAGGATTTAAGTGATTGATTGATGTTCTCATACAACGGCGAGAAAGGATTTATGTAGCCAAGTAGTCGGCCCCTAATAATTTTGACAAAGACTGGGCTGGATTGAACCCTGAAGCTAACCTTGTGGGTAATAGTTGCTGGAAGATATGTGTAGATGGAAGAGTAAGGAGCATGTTCTTAAACTTGAGTTTGAGTCATGTTCTTTCAAAGTCGTGTCTACGTGAAGTCGTGTCTAGGTGCTTATTCTTGTCATTTTCTCCTTTATTATTGAACGGGAACCTGACACATGGTTTTCAAATTTCTTGGGTTAGAGAGAGGGTCACCTTTGTCTTTTTTCCTTTTTACCTTGTGATTGATGTCTTCCTGTACGAGGATTTATCGATAAGTGGTGGGAATTCTTGTGGTAAGTCCGTCCATAGTGAGGAGATGAGCGGCGGATTTGTATTTGATTTGCTTTCTCATAAGATCCTCTCTTTACAAATATGCACATTCTAAACAGCTTGGGATGCCCGTATGGACGGCAAATTAGTTGGAACTAAGTGAAAGCTCAAATTATTCATAGCTCAACCATGTGAGTGGCTTGAAACCCCTTACGTTTCAGTTTTTACTTCGAAAGTGACCGGCGAGGTAATATAAGAATTGAAGCTCATATTTGAATTGTAGTACTAATTCCTGAATTTGAAGCTCATTTTCCATTGTAGTACCAATGATGATAAACATACATAAACATGACGACATGTTATGATGTAATGGTAAAGAACCCGAGGAGGTGATATCAAAGTATATGCCTAAAGCTATATACTAATCAAAAGAAATTAGTGAAG
This sequence comes from Platycodon grandiflorus, assembly GCA_016624345.1. Lineage (NCBI taxonomy): Eukaryota > Viridiplantae > Streptophyta > Magnoliopsida > Asterales > Campanulaceae > Platycodon > Platycodon grandiflorus. Next base: position 19,949,621 of record CM028368.1, read on the forward strand.
ACAGACAATCCTATTGAGGGGAAAAGTGGGACTTGTAAAAGTGGACAAACATGCTCCTGTAACTAAATCATGTGATTCACAATATGTATATATGAATATATATACGCCCACACATTAAACTGCCTTCGAATTTGTCATTACACATCCCGTTCAAAAAAAAGATAATTTATTTAAAAGTTATTGTGAGATAAGTATACATCGTCATACTTAACACTAGAGATATTATAGCATTTTTCTCTCCGATTTATGTATCCAATCTTAAGTTGCTACTGGCTAGCGTAGTCACAGACTTGAGCACCACACTTAACACTAGAGATATGGTTGCAGTACATCATTCACGTATAACAAAAGGAGCATTACACTCGTCTTCACCTCATGAAAGTTTTGAAAACTTTAAGCATCAACAAAGAGATCTGTCTTTTAGCAGTGTACTTACAATTTAACCCAAAAATCATGAACCTAGTTGATTTATACAAATCTTCGTTTCAAAGCCCCAGATGCCCTATCAATACCACTAACAATTATCGGACTATACCACTAACAATTACCAGACTATACCACTAACAATTAGCAGACTACTACCATTGACAATTACCAGACTACCACCACCATCAAAACCAGGATGAAATGCCAAAGACTATGACCGCCACCAAAACCAGGATGAAATGCCAAAGACTATGACGACTACCAAAACCAGGATGAAATGCCAAAGACTACGACCACCACCAAAACCAGGATGAAATGTCAAAAACTACAACCACCACCGAAACCAGGATGAAATGCCAAAGACTACTACCACCACCAAAGTCATGATGAAATGCTACCATCGATAACTTCTCCAACATAATCAGTAACCCCACCACCATCCCCAGAATCAGAATCATGATGGAAAAAGATCCTCTCTTTACATGTTCTATACCCATAGCTTCAGCATTTACGTCTCTTCACGTTCAGCACCAGACTTGGATGAATCCATATCTTTGTGGATGACAGAAGCTTCTAACCTCCGAAAGAGAAAACGGCGACACTTTAATTCACGGAAAGGGAAGTGGAACTCGGAATATGAGGAGATGGTTCTTGGTGTGTTCTAAAAAATTGAAAAAATAAAATAAAATGAAAGAATTGAATTAGAAGCTTCTTTCTTTTTTCCAGTAGGTTGAAGCAGCTGGCCCCTTACCGTCTGCTCCGACAATGATCTTAGATCTATCGATTACTTTACTGCTTCGGCGCGTGTGTTGGGTTACATGTATGGAAAAAAAAAGGTCTCTTTTAGCAACCTATATCTTTTTACCTTGTGGAGAAGAAGATTGGAAATTTGGAAGGGAAGGGGGTGGAGCAGCCGAGCCCCTAATTTTTGAACCCCCAGAGATATTGGAGTTTATTCATTCATCTGTAGTTTATGAGTGCGCTTGTGCATGTTGGAGGGAAATTGGTCTTTCACCTTTTTTTTTTTCTTCCCCCACACTGGAACTGAGTTGCAATAGCTTTTCCTGTTTGTTTGAAGACATTGCTGTACTATGCTTCTTTTAGAGATTTAACAAGCTTCTACATTTGTAGTACCAAGGGACTAAAGATTATTTATTTATTTATTTATTTTGTTTTCGTTTGTGAGCAGGAGCTGAGCAAGTTCATAAACTACTGCAACGAGGCAAAAGCTGCGACTGCTGCAAAAAAAGAAGGTGGGCAATTAAGTATTGTTAAACCACCACCTGAGTCCAGTAGTGGGGCAAAGAAATAGTTGTTTCCAATTTACAGGACAGATGATGTGAGAGGCCATACGTGTGCTGTGTAGAATATTTTTTCGCTCTTCCCTTAATTTTTTTCTTTTTGTTTTTCGATAACATTTACAACCCGGCTCCCTCCATTCCCCGCACTAAAACACAGGTAGTTGTAAGTTGTTCAAGGAATAGTAAGGTCCCAAATTTTGTGAGTTACATTTGAAAACAGAGAAAAAAAGTTGGTATTCGTTGGAAATTTGATTGATCAGTTTGTGATGTTGAATGACTATGATTACAATGGCTAACCAGCCTTTACACAGGCCAAGTGTTGTACATTTTCATGATGCGTTCCCTTTTACATACTTGTTCCTTGAATCCATAGCCCATTCAATCCATATCTGGATATGTCAAAGAACTAATTTTAACTGTTTTAAGTACAATTTGAACACGAGCCAGTGCTGCTATTGGCGTTTCCAAACTTGATCTTCCAGTGATTTAAGCCAGGTTCTTGGGTTTTTAACCTAGCTCAGCATCAAGAATTAGGTCTTTCAGTGTAGACATCCATGGCCAAGGTATTTTGTGCTTTGGAAGCCCTGCAATCTAGCTTTTCCTGCAATCAAAGATTATTCAGTTAGAGCATCCCCATCATATATTTTTAACCATGTTCTTGAGATAAAGAACACAAGGCAACCATTGGGAGCAAAAAAAAAATTGTTCTTCACCTTTTGTTCTTGGGTTATGTTCTTCTTTGAGAACAACACATGTGCAGTGGGTGAGGAGTACGAAGGGCTGTGGAGGGCGCTTGGAGTCCACGCGGAGCAAGGGACGTGATTTAAAAAGGAAGACTTGAAGTTATTGTCGGCCACTTTTGCTGACTTCTTTCTTTGTATTTTTTTTTTAATTGATAAATGCATCAATAAATGTATAAAAAGTATCATTTTTTTTTTTTTCTGTTTTCTTCCATCTTTTTGTCTCCCTCTTGTCAAACCACTTTTGAAGATAGCCGTTTAAAAACGGATACATTTATGCTTGACTTTTTCCCAATATAATACATGGTATAATTGTCTACATTTAAAAAGTTTAATAATAAAGGAAAACATAAGTATCATTTAGAATTGGTCATAATTATAAAAATGATTAAGCATAGTTAATATATTTATTCCACATGAGGAGGGTAAAGATATAAACTTATGAAGATTGTAGCGATAATTTTTGAAAGTGGACTACATTCTAAAATAAAATAGCTGACTTTTTCTCCGGATCGATCGGAGGGAGTATATAACATAACAAATCATGTTAAAAGCGAAAACCAATATTTGCATTAAGTGAAAACCTAACCATGATGCATGTCAAAATGGTTGATATTTATATATCAAGTTCAAAGAAGAGTATTTGATGAAAACTTAATCACATGAATTTTCCTAACCATGATGCATCATGTCAAAATAAGCAATTTTTAAGGCATGTAAATGTTATCCTCGAGTTTAAATCATCAAGGTCTTGTCGTGCGCCAGAAAATGTTCGTCGCAGAGTGGAAGCTAGAAGGATCGATGGAAGAAAGATTGGGATGATAGTGGTAAAGGGAGCTATATATCGCGGATCTCTTAGAAGTGTGTTTTCTTGTCTAGTGCGACCCCAATGACCTAGATGTTTTACTATAGGTTCTCATATAACCTTTTCGTTAGACCAAAATATATATATCGGTGTCTCTAAGTATACACAAAATTCTACATTAGTACCCGATTTTCAATTTGTCTCAACTAAAGGCAATATCGTGTTCGTGGACAAGTGTTATTCGTCCACCACTTCAACCCTACCTCCTTGGCTAGCTTAGCAAATTCAATTAAATAATTCTAAAATTCAAATAAAGACTTAACTCCAAAAGTTTTTTTAGATGTTGGCTATAGTTGAGAAACTCTATTTGCACTTTACTCGACTTAATATTCTAAAATTCAAATAAAGTATTATACAGAATGGTTCAATCAAAAAGTATAGAGTGAAAATAGTTTTTTACAAAAAAATTATGAATAATATTACATTTACAAGCCAAGTGTCTCAAAAATAGTTCCAAATTTCAACTAAACAATTAAGAATATTTAAACTTATTTTATCAACTTTCAATGAGATATTTAGATCCCGCAAAATCACCCAATAAAAAATTTATACGCCTGGTTAAAGCTTTGTTTTGAAACAAATTGCTTGGTGAAACCGGGCAAATGGGTTAGTAAGTTGATCCCCTTTGGTTTTTAAAAATTGTCACATTACACCCTTAATATTTAGAAAAAGTAAATATTTACCATTAAAAACAATCGTTTAATCAATTTTGACCCCCTTCCTTTCATTTAAGAAAAAATGCACTATGTTTTGACTTTGACCCCCCATTTAAGTCAAATTAAAATTTTATCATGTGATTTACTCTCCCTAAAATAATTTTGTTGTCACTGGGTGAAACTTTAGTATTATTAAAACTTATTAATCATACCTACATCAATAGAAAACCCGAAAAATTATTTAAGGCGTATTTGGTTCTGCGATTTAATGATCTAATTTTGAGTATCTTGTTTGTTTGTAATAATCAAAGTAAAAATAAATAAATATAGAAAAAAAAAAGCGAATAATAAAACTAAAAAAAAAGGAGAGAATGTCCCAAAAATCATGCAAGGAATTGAAATCAAGCACACCCTTTAATTTCCATAGCTTCACTTTGCCTCTAAACCATTTATACTCTGAGTTTAGGTGTAATTAATTAATGTAGTGCGCTTGTAGAAGTAACTCCAAGTGCTATAAGTCCAAGTAGTGCCTTACACGGCCAGCCAAGCAACATGATAAGGTAGGGAAGGGTATGCATAATGGATAAAATATATTCAATCTTCTTATGAACACTACGCGACACACATTTACGTGATACACTACGATTAATAACTATACATTATAGTGTCAAATGATTTACAAAGTAAGGTTACACACTTCTTAAACCACTTTGATATTATAGTATACCGCTATTAGTCGTGGTGCACCATATAAGCGTGCCACAGAGGCTTCTAGACCATGAAATATTTTCTCGTGCTATTTTTTTGTTTTCCGAGATATAAAAATGTATTTTCAAAGTATTGTTGAGTGTTAAAAGTAATTTTTTTTTTTTTTTTGCATATTAAAGAGAAGATATGATATTACAAACTTGAGCTTGTAGTATTCCTACAAGTTTTATTGTTAATTCTATTAGATCAAATTTACTTAGATCTCTACACCGTTATATCATTTGTCTATGTCATTACTTAGAAAATAACAAATTTGATTTGATGGTATAAAGATCTAAGCAAATTTAATCTAACGACACTAACACTAAAACTTATAAAAATAACACAAATTCAAGCTCATAATATCATTTACCATAATAGAGTTAAAGTTGATCAAAATCGAGATCTCTCACTAAAACGAGCCAAACTCCGTTCAATCAGGTTAACACTAGTTAGAGTTGTTGGAATCCATTTCTTCTACTTGCGTTTTCTATCTGAAAAGCTAAGAAAATACTCCCTCCGTCTCTTAATTATTTTTTTATTTAATTTAATATATGATTTAAAAAATAATTGAGTTAATTATTAATATTAATATAATGTATAATTTTTTTTTAATACTTATATATATGTGATCTATAATTAAAGTAAAAAAAATAAAAATAAAAAAATAAAAGTAATATTTTTTTAAAAAATAATTTTAAATAATATAATTATTTTGAAACAGATAAAAAATTAAAAAAAAATAATTTTGGGACTGAGAGAGTAAATGAAATCGTGTCATGTCCTATTCAGCAAACACCACGTGTGTTTCTCTAAAAATTAACCCCATTGGTCAATTCAACCTGACGCAAACTAATATCGCTCGTGTATCCACGCTCCACTTTACGCGCGTCAGAAAAAACATTAGCGAAGTAGTCATGGTTTATGTCGTGAAGGTCAAAGTCGCTGCTATGGAGGGAGAGGAGTAAAATTTTAGTTGGAAAAGCAAAATTGTCAGTATCATCCATCGAACATAATCCATCCATTACATACAAACAACTCCCCCCACGTTCACCACCTCAGCCGCCCTCCGCTACCGCCACAACCTTCGTCGCCGTCGATGGGTGCCCAAGAACCTGTAAAACAGACAGACACCCACATCCTTATTCCTTCCCTTAATTTCTTTCCCTCTCTCTTCTTTTAATAAAGTTTTTATTTTTATAGGTTGTGGAGAGAGAGAATGGGGATGCAGGGGATGAAGAACAGGGAGTCAAGCAAGAGAGTCAAAGTGAAAGAGAAATGAAGGATTTGGAGAAAGGAGAGATGGGTTTTCAAGAAAGAGAAGCAATTCAAAATTACCCACCTGGAGATCAATTACAAATGTCAAGGAATCAAAGACTGAGCGCCACAAATCCACTAAGGCTTGTCATCGACACCAACACCAGAGTCGCAGCCACTCCTTCCCCCGCCCATCTCCCCCGCTCGCAGCCGCAGCCGCACCCCAACCTCCACCACCCGTCTCCCTCTTCCTCAGCCCCTCGCTCCACCCCTACCCCTCAAGTAAGTCATAGAAATCCCAATAATAAAATTCATCCCAATGTGCATATGTTGGGATGTAAAGGATTGGGATACCTAGCATTTCTTTCCAATATTTTGTTTATTCTTCAATAATAAAATTCATCCTAGTGTGTCAAACATGTGATTGTCGGGCTACAAACTAACCAATCACATGCACTGCGACACGTATATTAACATTCCCTTCCATTTTTATGTTAATATTTTTTTTTTGTGGGCTTTTTTTCTTCAGCAAAGTTTGATTACATTGAATTCAAGAACATACACAAACAGGATATCACTATTTCTGTTCACACTACACATGGTTGTTGCAATTGGGCTAGTGGGTTTTCTAGTGTACAAAGGAATTGAGGGCCTAGTAGTGCAAGGGAATGCAACCAAGAGAGAAAAAGCAGTGTTAAGGTATTTTCTACCTCAGGTTGAAGCAGCCTCACTCCTCAGCATTACGCTTGCATTCACATGGCAAAAGGCTGTGAGAGTTTGGCCTCAATTGATGGTTCATGTCATACTTTGGACCTCATTTATCCTCACCTTATCCGCTGGAATTCTCCTCATTTGCTTCCAAAAGCCCCCTACCGATGGCGTTGGGGTCGTTTTTATTGCGTTTTCGCTTGGCAATGGGTTGTATTCGTGTTGGGTGACACAAAGAGTTGGTTTTTGCAGTAAGGTGTTCATCAAAGCGATCGAACCCGTTTCAAAATTCCATGATTTGAATCAACCCACTTATTGGATGCTTGGGATCGGGTTCATTTGGATGTCAGTTTGGATTTTTGCCGTGATTGGGGCGTTGAATTTCTATTTCCCACCGTTGATTATAATTGCGCTGGTGTTGAGCTTGGCTTGGACTACTGAAGTCATGAGGAATGTGGCTAATTTGACAGTCAGTAGGGTGATTGCTCTGTATTATCTCAGGGGAATGCAATCTAATACACAGTTTTGCTTCCAAAGAGCATTGTCCAAGAATTTAGGAAGTGCTTGTCTTGGATCACTCTTTGTGCCTGCCATTGAAGCTCTTAGAATCATTGCTCGGGGTTTGAATTTACTCGAAGGAGAAGATGAGTTCATGTTCTCTTGTGCTCATTGTTGTCTCAATGTCATGGAATCCATCTTTCGATATGGCAATGGCTGGGCTTATGTTCAGGTATTATTACTAACAAGGATCAAATTATTTTCATTTTTGCCAATTTCCACCATTTTTGTTATATTTCACTAACATTTTATTTACTTCTAGTTTCATGTATAACCAAAATTGGCAAAAATTGATTCTTTATGGGCCGATAAATAGTCAAATAAAAAGCTAAACTAAATTTAGTAGTATCATGTTAAGTTAATACACATATAGTTCTACATGACCTGAAGTTATTTTCACACATCAGTTAAGAGTTTATGGTTTAATGCTACTGTTATTCTTTATACATTTATGGTGTTTTTCCTTTGGGATATAATTATAGATTATAGTTTAATTGTAACATTTTTTTTAGTTTTATTTTGTTTTTGGCTTTTCATTATTGACAAATTATTGAGACACCGTCGACTCAACAACCTTTTATTTTATCTTAACTAATGTGTCAAATTATACTTAAGAGTATCTTATCTTAGATGGGACTAAAGTATTTTTGGCAAGGAATTAAAGAAATCTCTAAATAATTGTCACAGATAGCAGCCTATGGGAAAGGATTCGTGAGGGCGTCACAAGACACTTGGGAACTCTTCAAGCAGCGAGAAATGGAGATTGTTGTTGATTCCGACATCACTAGCGCTGTTTGCTTCCTCACTGGAGTTTGTAGCGGTTCGATTTGTGTTATTGTCGTAGCTGCTTGGACAGCGAGCGTACATCAGGGCTTCACGGCCACCATCTCACTCCTCTCATTCTTTGTCGGTTACCTAATGGTTAGTTCACTTTAACCTAACCAAACTAATTTTTTTTGCTTCAATTATTTCCCAATTATTCATTTTGGCCATCTGATGAACTTGACATTGTTTGTTTATCTATTTTTGGGTAATAAACAACTTTTGTTATCACCCAACTTGACAATTGGTAGGTCATTTACCTATTTTTGGTAAAGGGTAGTACTTTTTATCACTCAACTTGACATTGTTTATTTATCTTTTATTTATTATATATGTGCATTTTTATCCCTTAGCTGCCCAACAAGCACATAATGGGGGGCTTAATATGAGACTAACTTGAATCATATTGTTTTTATAGACAAGGATTGCCATGGCATTGCCTCATGCCTGTGTGAGTTGTTACTATGTTTGCTATGCTGAAAATCCAGACAACAGGCTCTTCGATAAAACAATACCCGATCGACTCAACTTGTTGAAATCAGACCGAGATATGATCGCTTCCACCCCTCGAGTTCCTTCACGGTTCAACAGATAGCAAACTATTCTGGATATATCGAAACAAGGCAAATGTAAATACATGTTTGTACAGTTTAGCCATGCGACCAGCACTCGTATATTTGGGCGAGCACAATATGGAACGACTCAAGATATCTCGAGAAGATATTTCGTGATTCTAGAACACCACGTCAGCATTCATGTGGAGCCCACTTGGCAATTAGGTTAAACCTAATCATCCATGGTTTTGGATATGAAAGTTAGGCCAACATTGGATGCCATGAAATGGGAAGGGATGGGCAGAGCCCACTGAGATTCCAAGCAAGATGGTTACTAACTTTAAAATAACAAGTGGCTTTTAGTACTGGCCCTTTGGATTTGATTGATATTCTTTTAGGATATTCGATTGTGGTGGGCCCAGCTCTTATTTATAATTGGTTCAGTTATTTTAGTTTGGTATAACCATTATTCTGTAATTTAATTAATTTTGTTGTCTCCTCGGCGCACACACACACACACACATATATATATATATATATTAATATTAATAATCGAATCAAATGTAGTATTTTTTTTAATCAATGTGTTGGGTCAACCCAGATAATAATTTAAGAACGGAGGAGTAGTATACAGATGATTGAAGCACTCGTATTGTTGGCCAAGTAAGATAAGATCAAAGGTTTTTTGAAAGATGGAAAAGGCAACTGGGGGGATCCATCCTTTATCTTCCTATTCGGACTTCACTGATATGCTCGCGCGGTTCAAGTTTTACGAGTAAATTTGAATACACTAGTGAGACTCGAATTCTCTTGTGTCAAAACGACGATGAGGATCACACTCTTACGAGTTTTGACCCATCACTTTGTCAAGATAATCTTGTAATTATACAAATTGGATTGGATCGAAGATCCAACAATTGATTGTTGGGATCTATTTGTTATTTTTCACATAAGCAGAATCTAATGTACTCTTATTTCGACCAGTCATGTAATGTTTTGTAGTACTACTTAGTTTTGTGGATCAAATTATTGCAAAAAGAGGTCCCCTCCTCCCCTTTCAAACTTGAAAGCACTCGCTAGAGATTGTTGAAAATGACCTTAGAGATGGTACAACACGAGGCAGATGGGCTATAGAACAACGAGCCAAGTGGTTTTGGCTGGCAAGCAGCTGGGTCCTTGCTGACTTGGTGGTGACTCATCATGCAGGAGCAGAACACACATTTAGTGACTGAGGATATATTACTTTTTGGTTTAAAATAAATATCATTTTAAATTATTTTTATTTTATTTTAAATAAGTGTTGTTTTAAGTTTGTAATGCGTATTTTGCTTAATTTATTCTTCTCTTCTCCTAAATTTTAATAATTAATTATCTCTTCATTAATATTTTATCTTTTCCCAATAGTTATCTTCTTCCCATTTATATTTCCAACTACTCCTAACATAAAAGTAAATGATACTCCCTCCGATTTCTAATTTATTGTCTTACTTTTCTTTTCTGTCCGTCTCAAAATAATTGTCTTGTTTGAAAGTTTTTTTTTTAGGACAACACTTTTACCATTTTACACTTATTTTTTCTTCCTACTTTAATTATGGCCAAATGCATATTGGCATTAAAGGAAATTACACATTATACTAATATTAATAATCAAGTCAATTGTTTTTTTTCTTAATCAGTATGCCGGGTCAAACTAGACAATAATTTAGGGACGGAGGGAGTATTTAATAAGAGTATATTTGGCAACTTATAAAATTTCTTAATACATATGCACAACTCTAAAACGACACATATTTTAAAACGAAAGGAGGAGTACTTTAGTTTTGTACCAATGTATTTTAAAGTACAGTACAAGAGACATTATGTACAAGCAAAAGAAAACAATAGTTAAAAGTGTCATGGTACAGAATTAGAGTACCAATATCTTAACCCATAACACACCCACCCAGCATAAATAAACACCAACGTTGATGTTTAGAGCATCACCAATGAAACTGTGGATTTGATCTCATTTAGCTGTGAGTAATTAACACACCTAATTACATGTGACAATTTTTATTTCTTCATTCACATTCAATTAAAATAAATCTCTTCAATGCAACGATTGATTTGATTCTATGTGGTGTGAATATCACCACTAGAATGGTAAAGGATAAAAAAAAATCTTTAGATTTAATAAAAAAAATATTGACTAGGTTGTATTCTCGTCCTCAACTATATCAAAAAATCAAGAATCTCATCAATACTGTAATTATTTATTTATTTGTGTACTAAGGGGGCGTGAGATGAGATCGAACCAGAGACCTTACACTTTGTGAAAAAATTTAGTTGACATATTATATCCACTATCCTCCTCTACAATTGTATTGAAGAAGGTTTATATATATATATATATGTATATATATATATATATTAATGTGTGGATGCTAGATAACACTCAATTTTTTATTGAGTAATGCTATGCGTACCTAAATAGTACCAAATTTTTGTACAAAATGATGTGTCAGCTGATGTGGCAGTTGATGTGATGCATTAATTATAATTTTTAATTTTATTTTTTGTACCACATCAGCTGCCTCATTTGGTGCAAAAAATTTGATACTCTTTAGCTACCCATATCATTACTCTTTTTTATTTTCACATTTACATTTACGTTGGGATGCCCTAAAGTTTCAGTAGAATGCCTTGGTTTAGTGGATTGGGCACTGCTGGTCCTTGGTGACACGGTGGTGACTCATCATGCTGGAGCAGATTTGCCCACAATAAAACCTAAAAAAAAAAAAAACCTAGCACTAACTTTGTTGTTTGTTCAATTCATCATTGAGATTGGCGGATATGAAATAATCAACGGATCTTGTTAACTTATATGTTAATGAGCATTTATTATTATAGTTAATGGTAGAAATTTGTGAAAGTAAGTAATTAATTTGGGTAGTTAGCATGAAATTAATGTGATTAATGTGAAAAAGTAAACACTAACTACCTAATAAATGTGAGAAATTGCTGACCGGTCCACTTTTATAGTAAATTTTTTTTTTCTCTCTCGAGTTCACCCTTTTTTTTAATAGCTAAAAGGGAGTTTCGTAAAATTGTTCCTAAAATGTCCCTATGCAACGTGAACGTATTCTTCAACGATCTAAAACACTTCGTCTCTGTAACGAAAAACGCAATTATGTTAATGGTGAAATTAATAACAGGTAAGTATTCTAATGTTGAAACTCAAAATTAACCTTTGAAATATTTCTTGGGATCTCACGTGAATTGTTTTCTGTCGAATGATGATGATTGCGTAAACATGGCGTTGTTGGCCAAAATTTTATCAGTTTAACGTTATATCAGTAGACGTTTTTTAAAATCAAAATGGTTTAAGCTGCAGATTGAATAGAGGAGAGTTACTTGGTGATTTTGTTTTCTTTTATCCCACCTTTTGATTCAACCGATGCTTAAATTGGGCATTGCAATGCAACAATTAATAATTCCTATGCAAGAATTGTAACAATAATAATTTATAATTATTATTTAGAGCCTTGATGAAAGACAACCAAGCATTGATGAAAAACAAATGTATCTTGGAGAATGACAATTTTACCTTTCATTAAAGCTTACTATTTAAAAAGAGAGCGAATGAAAGTTATATGTTTAACTAGCTATTGAAATTATTTTAGGTTTAAAATATGCAATTGAGATGACATTTTCAGGGAATGGCCTCTTGCATGAACGTATGCATATTAATTTTAACTAGCTATTCAAATTACTAGTTATAGAGCCCGTGCAATGCACGTGTGCAATTTAGTTTTTGTGTTCAATTGATACATTTTAAAAATATTTTTGAAAAAAATTATCATTATTGAATATAGAAGTTTGTTTACTTCATGTCTGACAAAAGTTAAGTGTTGTCAATATATGTAAATTGGTAGTTGTTTATTATAATATTTTCGTTTCAAAATAAATATTTTTATTGGTGGTCAATACATATATTTTTGTTTCTACACATTTTTTAAATTTTTTAGTACCCTTTAATGATATCATATTATTGGGTTTTTTTATCTCTTTTTTTCATCTTGCACTTAGTAAAGATATTTTAGACAAATATTTGAAAATATTTACAAAATTAAAAATAAAATATTTACTTTGGGACATATTGAAGAAATATAACATTTTTCTGAACAAATGAGAATTGTTTAAGAATTGAATATAATTATATTATTGAAATAATTTTTAGAGATCATTCAATGATTAAGAAATGTTTAATTGGATACTATATATATTTACATATTTTTTATACACTATCAGTTTGAAAAAGAAATTTACACAAATATCAATAAAACATAAGCATCAATTTTGAATAAATAATTTAAAGTTTTGTTAATATGGATCACATATTATATACATTATTTTAGGACGTTTTAAATAAAAATATGAGACTCAATTTGACATAGAGAGAGTATCATATATAAAAATAAAATCTAGTTGATTTATATTATAAAATAATTTATAGAATAATATAATATATTTTTAAAATCTTTACATATAATATAATTGGTTGAGTTGGTTTAAGGTGTATAATCATATTTAAAAGGGTGTTGGTTCAAATCTCAATGACAACATTATTTTATTTCCTAAAGTCTTTCTTCTATTAGTATTTCCTAAAGTCCTTACTTGGAGGCTTGAGAATCAAAAGAACCAAAAGTTGGATGAGGTGGCACACTTAGAGGCATCCTCACCAACTTCATATTACTTGGAGGCTTGAGAATTAAAAGAACCAAAAGTTGGATGAAGTGGCACACTTAGAGGCATCCTCACCAACTTTAAATAAATATATATATATATATATATATATAGATTTTAGGTTTAAAATATTACAAATAATATGTATCGATTGAAATTGGGTCAATCAAAATATTTTAGGGAGATATTATTACCACTACATTTTTTACTTATCCACTACATTATCAATTGTGACTTTAAATTAATTTATGTTTGGACAAAACTACCTCTTAATTAATTACTTATCATTTGAAGTTGAGTAATATATTTCTTATTTTCAAATTACCTTTTAATTTCTAACATATCAATAAGCAAGATAATTTTGCTATTTCTATTTCTATTTATTTTTAATATATATACTTTCTTAATTATGCTTATAAATCGATTCATGTTTCATTATATAAAAAAAAATCATTAAAGTATTTATCGATCAAAATTTTAAAAAATCTGATGTTATACTACTAAAATAAAAAAAGTTTAATTTAATTTAAAAAATATTATTCTAAAAAATATGGTTCGTATTTAATTGATTATCAATTTCAATCAATTTAAAATTCATAATTTTGAATTAATTATTTTAGGTAGGCAAAAAGTATTAAATTTTACAATACTATATCACAATATGATTTTACTATTAGATTAATTTTTTATAATTATATCCTTTAAATTGAACTGTAAATTTTACATTTCAATTAGCAAAGATTACATGTTTTCTCAAAGTTTGGTTGACAAAAATATCCTTATAATATTAGTTTTTCTATTTGCAACATGACTCCAATCACGAGCTTAATTAATTAAACATTTAAAATGAAAAAATATATCGTTTATGTGAACGCTAATCAAATAATATTTAATATGTTTTAAATTAAAAATTAATATTAAAAATTAATTAGAAAAGTAATTTTGTTAGTCAACTTAATATGGGCAAGTAAGTAAGTGTAGTTTCCAAACATGTATTTATTTAATATAATAATTAATAATGTAGTGGATTAGCAAAAATTATAGTGGAAATAGTCCCTCCCAATATTTTATTGCAATATATACTCCCTCCATTCCAACCAAATAGTTCAGTTTTGACTTTTTTTGGTCAACTTAATTAAAGTTTGACTGACGATTTACATAAATTTATTTGTATTTACAAAATCATAAAAGTTGTAATCTATAATATTTTAATGTAGTTTTTAGTAAATGAAATTTTATTTTCAAAATAATAATTAAAGTTTGTTAAATTTTTTATTTGATTTAGTCACATGTTGACTTTTAAAAATATAAAGTAGACTCTTTCGTCGGAACGGAAGGAGTAGTAATTAAAATTCTTTTTTTTTTTGGCACATCATAGTAATTATAAATTCTCAATAAACTACAAGTTGTGATCTATTTGACCATACCCATCATATACTTTATTTTATTGAATTCTTTTCATATTTTTAACAAATTAAATTCCCAACTTTTGTTGGTAGACATATTACTTGTACCTTAATCACACAATTTCAATAGATGAGGATTCTCCCGTAGCAATTTTAGCCTAAAAATTGGGAGTGAATTAATTAATATATTCTCTAATAATCAAATGTTCAACGTTTTTTTTTATAAGTTTCCTTTTTTTAGCCTAAGTTTTCTAAAATGTGTAAAGAGTATCTCTTACATTCTGTTAATTATAGAAACTATCCTTTTACTACTACTAGTACTCTTTACATGACTTTAATTAATCCCCTTTTATATAAAATATTTCTAAATAAAAATCCTACTAAAGAATATAATTTCATAGTGATAATCTATAAATATTTACCGTGCATAACTAATATTCTAAAATATTAATTAAATAATATACGAAAGAATATACGTATGGAAGGATAAATAGAAATGAGTTAATTTTTATATGTGTTACTAGCATAATTTATTTTTTCTACACAATCATCTTCTAAACCTCTGATATTATTTGAAGTCATTCAAATTCTTAGTTGATCTATATCATACATTATGCCATGTTATTTTGTTTCTTTTAAAGATAAAAAAATATCTTTGAGTGCGTCTACATTTAGTATTGCTATAACCAATCAAATGCCTTGAAAGAAAAGAATTACTCCCTCCGTTCCGATCCACCCAAAGAGTCCACGTTTGAAAAATTTAATAATAAAGGGATATATAAGTATCATTAAAATTTGTCAGAATTACAAAAATACTTGAACATAGTTAATATGTTTATACCATATGTGGAGGGTAAAGTTATAAATTTATGAAGATTATTGTAGGCATAATTTTTGAAAATAAACTTTTTATGTGAAACATCCTAAAATAAAATAGTGAACTGAACTCTTTGTATGAAACGGAGGGAGTATCTAATTACGTCAATTTGTTTCTATAAATTCTTGTACATAGATAGTAATAGATTAGTGTTTTTATAATGATTGATATCCATTTGAATTAGACTTTTATTGAATTGACTAAACAGAATATCTTCAAAAATTAGTACAATAATAGAAAACTAATAAAACTCATTAATTTCCACCATTGAATGAAAATTAGTTGCTGTAAAAGCATAAATTCAAAATAAATGACTCCCCTTAAACTGATGAAAAAGATCACACACACAGTAGAAGAAAAATATTAATCCATACACTGTTATTTTCTTGGCTAAAAATGCATATTCCAAACTTTGACAGAGTGGATGCATTAGAAAAATATGGAAACTATTTTATTCCTCACCTGCTTTGTCTATGCGGAATCAAATCTCCTGTGCCACTTGTGTGCTCCTTTCATCTCAACTATTGATTTATTTATCTCAATTATTTACATTAAAATCACTTTAAATAATCAATGGTTGAGATGAAAGGGGCACACAAGTGGCACACAATTTGTGGCACAGGAGATTTGATTCCAGTCTATGCATATATAGACTAGTAGTATATATTTATTGACAAGACTTGGCAACCAATTTGATCACTCACTCATAAACTTTCTCTTTACTCTCTCTTTTCCTTTACAATCTCATTTCTTTTCTGCCCTTCCAATTCCATGGGTTGGACATTGTCTACACATCATTTACAATGAATAAGGTCTCTCTCTCTCTCTCTCTCTCTCTCTCTCTCTCTCTCTCTCTCTCTCTCTCTCTCTATAGTTAAGAGAAATGAGAAAATATCAACAACATTTCTTTAATTACAACGTTAATACATTCAAATTAATATTTGTATGTTCAATCAACGTACTACATTACTTGAATATATACATGATGTAAATTAATTAATGAATTATCTGTTGATAAATTCTTTAAACATATCATTTTCCCCTTTTAATTAAAATGAAGATAACACTCTTTCGATCTTCCCAATCATCTTATCATTGATATATAAGAAAACTATATAGGAAAATGAAACATAGTTTTTGAAAATCAGTAGAGTATATATATGATGCAAGTATAAGAAAACATCGTTTTGAAAAACAGGGTTTAAATATATTAAAGTATATATATATATATATATGTTGATATATATTTTTTGCATAAAAATCCCAAAATGTAAGCCCCTAGTTGAGTAGGTGTGTATATATGAATTATTTTGCATGATAAATACTAATTTTTTCTTCTTATGCTACACATCTTTTACATCTGTGTGTGTAGGCTACAATATCAACCACATATGGAATCTATCACCAAGTAGATGATGCGATCGTTGTTCATGGCATTTCAGCACAGGTTTGTAAATCAAAAAAAAAGTGACGATGGATGATACTATACATATATATATATGCATTTACTGTTACTTGAATTGAATAAAATACTTGATAAATTTTTATTTTTCTTAGAGTTTTAGTACTGATTCAAGCTTTTTCTATCACCATGGAAAATCAGTACACAATTTTCTACATTTCTAACCACGTACCATTTTCTTTGCAATTGACTAGGGCGAAGGATGGGAAATAGAGACAAGGAGGAGTTAGAATGAGATGGTCGATAAGGTACTTTAGTAATTGCTTTTACTTGGAGTTTATATTACTAGAGATCGATCGATCCGTCTCAAAATGAGTGTTCGTCTTCCTTCGTAGATAATGAACCAAATCATTTTGAAACGGAAGAAGTACTAGCTAGCTACTTAATTATAGGAACATGACTATATATATATTTACATTTTGCAGTTTTACCATCATAAGAAGCTTTTATCACTTCTTATGGTGAAAATTTTCATTCTAAGCCATCCTTGTCCACAAAGTGCAACCTGGCAGCAGCAGGCCAAATGTGATAGAATCAAACAAGTGCTGCATATTTTCAGCAAATGGCAAATTTCATAGATACCTATTGTTGGAAATTAAATTGGTGTCTCAAATTCTTAATTTGGATAATTAGGATTGAAAATCCTATTATGATTTGGACTTATTAAAGAGTCTAGCTTAGATGTATTAATTATATATAGTTGTCCCACATCAGTTTCCATTCCTAGAGATTTTGGGATGTCTTAATTTGTTAGGTCTCTTTGGTTGATAGGTCTTTGTTAATTTTGTAATTAAAACCTATATATTGTCTTTGTAATTTCATGATATTAATTTGTCTTGGTGAGTTCTATAATTAATTAAAACCTATTGTCTTTGTAATTCCACGATATTTTAGTGTAATTGTTGATCGTTAAATCTTCTTTTGTAATTCCATGATATTTTTGTGTAATCGTTGATCGTTAAATCTTCTTTTGTAATTCCATGATATTTTTGTGTAATCGTTGATCGTTAAATCTTCTTTTGTAATTCCATGATATTTTTGTGTAATCGTTTAGTGTAATTAATTGTTGATCGTTAAATCTTCTTTTGTAATTCCGTGATATTTTTGTGTAATCTTTGATCGTTAAATCTTGATTTTTGTGGTTACTCATTTTTCTCTCTTATCACATTTGTCCAAATTATTGTGTTCATATCAATTACTTTGTTCCTAAAAGACAGTCCATCTTTCATGTTTAAGCCGTTCTAAAAAATATGTTCACTTTCTAATTATTCATTTTTTGAAATTAAGTTCCTTTAATTTATGAGCCTCACTATCACATGGGTATTCAATATTCTTGAAAAAACACACACTATCCTAAGGATATTCTTGAAAAAACACATACTATCCTAATATTTATAATAAAGTGAATTAAGTTTTTTTTTTTTTTTTTAATCTGTGTATTGATCAAACATGACACTCTTTTTGGAACGAACAATTGAACAGCACTCATCCAAAAACAAAGACCCATAACCATATCCATATCTTGCTTGCTAAACCATTGCTTTTCAAATTGTTGAAAAGGAATGATCGATTCACTATGGTGATCAATAAAGAGCTACAAATTCTTCAACAATACTTTACCTTGCTATAATATTGTGCTCAAAAGTCAATAAAATTGTTTGGACAAATTTTATATATATATATATATATATATATATATTCCAAATTTAAAAAAAAATGAACGGAAAAAATAAATTTGAACCTCAACCATTGAATCTATTTGTAAATAAGATGTCGTTAATTAGATTAATAAATAATGGATAATTTTTTCTAAATAAATAGTTAAGTGCCAAACTTGCTTTAAATACATATCTAAAAGCCTACACTTTCCATACATTTTAAACATCACTTCATTTTCACTCATGACCATATTGAAGAATGGATAAAACTTATCCCTTCATATATAACTCAGATCGGATCTTTTATTCGAAATGGTGTTTTATCTCCTATTCTAACCGTTGGATGTGCGCCACATGTGCATGTGAATAAATAACATTAATTACCCCGTGATTTTTTATGCACATGTGGAGCACATCCAACGGTTAGAATATGATAGAACACCATACGGTTGGAATAAGAAATAAAACACTATTTTAAAATAGAGGATCCGATTTGCATACAACTATCGACCCAGGGTTTGGTTGTATTTACTAAAAATCTGTTTTTTAAGTGTCATGAGTCATATTTTGGGTCTATTAAACTCCCAGAACATTACAATTGTCAATCTAGCATCCAATCACTAACCAGACTTGTTGACTGTTGGTCCGAGTTTGAGCTATTTTATCTAAATGCACACACTCCAAGAGTCAAGGTACGTAGTAGAACTCAAAGAGGGAGAACCCCTGCACTCTGTCAATTACTTGACCAAAGTCAGAACATATATATAACAATTCGAGCTCGAAGCCACAATAATATCCAACGTTGGATAAATGTGAAATTTGTATGTGTCTTATAAGTGACCGACCACTATCACTAGGCACCAACCTTCCATAGACTTTTGATCCAGGTATTTAGTGGGTTAATGCATGGGACTGGGCTTTTCCAATCGCACTTTATGTTCTGGGGAGGGGGAAGGGGAGAGGAACTGAGGAAGAGAAAGAGGAAAATTTCTCAAGATTAATTTATTATGAAGAAAATAACAATCCAACAAAAGCAGTGGTTAATTTGTTGCAATACAATTATATATATATATATATATATATATATATATATATATAAACAGATGGTAATTTAATTTTTAAACCAAAGAGACAAAGGGGCGGGAAGAGAATTTGAAAGAATTAAATTTCCTTGTGGTACCAGTAGACACCTTTGGTCTCTTCTTCCTTAGTCTCATCGGGCTCAATATAAACACATTCTACACCCTCTCTCCACATTGCCTTGAGAATCGGAGTTCTATCGATCTTATAGTATTCTCCCAAAACCGGCTTGATGGCATCCCGTGCCTCCTTAGCATGGTAATGCGGAATGCTCGAGATTAGATGGTGCAAGACGTGAGTATGAGTAACGTCGTGGAGAACTCTGTTTAGGATTATTCCAAAGTCTCTGTCGATTGTCGATAGTGCTCCCCTCAGCCAAGTCCATTCGGTTGAATCGTAATGTGGCAAAGAGAGATGAGTATGATGCAAGTAAGTGATTAGAACGAAGAAAGCGTTCACGACTAGTACAGGAACTCCATAAATGCACATGGTCCAAGCTCCACCTTTTGCAGCTACTAGTTGGTAGAATCCGTATGCTGCAGCGAGTATTCCGGCATCTGAAAGGAGGACTTGTATGCGCTCACGTTCGGTGAAAATAGGGCTCATTGGATCAAAGTGGTTAGCAAAACGCTCGTATTTCTTACCCGAAACATTGGTCAAGAGATATAGCGGGAAGCCGACAATGAGTCTAAAAGCATGTGTGAAAACTCGACCGGGTGGGTTGTTAAGGAGTTTCGAATAAAATTTGACGTTGGCTTTACGTTTGGGGATGTAAACTTCATCGTTATCGAGTGAATTTGTGTTGGCATGGTGGCTACGATGACTGTACTTCCATGCAAAGTAAGGAGTGAAAAGAGCAGAATGGAGAATGAAGCCGACGGTATCATCGAGCCACTGGTACTCACTAAAGGCATGGTGGCCGCACTCATGACCAATGACCCAAAGACCGGTGAGGACGCTTCCTTGACAAAACCAGTAAAGAGGCCAGGCTAGGTACGATAGAGGAGAAGGGAGGAGGGGGATATAAGTGTTAGCGATGTAATAGAAGATGGAGACGATAATAAGGTCGTGAACGACGTAATAGAAAGAGCGGATGGCCGATCGCTTGAAACAATGGGGTGGTATGGCTTTCTTGAGATCGCCCAACGTGAATGGAGGTTTGGAGATCGGCTGACGTTCGAGAACGTTTTTGCCCTCTCCGTCAGAAGCTGTCATCCTGCCACCTCCACCCATCTCCGCGGACTCTAGTAGTTTGAGGCCGGGAAGAGATTAAAGAGAAGCTTTGTTTTGGGGATTGATTGGCACTGATCTTGGCTTTCTAACAACAGAAGGTATGTCTTTATATACTTTGGTTTTAGGAAGTTGCAAGTTGATGTTGGAAACTCCTACCTATCAAAGTTGACCATATCTTATAAGTGGAGTATATCATTGCACGCCCTTGTTGACTTCAACTTTGTATTCTTTGTTCCTTTATCACTTATAAGTTTATCACACACACACACACACACACACTTGAGACAGATAATTGTAGAATAAAACACAGAATGATCATAGTATCTTGTTGCACTGAGTCCAAAATGGCGCAACCTAAAGTCAATTCTATCAAACCCACAATATTGACCAACTGATGAATATTTGGAGTTCCCTGAAATTGGGTCTACAAAGTAGTGACGAAAATATGGGTTCAGTTCAGTTGCTTTAATGCTTTGTACTTCTACAATCTAATTAAGGAGTTCGGCACCTAGCCAGTTTGTCGATTAACCGGTTCCCGCAAAAACATGACATCAGCACTTATCAACGGTCGAGACTTTTAGGTTCCGTTCGTCTCAAAGAAAAATGTTGTAGTTTCAAGTGTCTGGTTAACCTTTTGAAAAATCAACTATATATATATATAGTTCTTTAAAATTTAATGTTCGTATCAACTAATTAGAAGCCTTGAAATGAAACCTTAGTCATTTTAATGCTAATAATTGAAATTTGTGCCTAAAAAAACTAGTGCAGTCAAAGGTGTGAATAAAGAGTCAATATAATTACATTTTAGAGAAGAACTTTACTCCCTTTATTCCAAAAAAATAGTCTCTCTTTTCTCTATAATTTGTTCAAGAAATACTCTCATTTCAAAAGTTTGACTTGTTAAATAAAACTATTTTTTTTAGAACGGTGAGAGTAACAGATAGTGGGTTTTTAGACGGTTTGTCTATATATAAAAAGAAATTACATGGACAATGAACCAAAGTTTTTTCTCGAAAAGAAAATGATATAGAATCGTACTTTTCTAAACTTCGGATAAAATAATAAAGAATACTTATTTTGAGATGGAATAAATACATAGATTTGTTCTCAAAATGTACATATTTTTATTCAGAACGTACAAACCTTTTTTCAAATACTAACCTTTCGGGGAAATTGTTGGCCAAGTTTAGGGTGTCAAACGCAAGCAAAAAGACTTTTTTCATTTGTTTTTTTGCATTATTTTACTACTCCTTCCGTTTCAGGCAAAAAATTCATTTTTTTAAAAAAAAATCAGCATGTGACTAAATCAAATCAAAATTTTACATACTTTATTTATGTTTTAGGAAATAAAATTTCATTAATTAAAAACTACATTAACAATACTATAGATTATAATTTTCATAACTTTGTAAAAACAAATAAATCTATATAAATTATCTATCAAACTTTAAGTAATTTAACCAAAAAAAATTAAAAATATACTCTTTACCTAAAACGGAAAGAGTAATTTATTATTTATACTTTTGGGTTCATAAGGCAAAGACCATAGAGATCACCCAGTACTGCTCGGCCACATGTCAATTGATATTTTTTTCCTTTTTTTTTTTTTTTTTTTGGGAAGGGGGAGAGAGAGAGAGGGAGAGGGGGGAGGGGGAAGGGTGTGAAGCTAAGAGCATCTCTCCAATCCAATGCTCAATTCTTGAGTAATTCTCAAAGTAGGACAAGAATTACTCTTCATTGGGAGCAATTCTTCAAAAACCATTTTTCAACAAAAATTATTGCAGAAGACAAAATAAGAATTACGGAGGGAGAAGGCCAGCTGCACGCGTGCCTTTCATTGGGCGCATGCGTGTCACGCGCACCCCAGGGGTGTGAATTGCCCGCCTGCCCACATATCAGCCACATCTTCTCTTTTTCCTTTTTTTTTAAAATGTTACCGTTTCCTTGTTTTTTCCTTTTTTTTTTAAATCTGGCCGTTTTGTTGATATATTAATTAAAATTATAAAAAAATTAAATTATTTATAAAAATATTTAAATATATAACATATTAATTAAAATTATAAATAAATTAATCTATTTATACGAAACATTTGAATATGCAATGCTAAATAAATTAATTTGTTTGATAAATATAAAAATAAAAAGTAGTGTAAATAAAGTAAATAATTTGGTAATGGGACCCGTGTGTAAAAATAAGTGAAGAATAAAATCATTGAAAATTAAATTCTTTGAGTGTTGAATTCTTTAAATGAAGAGGTGGCAGCAGACCGACGAAGAATTTGGAGAAGAGTGAAACCGTTGGTCATGCTTCCACATTCTTGCAATTTTTATTGTTCTTTTATTTTTATTTACTTTTTAACTTGGACATTTTAAGAAGCAGAAGGTAGAGAATGAAAAGAAATGCGTACGTATAAGTGTGTGTATATATATATATATATATATATATATATATATATAAGGGTGACAATGACTGACACGACACGATTGCACGAACCAGCATGACACTATTATAAACACAAATTACAGAAAGAAATGATACAATAAAACACGACACGATACGAAAGCACGAAATTATAAATTTTGTTAAAATAACATTTATTGTTAGATTTATGATCATATAAGATAAATAACATAAAAACACGATAGTGCGGCACGAATACGATACGACGATACAAATTGTCACCCCTATATATATACAAAAGATAATGATATACAAAGTGAAAAATGCTCTCTTATTTTAAAAGTCCACCCATGTGGCGCAAAGAAATTACTCCCCTCTCTCTTCCTCTTTCTCTCTAAGTCCACCCATGTGACGCAAAAAGATCACTCCCCCTCTCTTCCTCTTTCTCTCTCTAACAAAATTATTTAAATCTCGTTGCGCCACATGAATGGGCTTTAAAAAATTAGAGAGCATTTTTCACTGTGTATATAAATCAGGTTTGACATCAATACGTCAGAGTGGCGGCATCCGAAAACATTTACTATATATAATGAACAATGCTAGGTGCGACAAAATTCTTGTTGGCGATTATTAATTGATTGCATAATTTGCAAGTCCGCTACTAATAACTATTGAAAAAACCCAGTCAACTATTAACATGAGGAATTTTGTAACAAAATATTTGTAACATTTTTGTACCGAAAACATTACTCTAATATAATACTCCTTCGGTCCCGGATAAATGTTCATAGTGGATAAAACACAAGAATTAAGAAACATAATTAATGATGTGCTGTAAAATGTGTTCTGACCATAATACCCATGAACATTAATTGAGTTCAACTATTTTAAATAATTGAGTTTCTTTGAAATATGTTATATTAAATGAAGCTTTAAGGGTATATTAGGAAGAATGATTGAGAATAAGAAAATCAAAAGTCGAATATTAGTTGGGACATCCCAAAATAGAAAGTAAGAACATTTATCTGAGACAAAATAAAAAGTAGGAACATTTATCCGAGACGGAGGGAATATATAGATTAGATGGTTCCCTTTACTAATTTGTTTGTTTTTTAATAAAGAAGGTAGATTTTTATCAAAAGAGGCTATGCTAATTTGATGGCATTCGCAACTAACCTGGACATGGATGGGATCATGAGACGGAGGGAGTATATAGATTAGATGGTTCCCTTTACTAATTTGTTTGTTTTTTAATAAAGAAGGTACATTTTTATCAAAAGAGGCTATGCTAATTTGATGGCATTCGCAACTAACCTGGACATGGATGGGATCATTAGCCCCCGTTAAATAGAATCCTAATCCTAACCCTAACCCAACTCAGAACTCACCATGTCTCTTGCATTCCATATTCGTTTATTCAACTACAATGCGAATTGGGATATCTTCACTGGATTAATAAATTTATCTTGTTCGCTATATATATATATATATATATATATATATACATATATATATATGAAAGTATTCAATGGTTACTCTATATCTCTTACTATCAATGGTTACTATTATATCAACATTTAATTAAAAATCAAAGATTAAGATTAATTATATTAAATAATTCACTTACATACATTAATTACATTTTCTAACTAATCATTAAATCTTAACCTTTAATTTTCAATCTAATGAATAATAATAATATTAACCATACGATTGAGAAGTAACCATTGAATACAGTAATCATTGAATGGTTACTGTATTCAATGATTACTT
Organism: Platycodon grandiflorus; assembly: GCA_016624345.1. Lineage (NCBI taxonomy): Eukaryota > Viridiplantae > Streptophyta > Magnoliopsida > Asterales > Campanulaceae > Platycodon > Platycodon grandiflorus. Next base: position 19,974,870 of record CM028368.1, read on the forward strand.
CATCTCTCTAACATGATGGTTACTGTTATATCGACCATTTGATCAAAAATTAAAAATTAAAATTAATTGTATTAAATAACTCACCTACTTGCATTAAATGCATTTTCAAACTAACCATTAAATCTTAACCATCAATTTTTGATCTAATGTATAATAATAAAAATAACTATCAATGGTTAGAGAGATGTCGTAGCCATTAATTTTTAATTCAATGATTGATATAATAGTAACTATTGATGGTTATATTTTTAAAGTAACCATTGAATACTCTCTCATATATATATATATATATATATATATGTGTGTGTGTGTGTGTGTGTGTGTGTGTGTGTGTGTGCGCGCGCGCGCAGAGATATTATATTGAATGAATAAATATCCTATCCATTGACAGCCCTATTTTTGACAATTGAAATGAACTCTTGTAAGAAGCCCCGTGCAAGGGACCCGCAACCTGGTTCCACAACAACTGCCCTAGTGAACCCAAGGAGCCCGCACAATGGTTGTCCCTTGCAACACTAATAAATTCCCCCACAGCTAGTCTTCCACCTTCGCAAGTAGCCTAGTTGGGGCATTTACAAGTAGCTCAGTGAGGGCACTGATTACGGAATCGACGTAGCCGCCTGAACGAGAAGGTTAGTGATAACTGTACACTGCAAACAGGTCGTTCCTGTGCATCACGTGACAGAAGCACTAGTACCAAGTACAAATCCTAGCCAATGAAATTCTGCCACTACTACATGAGGCCTTTTGAAGGCGATTATTATTCATCCCTCTTAAACTATTTATGACAAGGCTATTTCTTGGTATCCACACTTTTGCGAGCCTAAGTTGTCCTGTCAACCCATTTGTGCAGCCTTGTAGTACTCACCTTTCCATCCTTCACCCAACTCTACAACCTTAACACCCCGCGCACAACACTCTCAACACCCTTCAACAAGGGCAACGCAAATGGAACATAGAGAAATAGTTCCAACCCAGATCTAAAAGATGGACAACGAAAAAAAATCATATCCAGTCAATCATTACAAAGGATTAAAATCAAGATGGGTATAAATGACAAAAACCAGAAAGTTGAAAATCAAATTGGGCACATATATAATCTCAGATATAAGATGCACAAGGACAATCGAGGGTTCAAAAATCAATATCCGAAAATTTCATCATTCTTCTGTGTTCAGCTATTTGCAACATTCCCACAAGTTAACATGAATGACGAAGGTACAGAATGAAGACATTGACAATACGTCAACTTTCGTAAGGATGACTTGACACCGGAAAACGTAGAGCCACTTGAAAAAGGTTCATGTATTGACCAAGACTCTTGAAAAATTAGATACATTAATCTTGAGTTTATGTTTTCAATGTAATATTTTCTTCTATAAAAGCCATGAAATGTGACTATGGAAAAACAGTGAATAAAGATTATTCGAGTGTTTCTCTAAATGTGTGGATTGAAGCTTTTCTAGCTCTCCATTTTAATTCACTATCTCTTCGGTGGTTTCCTTAGTGGTGAATTAGGCTTTAACTCTAAATCTCTTCGGTGGATTTCGTTGGTGACGAGTTTCCTGGTCTTGTATCCTTTGGTTGATTCCATAGGTGGTGAACTATCGTAACAATTTTCTCTGTACCTATTTTTCCGGTATCATGACTGTATCCCGGTACATACACTGTGAAAAAGAAGCAAGTTGAATGATGCATGATTCATCCTTACTGCAGGGTTTTCAGTATTCCAATAGCAATGTGAAAAGATGCAAGTTGAACAACCAAAACAACACTCACACTTCTCCATTCTCACTATTGGGATAAAAGCAACCTCAACATATTTGGACAAAACCACACTCATACATGGAGTCATCCTCTAATAATTCATAATCAAGATAAATATTTTATTAACTATTAGAGTCTATCAAGTATTAGGTATGCTTTTACTTCTAAAAAACCTAAATTGGCTTCTCAAAAATTTATTATTTATAATAACTAATAAAATATTAATTATTAGAGTACCGACTATTATGCAACTCCTACTTTATCATCCTCAGCGAGTCAGCCAGTATAACAATATCAGCATTGCGGCAAGCACCATTCTACCATATCACTATGAAACTTCTGAAAGCAAAGACACCCAATCTTGCAAACCTAAACAAGTTTTGCCCAATAAGCCTTTGCAATAGCACTTAAAAGATCATTCCAAATGTCATCACCAACCCGATCCACTCCCTCCTTAAGTTATCATCAAAATATATTTCTAGACAGCATCAATGGTGGAATTGTCTCAATGATGTTCCTTGATGCAATTCCCCTAGTTCAAGTGTAGATGACATCACATGCCATCATGGTAGGCTAAACTGCATAACTTTTGTGCTCTATATACTAAACCTACAACAACTTTTCACAAAACAAAATCCAGGTCAGCCAATAACTCAAAGGCTAACTTGCAAAACCAGAAGACACTAGAACCAATATGCAGATCTTAATTATGTGCAAGCCAACTTCACTACTTCCTTCCATTACAAAGAAAACCTTCAACTTTTTCTCACAGCAAGACTTCTACCACATTCTCGTTAAACCAACCCACATTCTATCTGGCAACTATAATATTACTCACTTAGTTCAATTGCAGTTGACATCACTCCTGCTATCATAACAGACTAAACTGCAGAGAGCATACAAATTTTGCGGTATGCTAAACCTAGAATAACATTCCACAATACTCTGCAGTACCTACATGGATTTTTGAGAAAGATGACTATTGTTACTATCATCTAACTTGTATGAATGAAAATGAACTGAAAGTGACACTGATTTAGTAAACAATATAAGAACTTGCAAGTGCCAGCGGTTTAGGGATGAAGATCATTATAATATTTATTGATAGGGATCCAAATATTTTGTCCGAATTTCTCATCCCAACTAGGTGACAAGTATGAGATGGTTAATGGGTGAAATAACTTTTAACCCATCACATGCTTGACACCTAGTTGGGATGAGAAATTTGGACACAAAAGTTTGTATCCCTATAATTTTCCATTTAAGAAACAGTAATAGAGCGTAGAATAATACACCAAATAGAAGAAGGGGAGTTTGAAACTATCAGTAGCCTTGTAAATCACAATTATTAAGGCCATACAAGAAATACTTGACACATGACTTCCGGGGGCCAAAAAGGGACAGAAAGAATGCAAGAGCGAGCTACGAAGCAACATTCTACTCTGTCAATCGGGCGTCAGGTAGAAAAGGTTTTATTGCACTTCTGAACCATGTTCCCCAGGTTGAGAAGCTGATGTTGTTAACACTCAAAATTGCAATGAAGCACAGATATGATCCATTATATGGATACTGCTACGACATGAAACAGGTAAAACAACCCATCAAAACCCAGAGGGCGAAAAAAAAAAGAATATTCATATTGTCATAGGCTTGGAAAAAAACAGAGGGGGATAAAAAGAAAACTACGAATATGAACTCTTAGAAGAAAATTTTCCATGTTCCTTTATGAATATTGAAGACTGTCTTTACCTTAGAAAGAGGTGAGGTAGCTGTAGTAATATTCATAAATAAGATAGAAACAGCTCTATCTGATCTATTTCAGCAACTTTTAAACTTTCAATTTTGTTCTCCACATCCCTTTAATAAAGATTGTTTCATATCTGTCGATAATCCCTTGTTATAAGAATTTAAAAATGTATATTGAATCTACAGTTTGATAGGCATCCCACCATATGCAATGCATATCCATATTTATAAGAATCTCATTGCATATCCATATTTACAAGAATCTCATTGCATATCCATATTTACAAGAATCTCATACCATCCGGGCTAGAATTTGAGAATGTTAAGCATATACAACCCAAAACATTCACTCAAGGGTTTTTCCTTCTGTTTTCCTCAAGTAAAAAGAAATTTTATTGATAAAGAGACAGAAAGCAGAAAGCGGGCGAGTAGTAGACCTTTCAAGAAGATGGAAAAGACAGACACGAAAAACAATAAAAATGAGAAATCGTGTCCCTACTTATGTATCAGCGAGGTATTTATACACTAGGTTGCAAATATTAATGGGTAGAACAGTTCGGATAGTCTTGAAAAGTAAGAGTCTAATAACAAAAAGCAGCAAACAGGGGTGCATCCCTGGTACACATTTCGCATGCACATAGAAAAAACAAGGCAACGTCGACCATCCAACCCTCCACAAAATACACCTATACATGACCTGACTGCTATATCAAACTTCCCAACATTCTCAGTTTCAAAAAAGTACATAGGCTTAACCAACATACCCTCCAAAATAGTATTTACAGAATTGTGATCAGTCCTGGTGGCTACACCACAGATATTTCAAACATCTCATTACCAAATCTCCACCCCCTCAAGAAATCTAAGGCTCCTTTCTGACAATATGCACAACTAGCAACCTCCAAAAGCCAGTTAAGAAAATACATCATAAGACATAAGCTTTTACTTCAACAGGGCACCTCTACTACAACTAAGGGCGCCAAAGGTCCAGGCCAAGAGGTTACAGTTACTGTCTTATTCGATGAATCGATTCATGTATTTATTAAGCTTTATCACTATATATAAGTATTAACTTCAAATAGGAAACAAGTAGACTCACAATACAGAAAAGAAAGAATAGAACAAAACCTAATCAAGAAATATAACATCACTCAATCTTCTCAAAAGAAATTCCAAACAAGACAAAGCACAAGCATTGAAACACACATCCTGTTAGTCAAAAAAATTACATATTTAAAAAAAAAAAGCAGCTTTTTAGACTGCAAATTGTTAATACTCTAGTCCCAAATAGAACAAAACCTAATCAAGAAATATAACATCACTCAATCTTCCCAAAAGAGATTCCAAACAAGACAAAGCACAAGCATTAACACACTTCCTGTAAGTCAAAAAATTACATATTTCAAGAAAGAAGCTTTCTAGACTGCAAATTGTTAATACTCTAGTCCCAAATAGTCCAGGACCATAGACAGCCCCCTCTTTGAACATCATCAAAACTTTCACTTCCACTATTCAGATTGTCCTATAAGATTCATGTGTTTATTAAGTTGTCCACTATTTATCACCAACTATATGTATGACTTCAAGCTAAAAACCAAGTAGACTCAAATTTCACAGAAGAATGAGCAGACCAAAACCCACTCAAGAAACATAACGGGTGCATTTGGAATCACAATTATGTGATTTGGTTTTGGGGTTTTGGGTTTTTCTTTGTAATGATTGAAGAAAGAGTAAGAGAGACTTGGAGAGAAAGTTGGCGGGACCAAAGAGAGAGAAAGTCCAAAATCACAAACCAAGTCACTAACTAGTTCAAGTAAAATGGGCCCAACATCTCCAAAGCTTCTCAAATAGATGCCAAACAAGACAAAAAGCCAACACACACACAAACGCACATCTGATAAGTCAAAAATTCAAGTATTTTACTTAGGGGCTCGTTACACAGAGAATTGTTATTATTCTGATTCCAAATAGAACCAGGCTGATATGAGCATCAACAGCAGTATCACTTCCACTATTCAGCAGCTACATATTCCACTCCCATCTAACGACCACAAAACTCAGGGGTATAATACAGGCTTAATGGCAAATAAAGTAATGAAACATAGGTTACATAACCTATGACCTCCAAAGCATCACATCATAGCCTTAACTTCAGTGTAGATATACATGCTAAGCATAGATGGAGAAGACACAAGAATGGCTGACTAAACTCAGAACATCCACTAGCTGCTATTCTCTTGGCCTCAAGGCCCTGAACTATACTCTTCTTGTAACTCTTTTCAAACCTTAAACCTTAATTCTCAACCACTAAGCCAAAGCAAGTAGAATATATCAACCCTGCAACACCCCTCTTTCCACTGTTCAAGATCAGTACTGGTACACTATAGCCTGCAAGGAAGTACTCCCTCCTTTTCACTCAAAGTGTGTCACTTCAATAGCTTTGCGTGCAATTCCAACATTTTTCTAACTGTAACACCCTTCCCAACCCCCCCCCCCACCAAATTTATGAACAAGACAAGTTGGACACAAGGAACATTCCCTTAGAGTAGTTGCAGCTAAGGGTACTAACATACCTCTCACTTATGACTTTTCAATCAGGACTGCTGATTCTCAATTGGAATGGAGACAGCATCTACTACTCCCTCTGTCACAAAATAAGTGTCCCTTATTCTATTTTGGGACGTCCCAAAATAAGTATCCCCTTCCTTTTTAAGAAAGATTCTTGAAACCATTTGAATTGTGAAATGACAAAAGAAAAGGGGTCCATTGATTTGACACCACTAGAAGAAATATTAAGGTTTTAAAGGAAATTCACCTAAAGTCCACTAGTTTATTGAAATCTGTGTAAGAAGTCAATAGGATGTGAAGTCAATGGGGGAAGGATTATTTTAGGATGGAGGGAGTAACACTCTCCAACACATCAATACTCTATAGCTTCAACCATTTTGGCTCGTATTACTTGATAATTTTATAAACCTGCACTTCACTAAAAAGACAGCAAGTCCTCAGCTAAGTCAATCAAAAAAGTGTAACCATGTCATCACTAATTTCCTCAATCAACATATACCAGTATAACAAACAAAATCCCAGAAAAAATGCTTAAATGGGAATCACCCAGCAAAATCTTAAGAGAAAAATGACAGACAAGTCCATAACATCTCATCAAGTAAAAATTCCATTATGGTTTCCAGTTTATAACCATAAAATTTGATCTCAAGGCACGAAGTATACAATAACATAGCAACAAGCCATAACAATTAAATTCTCCATTTTGCAATCCCGCAAATTACCTCCTCAATGATCACCGGAGCAGCAGCCGCCACCATGATGATGGTGCTGATGATGGTGCTGATGATGATGCTTCCCCTTCAACTGCTTCCTCATATCATACGCATCTTCCCCATCCGCATAATACTTGGCCTCCACATCATGAATCTTGTAGCCCAGCGTCTCGGTATACAGATTAAACGCGGCCCGATTACTCTTCCGGACGTGAAGCGAGACGTACTCGGCTCCAAAGACCTGTTCCATGGCGTTCTGGGCAGCGGTCATGAGCTTGGTGGCTAACCCGAGCTTCCGGTGAGTACGGAGGACGGCGAGGGAGGTGATGTGGCCGTGACACTCGGTGGATTCCTCCTCCATCTTGGCTAAGACATAGCCGACGATCTTGCCGCCGTAGTCTTCGGCGACGTAGAGGAGTTGGGGCCAGGAGAGGATGTGGTAGAAGTAGTATTTCATTTGGTAGTTTTCAGGGAGACAGAAGAGGTTGCAGGCTTGCATCGCCAAGAGGTCGTCTATGGTGGCCTTGCGTATACACACCATTGTTGATTGATTGCTGGTCTCTAGGGTTAGGTTTTGTTCTGGTTATGGATTGATTGAAGGTGAAGACTGAAGTGGAAGTTTTGTTTTAATCGGTTGGGAATAGATTTGAGGGGTTCTAAATTGGAATAATTGCTGGCCGGTCCCTTTCACATATTTTCAACCGTCTTAGGCCCTTATTTTAAGAGATATGTTATTTCCACCCCCAAAATTGTTGAGTATACCCCCTTATCATTATTACAAAATTGTCACAATTTAAAAAGACTATATTACCCTTAAAATAATTTCATTACTAAGTCCACCCCCTCCTGATTTTTTTGAATCCTAAAACTACTAAGCATACCCCCATCTCCTATTACTTCCACCCCCTTCCTCACCTTCCTCATTTTGAATAAATTTTTCTTAAAACTCAACACTAAAAATGGATGCAAAAAACTCAAACCCTATCAATGAATCGATCCACATTGATGAAAAGGAGCACAAAGAAGTGGAAGAGATGAACTGTGTAAGTACTACAACTCATTTTATAGTCATTTTACCGTTTAATTTAAGTTAAAAATGAAAAAAAATTTCAAAAAATCTAGCTGCTGGGTCATCGTGTGCGACAGGACACTACCGCACAATCTGAAGAGTGTGCGACCTGAACCTGCCGTACACTCTATAGAGTGTGCAACAGGGTCCTGTCGCACAGTAACAAGATTTTTTTTTAAAAATTTTTTTTTGTAATGTTTAATAGGATTCAAACACGTTAACTACGGAGCCTAGTGTTCTTGGTTCTAATAATGAAGAGATTGTTGCATTTGAACATGTTGTGAACGACGAAGCCCTCGATATTGATTTCACGGATGTGTTCACAACTCAAGAATGTTTTATATCTCGGGATAAATTGATTGAATGGGTGCAAGCTAGAGGACGGGAGCATGGCATTGTGATCATCATCGGTAGGTCGAACAGTGGTGCCGGTAAGAAACGAGCTCGGTTGTTATTGATTTGTGAACGTAGTGGTGTGTATAAAGAAAAGGTCAAGATTGGGTCATCATCATTACGAATTGATAAGGAAGAAAATGTTGAAAATGTCGATGATGTGGTAGGTAAAGGGAAAAGGAAGAGAGAAACCGGATCTAAGAAGTGTGGTTGCCCATTCCGTTTGAGAGGGAAGCAAGTCTCGATTGATGAATGGGCATTAGAGGTTGAATGTGGTAAACACAATCATCCAACCGCTAATCACATGGAGGGTCACTCATATATAGGTCGATTGCAAAAATCTGAGGAGACCTTTGTTATTGATTTTTCCAAGGGCAATACTAAGCCCAATGATCTTATTTGGGCTGAAACAAAGATTTGAGGGAAATAAGTCAACAATAAAGACAATCTACAATGCTCGGACAAAGAATAGAGTTAATGAGCGTGATGGTCGATCTGAAATGCAACAACTTATATTCAAGTTGAAGGAGCATGGTTATACCTTCTACGATAAACGCCGCGAATTGACTAACATTGTGAAGAATCTTTTTGGGCTCACCCAAAGAGCATTGACTTGCTGAGGTGTTTTTCGAAAGTCATCTTCATGGATTGCACTTATAAGACAAACAGGTACAAGTTACCATTGTTGGAGATTGTTGGTGTGACATCTACACGGATCACATTTCGATTGCGATCGCAATTTTGGAGTGCGGCGGGAAGAGAACTATACGTGGGCCTTGACAATATTGAAATCACTAATGCACCAATCTTCCTTGCCCTTGTTATTTTGACCGATAGGGAAAAGGCTTTAATGAATGCAATTGAGAAAACGTTCCCCACGTCGATAAATTTTCTTTGTCGATGGCATATAAATAGGAATGTTTTGGTGAATTGCAAGAAATTGCTAGGCCCGAAAAAGAAATGGGATGCGTTTAATCTCTATTGGAATGTATTAGTGATTTCAGTGACTGAGACAGAATTTGAAGAGGGACTTAAAAGACTACAATCTCAATTTAAAGAATTCATGCCTGCGGTGAAGTATGTAATGGACCAATGGTTGTTGCCGTATAAGGAGAGATTTGTGGCTTGTTGGACTGATAATGTCATGCATTATGACAATAACACAACAAATATGTATATTTAAATAAAATGTAGCTTTCATAACTTTCTCATATTTCAAAATCTTACATACTGTATCTTATTTTTCAGGGTGGAGAGTCAGCACGCAATGTTGAAAAGACAGCTCGGATCGAGCCAAGGTAACTTTGACACATGTTGGCGACAGATTCACACGCTCATTGAAACATCACACGTTGCAATAAAGGATTCATTCGAGAAGAGTAGGAATGTCGTCCAACATAAATTCAAGTCAAATGTATTTAGGTCGCTCTGAGGTATGGTGTCGGTGGATGCATTGAACAAGATATACGATGAAATGGTTGCTATTCCTGAAACAGGTGTAGACCCTCTATTATGTTCATGTACATTGAGAAAGACATGTGGTCTTCCTTGTGCGCATGAAATATCTGAATATATCCGATTGGAGGAGCCTATTCCCCTCGACAAGGTTGATGTTTTTTGGAGAAAATTAGATTTCGTACCAAGCAAGGGAGATAATGTTGGTGTCGGGGAGGAAATAGTTGGCGCATGGAGTGTACTTCATCGAAATCTCGATGTTAAGTTTAAGGAAGCCCCTGAGTCGGTGAAGGTAGCAATGTATAAAAGGCTGATGGAGGTAGACAATCCTGTAACAACCGGACTAATTACGCTCGCTCCCGAAAGTCAGACTCGCCCGAAGCCTAAAGGTCGTCCTAAGATTGTAAAGGCTAAACAGTCAAAGTCAACCAAACGGGATCCGAGCAAGTTTGAGTACGTGGAATCGATCGAAGACAGTTGCTTGCCGTTGCCACATATGGAGTAAATCCATCAAATAAACCTCCGATGTTCACTACTATTCCAACGACAAAGATTCAGGTAAATCTTAGTTATTTGGTCAACATCTTTTCTTACTTACGAGATAATCTTTACATACTTTGTTTTTCAATAGGTTGTTCGCCGAAATACCCTCTTTGGACATGCTAGTGATTATATCAATCAACTACCGATATGGATTCGAGAGTTTGTCATCGAGACGAAGAATGTCATTGCAGATGACCATTGCGGTTTTCGTGCCGTATCTGCATGTATATATGACAAGGAGGAACATTGGGGTAGAGTTCGAGGTGAACTAGCTATGGAGTTGGATGCATACCATGGGTTGTACGAAGATGTTTTCATGGAACGCGGATCGGTTGCATTAGTTGAAAGTATGCTCAACTGCTACGCTGACTTTGCACCAAAGCAACATTGGTTTCTGACTCCGGAGATGGGTTACTTAGTAGCATCATTCTACAATGTGTGCTTTGTTGTATTTTCAAATACTTCATCTTTGACGTATTTACCGTTGAGAACCGAAGCCCCCGACGAACTAAAGTTGATTTGTATTGCATTCGTGAATGGGGACCATTATATTCAAGTATAAAACTCACATTTTGTATGAATATCATCTGTCATTTATTTAATATAATTGTTAAATTACTGATATAATTTTTGAATTTGTATAGGTCTTCTTGCGCGATGATTCCCCATTACCACCAATCGCAAGCGGATGGACTGATTATAAACAAGCAATGGCTAAAGGGTGGAATACAATTTATAGTGAACGATGGGCTAAGTACAGTGAAAGTGTATGAAATAGTCGTGTTAGTAACAAGCGTACACCTATTGTATTAGAATAGTAAAGTTTAACTTAAATGTTATGTATATAACAGTGTATTTTTATGTATGAGCTTCATTTTCGTTATGAAATGTGTTGTTGTTTATGTATGTTTATGTTAGATTCATTTTGTTAAATCATTGAACATAAAATTGAACTTGATATGAAAAACTTAGAAAAAATGCTAAGTCTGGAGGATATATGTGCAAAAAACTATTTGTATATAACACATACATACACTTTTTAGAATAATAAAGATGTTCGTACATAAAATTGTTTGCACATAAACAACCTATCGCATCTAATCACTGTCGTGGATGCCTACGACGACGACTTGAAGGACCTGCCCGATCTAAAGGACCCACATCCCCGATATAAGGAGCCAATATAGCGTACGCTTGGTCAAGGGCTGACCCAAACTCTTCGTATGAGATACTCTTGTCGCCTGATCTATATCTTAATGTCGCTCTCGTATTGCATCAACCACAGACCTAAACATGGTGGGATAATCCAATGGACGATGTACATCTGCGCCAGAAATAAACGTAGATTGGCTAGCTGGATTTTGCATCTTCGGATGTGAATATACTGCGTACCACTGTAAATAGTCATCCGAGCATGCACTCGATGGGATGGCTTCTTGACCGAGGCTATTATCAGATAAAATATGGTTCCGCCATTGACGATAATATGGCACTTGCTGCATTAGCCTGGCAATGTTCTTGTTGTCTCGTAAACCAAGACCAATAGCAATCGGAGGGAAGGGAATCGTCTGGACGTAACCGAATTGCCTAAGAACTCGATTTGGATTGTATGGCTCCACAACACCCGGCGCAGATAAGCATCCATGGTAATAAGCGATCCGGTTAAATGGATAGGACTCGCGTACCAAAACAGAAAACGGAGTCCAATTAACCTACATACAATAAACACAGAAAAAGTTATAACCGTTAACACAGTTAATATAGCATTACTAGGTAGATAGATTAATATGAAAGTTATAATAGTGCAATTAAACTTACTTCATCGGCTGTTAGGACATCAAGTCTCTCTCGGTACACCTGCAGTGTGTTATGTCCGACGCCTCTGGATAATGGTTGCCACTTTCGAGCCAGTGGCTGAGTGACGTCGTACTCAATGTTATGTGGAGGTTGAAAACATGGAAATCTCTCATATATCCAAGCCTGCAACAAAATAATACAGTACATTATCATATAACCGGCCCCCTTATAACAATTAAAAATATATATCTCATTATAATTATGAATCAAATAAATTTGTTACCTCCAATAGCGTTGTATATCCCGTCATCTATCGACACGACTGATGAGATGCCATGCCCAATTGTCGATATAAATAGGCAAGGGTTGCAGCTCCCCATGCATACTTCGGTATCTTATCGACATTGTCCAGAAATTCCATATAGGCACCAGGAACTCGATTCCCACTCTTGTCACCAAAAATGGTGCAGCCAAAAATGTACAATAAATATGCCTTAGCAGCACTAGTTTGCATAGCATCATTATCACTTGTAGCTTCATCTTGGAACCTACGACGAAGCCACTCTAACTTGAAAGCGCAGCCTCTCCTACCATGGGTGCCCTCAAGCACCTCAACATTTTACAAATGCAACATCCGCCCAAGCTCCTCAGTATTATATCCCAAAGTCCGTGTATAAACAACATGCCTCCCCTTTATTGGAAGACCGGTAAGACAAAACACGTCATCCAAGGTGATTGTCATCTCACCAAATGGTAAATGGAAGGTGTTCGTCTCCGGATGCCATCGTTCAACAAAAGCAGCAACCAATGCTTTCGATGACTCCTTATAAGAACACCTAGTTAGCGTAAATAGTCCAGACCTCAGCACAATATCCCACCACCTACTCTCCAGCTGTTGCTCATCTGTAAGCGGAACCGACCAACTCAACAACTTATTAGTGTGATTTTGCATCTTCAGAACTGGTCATTTTATCCCATTCCAAACATACCTAGCTACGTGCGTGTTGTACGTAACTAGTAGTGAACCATCAACCGGCCCACCTAGAAATGGGGCTTCTTCTTCAGGCAACGTGTCATCACCAGCACCTTGATCACCGGCCCCTTCATTATCATCATCTTCTTTATCTTCATCATAACCGGCCCCCGAATAATCGGCCCCCTCAGACATAACCAGCCCCTGTATCCGTTCTGCTTCATCGAGTGGGTTGGGATTTTGTGCCCTCCTAGCGGAAGCCGTAACCCTCCGCATATATGTCCTTCCTGCATTCATTCAAACCAAAGTAATGTAAGAACAAGGAAATAATAATGAAAGGATAGCTACAATGCGAGAGAAAAGGCAAGACATGTAGTATAAGTTATAAGCTTCCATACATTCATTAAATAGTTGATGTGCAAGTTGATTGAAGAAGTACTTTTTTTTTAAAAAAAGGACTGTGCGGCACCCTCTGGATGCACGATTCAATGACTGTGCGGCACCCCTAGCCGCACGCCCCAAGGTCTGTGCCGCACCACCTAGCCGCACGCACTAACGTATGTGCGGCACCCCCTTCCCGCACGCCCCAAGGAATGTGCGGCACCCCTACCGCACTCCCTAAGGTATGTGCGGTGGACCAGTGCCGCACATTCCTTAGGAGGTGCGGTAATGGGGTGCCGCATAAACCTTACGCAGTTTCCCCCCAAAAAATTTTAAAAATCATCAAAAAATGCAATCAAAATACAACCAAAATGCGTGTTTCAAAAAAACATCAAAAAATGCAACCAAAATCCAACCAAAATCCAACCAAAAAACCAAACTTTAAATGAAACTTACCGAATGGTTCCATTTTTTAACTTTGAAATCTTGGAGCTTGTAGTGGCTTGAATTTGTGCAATTAGGAAGCTAAGAAGTAGATGAAGAAGTAACAAAGAAAATGCAACAAAGAAAATGCAGTGCTGTGGCTGTGGAGAGGAGTGTGAGCGGATGAAAGAGAGAAATTGATCGATTTTTTTGGGAGGGAGATGGGTTGGGTAGATGGTGTTTTAGGTGGGTAAGAATTGGGGGGTGAACTTAGTAGATTGGATTGGTAGGGGTTTATTGTTAAAGGGTAAAATAGGAAAATAAGGGGGGGTATACTTAGTAATATAGGTGGTATAATATTTGAAGGGTGGGTGAACTAAGTAAATGGGTATACTTAGCAATTTTGGGGGTGGGAATAGCACTACTCTATTTTTATTTCCAATCGCTTAAGTTTATTTCAAGTGATAACTTGATCAATTGTTTTAAATTGCTTCGGTAATAACCTAAAATAAATTTTAAGCTGTGTATTCCTTGTTTTACTCATGTAAATTTTTTCTTTCTTTCCATTGCGATTTCTTACTAAAATTTCTATCCATATCACATTCAATCTTCTGTTCATTCGATTTCGTTTGTTAAGTTTCTTCAAGTTGCTATAATTATTTTCACTGTAAAATCAAAATCTATGGATTCAATGGAAACTACTGTCATGTTGTTGTTGAAATTCAGAGGAGATACCATTGTTTCGAAAGTTTCAGAGAATTTTGGTTTATCTGACTAATCGAATGTATTAGAAGTAAATATTGCAATTTTCAATTAGATAATTGTACTTTGAAATACATTGTAGAATCACACGACAATTGTTGTTTAACCAATGAAGAAGATTTGAAAAACATGGTGTCATTGGTTAAAATTTTATCAGTTTGCATTATAATTGTTGATATTTTGAAACTGATAATGGTTTGACTATACAAGGTTGATTTGTTATGTTTCATTTTTGATGTTCATTATCCTATCATTGTGCAGCGCGATGCAACAAACAGTACTTTTGTTGGTACAATTATGCGCATCGCGATGCAATAAACAATACTTTGTTGGTACAATTGTGTGCATTGTGATGCACACTTTTTTATGCATCGCAAGTGTAATATTGATTAAATACAATATTGTGCATCAAAAATAAAAGTTGTGCATCGCGATGTACACCTTTTGTGCAATGCAAGTGTAATGTCAAAAAAGAGAGAATTTACACATAATTTTGGATAGGGAAGTGGATGCACTGCGTTTGTGTTAGATGGAAGGGCATAGACAACATTTCGCAAACAAAGTGTCGTTTTTCCAGTGAAAAAGAAAAGGTTGTGCATCGCGATGCACACCTTTGTACTCGCAAATGCAATGTTGTGCATCGCGATGTTTTGTGATGCATCGATTTGGTTTGTGATGCATAGCGTGTCTGTTCTGTATTTTTTAAGGGTATAGATAACATTTTGCAACAAAAGTGTCATTTTTCGATTTGAAACAATTATATGAGACTAAAGCGATTGAAAATTCATCAAAAGGTATTGGCCTGAATTTCACCCTTCTAAATTTGACCTTGATGATAGGCCCAAAGTTAGAGATCAGATGAGCACCATAGTTTGGGCTAATTTATCTTTGTTTTGGGCCTTATGGCTAAAATTAGGGCAAAATGCGAACTAGTTCATTTTGTAGAATTTTCAACCAGTTTAAGATCCTATATTTGTTTCTAACCAGAAAAAGGCAAATGTTTTTGTAAAATGTCATCTATGCCCTTCCTCCTAACACGTACGTGATGCATAATTGGTGAATCACGATGCACAAAATTGATGCATCATAATGCATTACTTTTTGTATCGCGATGCACAATTGATACATCGTGTTTTACTTCTTTGTTGTAATTCTTCAATTGTGTAACTGTAACCACAATATACGTGTTATGCAGCTATGACGACTAAAAATCCCACCAGAATAGTAACAAATCTGGTATGTAGTTGCTTATAGATCAAATTAAGAATATCGATTTTAGGGATGACCATAGAACCGCGCTAAAAAACACCTTTTTGGTACCTCATAGACAGCATACTTGGTGATGATGTCGTTCGCAAGCATTGTAAGAATGATGATTCGATCATAAGGAGTATTGAATTTCACTTGATATTATTATATGCAATTTCTATGTATGATGCATGTTGATTTGATCATATTACCTGTGTTGAATTTATGTATGTAGTATTGGTTGTGCGAGCAGAGTAACGTTGTGCAACCGACTCGCCAAACTTATATCCTGAGGTTTGTCAAATGGGATTTGAGGGCACTGTCCAGGGTATTGGATGAATCAAATTTTGTTTGGGTCATGAACAATCAGGTAAGTGGTTATAAAATGGCACATTAGTATTGTACTAAAAATATCAACATTACACTTGCGATACACAAAGGTGTATATCGCGATGCACACAATTGTACTAAAAAGTATTGTTTTCATGCATCGCGATGCACAACTTTTATTTCCGATGCACAATATTGTATTGAAATATAACATTATACTAGTGATGCATAAAAGTATGCATCACGATGCACAACATTATACTACAAAAGTACTAAGTTGTTGTATCGCGATGCACAACATTAAACTACAAAAGTACTAAGTTGTTGCATCGCGATGCACAACATTTATTTCCGATGCACAACTTTGATACACTGTTTCATTTTTTTATGGTTTTGCAGAGGTTTGATAATGTTTTGGGCAAAGAGAAAGAATGAGATGGAAATTCTTTGTGAGATTGCGTGGATGCCCTTAAAACAAACAACATAAATTTAGTTGAGGTGAATATAGGTGTGGATAGAGATCCACACCATGAAACGGTTACAGAGGCTTTAGAGATGATCAACAAAATGCTAGAGGCAACTCAGGGGATCACCAATTAAGAGGGTTGGGGTGACTACTAAGGTTACGAGTGAATGTGCGACTCAAACACAAGTCACAACTCAACCAGAAGGTATTAGTCAAACAATTAAGAAAGATAAAATTGAGAAAAAACAAAAAAAATCAAGAAGTCAATGTTGGTCCTTCAATGATTTACTTAAAACCATTATAAATTATTAAGGAATTACTCAATATGCCAGCCAACTTAAAACTTAAGTAACCTAATGACCGATTTATTTCAATAAGTCAGTCAATTGATTCCGCCTTGAATCAGTGACTGATAATGACTTTAATATTTTCAAATAGTTACTGATAATTGGCATAAGTCAGTAGATTGATAATGTCCTTGACTTATCTCTTGTGTAAGTCTATAGACTGATAATATCCTTGACTTATCTCTTGTTTACTGATCTTCAAATGGAAGCTTCCTTGATAAGCTTCCGTAGCTATCTTTTGAATTTGTGTCAGTAAATTGCGTACTTTAAATTCAAACATGCTTTTATGTTTAATGTTTTATGACACACTTTTCGTTCCGAGCTTTGCTGTATATTTCAGAATGACAAGACAACTCAAACCTACTTCTTCTGAGATAGCTCATAGCTCGAGGAGAGTTGTTCACCCATTTTGACTCAGCCGTCTATAGATCATTTAATGCAAAGTCAAAAGCTTTCAACGACCACAAGCTTATTTTTGCCTATATAAAGCCACAAAAGCAACGAAGAACATACTTCTCAACCTTAACATTCGAAGCATTCAAGAGTTCATAGCATTTAAAATACTTAAAGAACACTTGAAGCTTCTACATTAAAGAACAAACACTCAGAGCATTTATTGTTTGTTCTTATCTCTTTGTATATAGTTGCCTTTATTAGTTCAATCATTGTATTGAATTCCTCCCAACAACTTAGTTTTTGAGGGATCTTTGATTGCAATACACGAGATTGATTTGTTCTTGTTGAACATTCAATCTCCATATTCACTGGTCTTGTTGTACACTAGTCCGTTAGTGATCATCTAGGATTATTAATATTAGTGCACTTCAAAATCCATGTTTGACCAACTTGGTAGTGGACGTAGCAGTCTTCATATTGTGAACCACCCTACATCTCCTTTTCATCTTGCTTTCCTCACTTGTGTTATTTTGACCAATTGATCAAAGCTTTAAGCATTTTCAAAATTACTTAAAGCCTTAATCAGTCAAGAGACAAACATCGGTCAAGTTACTTGTTCATCAACTGATTCTTTATCACCAACTGATCACTAACATTGATCAGATGATCGATTTTATCAAAAGTATATTTTCCACTGCCAAAGTTTTACAAAGGTTTTTAAACTTCCCAAAAGAATTTTATAAGGCTATTCACCCCCCCTCTGGCCTTATCAATTGTCTAAGTGGACCTTTAATTGGTATCAGAGCCTAACTTTTCGAAAAAAAAGTTTCCAAGTTTAACAACTTGAAAGTTCTATCCATGGCAAATTCTAAAGCTTTCCAAACTCTCAACATAACCCAGGTTCCCATGTTTGACGAGGATAGTTTTGACATATGGAAAGAAAAATCATTAGATTTATGAACAATGGGCACCACGCCCTTAATTTTGGGAATCACACCCATAATTTTGGGCTTCACGCCTGTTTCAAAATCGATGCATCGCAAAACAAAATTGATGCATCACGATGCATAAAATTATACTAAAAATTACTATTTTATTGTATTGTAATGTACAACATTACACTTGCAGTGCATCAAAGTGTGTATCATGATGCATAAAATTGTACTAAAAAGTATAGTTTTGTTGCATCGCGATGCACACATTTTATTTTCGAGATTAATTGTTCACTTTAAGGATCTCGCATTTAGTTTTTGATCTTACGAAAAGCTTCTTTGTTTTGTAACAATAAAATATCTCTTTATGTTGCATCAAGATGCACAAAATTGTACTAAAAAGTACTATTTTATTGCATTGCGATACACAACATTACACCTACGATGCATTAAAGTATGCATCGCGATGCATAAAAATGTACTAAAAAGTACTATTTTGTTGCATCGCAATGCACACATTTTATTTCCGACGTTAATTGTTCACCTTAAGGATCTCGCGATCAGTTTTTGATCTTACACCTACTTCTTTGCTTTGTAACAATAAATCATCTCTTTATGTTGCTTTTAGTCCTATCTTCCATGGAATTTAAGAAACAAATATACAGAAATTTAATATATATATATATATATTAACTTATAAACACACACACACACACACACTGATAAATGGATAGATGAAAGGTAAAGTGGTGATGGAGAGTGTTTTGGGGTTCACAAAAATAGAGAGAGAGAGAGAGAGAGAGAGAGAGAGAGGAAGAGAGAGAGAGAGAGAAATTGCAGTAGGGGAAGAGGCAAGATGGCGAAGGTAGAGGAGTTAGTTGGGATAGGGATGAAGACAACAAAGTAGGATGGGGGAGGACGGAGATAACAGTGAGGTTTTTCGAGAGAGAGAGAGAGAGAAAGAGAAGAGAAGAGAGAGGAGATAGAAAGATGAAGGCCATAGCAAAAGTAAATAATGGTTGGAAGATGAATTCTCAACTACAGCAGCACAATGCGTAATGGAATGACATTTTTGGAACAATTGAGTCATTTATCCACAAAACTGGACTTTTTCGGTTTGAAACAAGTATTAGGGTTTAAAGTGGTTGAAAATCTAAAGAATGGTACCGACCCACAATTATTCTAAAATTATACTCTAACTTTTGTTTTGGGCCTTCTAGCTAAATTATTAGTAAAACCAGAGGTAGAAAAGAAAGTCACAAAATTTTAGTCACAATATATATCATGAACTAGAGATTTAGGTCTGTACCTATGGCACAGTATCAGTATAGAACCAGAATAATATATGTTCAAGATATTGTAGAGGGTGACTGCTTAAAATATTAATTGAATCTAACCCCCACAAAATTAGTATCAAGAAAAAAGAGTAATAACGGTCGTAATAGTCAATACGATAATCCAGTGGTAACAAATTATCTGTGGTCGATACTTAAATGAAAGTGATATCATAAAGAACTCGGCTTCTCAAGAATTATTAAAAGATAAACATACTGTAGACTTAGTTATTGAAATCCGAGTAATTCAATAAAAATGAGTCATTTTATTTTATAAAATTAATAATATAAACAAGTGAATTAATATTAATTCTCAGAGTTTTTATTAGCTAAAATGAGTTTTAGTAGTGTTGTTGAGACTCCTGAGATTAAGGAGGCAGTTGTGTAAAATGGAGACAATTCGGGGTGAATTGAAAGACTTGAGGGGTCGTTGTGCAACAGTCTAAATATGATGAATAACTACATTCACACATGTGAAGGTAAAACTAGATCATGGCTGTAGAAATTTAGTAGATTGTGAATTCTTAACCAGTAATTAGGCTTTGTCAATTGTGCACGTATGAAGTGAGCTCTATTGTAATTTAAATTGTTGCTTGGTTCCAAAGTATTATTTAATGGTAGATGGTAGAATACGACTATGTAACAAGATTACAATTGTCAACAAGAATTTCGTAATTAAAATTTTGTGATATTTTTGTACCCCTAACATTGCTCTAAATTAATGTTAAGCGAGGCTAACAAACTTAGTATTCCATTTGTACTGAATAGAAGTCTTTAATTTCAGGATATCTAAAAACAAACACACCCTCCATCCCAAACAATATAGTCTCAATTTGATTTTTATTAGTAGAATTGATAAATCTTTTACCAAAAAAATTATAAAAATTTAGTTGTTTTTACAAAATACTAAAAGTTGTTATTAAGAGTTTTTTAACATTTTTCAAATAACTAAACTTTTATAAGTTAAAACTTAATACGTATATGTTAAAGGGTGTTAAAGCTGCAATTCCGTGTGCTGCTGTAATTCCGTGTGTCAAGTGTCTTTTATTTATTTTGGGTATCTAATTATTAGGATCCTCTTGATATTAGGAATGTCTGGATTGTTTCCTTTTTCTTCTTTCCTTTTCCTAGTGAGAGTGTGTTAGGCGTGCATGGCCTCTATATATATATATATATATATATATACTTTATAAATTGGAAGAATCGAGATTTATCTTTGCAAGTTTGTCATGGTATCAGAGCCAGGTTATCCTATACACGAGCTACTGTGAGAAGAGACTCTTGAGATGGCTGGAGAGTCGAATGATCAAAGCAAGAAACTCGATCCTACCTTTCCTTATTTTCTGGGTTCTCAAGATAATCCAGGGAGCTTGATCATCCACATCCAATTGTGTGGTAAGAATTATGACGAGTGGGCAAGATCCATTCGTTTAGCGTTGAAGGCACGGAGAAAGTTTGGCTTCGTTGATGGAACTATCACCAAGCCGAATGAGACTGAAATGCTCAAAGATTGGCGAATGGTTCATTCTATGATTGTGTCATGGATCATGAACTCGATTGAACCGAATCTTCGTTATACCATATCGTACTACGAAGACTCTAATTTGCTGTGGAAAGACTTGACAGAGCGTTTTTATAATCCAGCAACTGAAGTCGGCTTTTGCTGATTGTAAACAGCTCAAAAACGAGATGGTGGTGAATTACTATGGTTGACTCAAGCAATTGTGGGACAAACTAGCCATGTATGAACTTCTTTCAGGATATGAATGCGGCAGGTGCTCGTGTGATCTCGGTGTAAAATTTGCAAGGATTCAGGAGGCAGATCGTTTGCATCGTTTCCTTATGGGCCTCGACGGTATGTATGGGGTAGCACGATCGAATCTCTTCTCGAAGGACACTCTCCCCACACTGAATTGTGCATATCAAAGCATAATTTAAGAAGAGCGTTTAGTACACGGAGGAGGTTCGTCTAAGACCAAAGATGAACGTGATAATGTGATGGCATTTGATGATGCCAATTTTTGCACCGTGGTCCTAATGGAAATTTGCTCTGGTGAAGTGACTGGTAACTGGCTTGAAAATAAGAACAAATGTTACTGCGCAGGGGATCCCTGCAAAGCTCCTCCGATGTAAGAATTAGCAATGTGTATCTGAGAAAGAATAAAGCTAATTTAGGGAGCAAAAAATGTATAATTGCGTGTACCTTGTACTATGTCTCATAGTAGTATTTATAAGAGAGTAGTAGTGCCTAGTTAGTTTCGTACTGTAACTAATACGACTAAATCCCGTAGTTTACAGGTAGAAGTAATGTAATTTTTCTGGACTTTATCGATAAATCGGAGATAATTCCGTATAATATATGACGGCTAGCAATAATCGGCTCGCCCAAAGAATAGCTGCTCATTGCCAAGTGCCGCCTGGCTACCCGTCACGTAGCAACCCGTCACAAAGCAGCTCACCCTTTGAAGCAGCTCGCCCAATTTCCTTTGCGATATTTTACTATTTGTCGTTATTATCCTCGGTGTAATTTTTTGGTAGTTCAGTAGTCCCCTACTCTTTGTTGTGTGAGCTTGCTCGAACCAAAAAGTATACTTTTGAATCTTAACTAAAACCTCAAATTTAATTCTTTGTAAACCGCTTTTGATTTTTTGCAGCACAACTACAATTTTTTTTCAATAAAGCAGCTCGGCGTAAAAAAATAAAAAAATAGCCTGGCACGCATTTTTTTTTAAACAGCTTGACATTTTAAAAGCAGCCCAGCACACATTTTTTTTTAAAACAACTCGGCATTTTAAAAGCAGCTCGGCACTTCAATAGGGATTAGCTCGGCACTGTGGTATTGCTCGGCTTTGCAATGTGACTTGGGGAGAGCCTGACGAATCAACTTATATTGCTTTGGGAATGATAAAGAAATTGATGGGACTAGTCAATTGATGCTACAAACCGTGTGCCAACATCTTTTTACCAAAGTCAAAAGTTATTTACTTCCCAATGTCTGCAGCCTTTAGGAGAGTAACCCGTAAGGCAATGTCCATTATCCACTTTTCCTGGTAGTTTTAATACTCACATTGATCAGTGGGGTACCTTTGTAGGTGTATAGACTTGGCAAAGCCATGAGTGACGTGTTATATTGTCACCGTCACCGAGCTAACCCACTGTAAAAATAGATTCTTTAGTTCAATCAGTTCCCGCTCATTTGAAAAGTTTCTGATAGAAATTTGACTTTGGGTATTCTACTCTTTTATATTCCGAATAGAATCATATAACTGGTGTAGAACGACCTATAAATACCACTCTTCATCCTTATTCATTCATACAAATTGAGAGAAGAAAAACGTAGCCCCAGTTGCAACCGTAGCCGAGTGTCTATTACAGATCGCCACCGCTGTCATTGTTGCAGCTCGATCGCCGCTCAAAGCCTCAATTTCTTTATTCTGCCAGTTTTCTTTGGTGTCCCTCTTTTCGGCTATTTCTGCGTTAAATCGTCCTTTCTTTTGAGGTACTTGTCATCATTCTTTTTTCCAGTACTTTCTTTTTTCATTGCTTCCTCTCTGGTTATGACCAGAACCAAACAAACATATAGGATCGTACAATATGCTGCTATTCGTGAGGGTGGCCAGTTAGTGGTTTCAGATGATACTTGTGGTTGGCGCACTGTTTCTTGAAATGAGATTGGGAGTATAATGGAGAGAGCGGGCCTAGATGATTCTCATACTTCGGTTCTCGATATTGCTCCTCAAACTTTTCTTTTAAGAACTAAGGTTAAACATTTGTCACCCAATGAACTTATGAGCTACCTTAGACTTGAATATTATTACGAGGCAGTACAATAATTTCTTTCGAAAATGAAAGTGAGACAGACGAGCGTGCCGCCGGCCCTAATAAGGGGCGGGCTGTCGGTCCTAGTTTTTCTCGACGAGCCGCTCCTAGCTCGTCCCGACGGGCCATTCTCGTAGGATTTGAGCCATCCCATCAAAATAACGTTCCTCAATGGGCAGTCAACATGGGTATTGACTTAGATGACTTCCAAATTTTGGTTTTAGAGGGAAAAATAGATCGCCAATTAGGGAGAGTGAATAATAACTTCGTTGCTTTTTATCGGGCCCATTTTGATGTTGGGCTCAGATTGCCTCTCGATCCTTTTATTTGTGAATTTTTAACAATGACTCAAGATGCTCCCATTGATCTGAGTTTGTATATGGTCAGACTTTTGGTGTGTTTTGTCATTGTCTGTCACTCTTTAAAACTCGAGCCCCAGCTAAATGTATTTCTACACTTCCACACTGTTACCATAAATGGGGATCTTATCTCCGTCCGTAGCCGTAGTGGCATACCCCAAATATTCAAAAATGGTCCAAATAAAATACGCAACTGGAGAGACAGATTTATTTTAGTAGAGTCCCGACACGGATGGGGCTTTCCTGTTCCGCTAGAGTCACGTGACTGCTGGGCGATCCCTTCTGTAGACGTACTTACGCCTGATGATTTACCATTGGTTACGGCTATTCATCGAGCGCTTGATGTAGTCGAGCGTAACTGGCAAATTGCTGAGTCAAGGGAGTAGATATGATTGGGAAGAGCTAACGTCCGGTGACAGTTGGCTATGTTTGGCGGGTTTATTGAGGAAACCAGTAGACCGGATTGTCCCATGGGTGTCTGTACCCGACTAGCCGTGTCGTGAAGGTTGGTTAGTTCATTGGGGAAACGTATTTAGCCACTAGTGACTAGCAAAGGAAAACATTGTATACGTAAGCATTTAACGTTTATTTATACCTTGCATGTTTATTGCATGTTGTTGCATATTTGTTACATATCTATTGCATATCTGCATATTTGTTTATTGATAAACTCTTTTCTTTCATCTTTCTGCAGCCATGTCTTTTAATCTCGACATTTCGGAGGTATTGAGAATTCGTGACGCTCAGTCTCCTAATCAATCAGCCCGTACACAAGTGCCTACTAGCATCCCTTTCCCTAGTAAAAAGAAGAGTAAAGGAAAAAGGCCCCGAAAGGACACCCACAGTGCTGAGGGTGCTGGATTTGTTGCTCCGCCTATAGTGCCGCCTGTAGTGAACTTTCGGCCTGCTACCTTGTTCCTCCTTCGGCTACCCCTTCACAGCAGCCTCTCTCTTCGCCTTCCTATGCCGTACCTTGGGCACCTCCTGATTGGTCCTAACCTGGGAGCCCGAGGAGCCTTAACAATTTAGAAAGAGAAATTGGCTCGGTTCCAAAACTGACGGGTCTTAAAGTGAACACTAGGGAGATGCCCCAGGCTACAGTGGGTTATGGCGTTTTAGCCCGCCTCCGACATAAGGGGGTAGTTCAGGATGTGAGATCGCAGGGTGCCGAGGGCCTGGCTGCCTGTGGTGGTCTGGCCGCTCTTGAGGTAGACATTATAACCGTAGCTCACTTTATTATTAATATAAAATGTTGATAACTTGTGCTTGATATCTTGCATTTTTGAATATCAGGTGGGGAATATTATAATTGGTTTCAACGAGGAGTTGACTGAGGAGAGGCGGTTGATGAGTATTAAAAGCAAAGAGGCTAGTGCTCACGAAGCCCGAGTAGCCAAATTGGCGACAGAGTTAGAAATTGCACGCCGTCAACTCGAGGAACTTTCCATGCAGCATGCTGGCTGTTCTGACTTGCTTGCTGGCAAGGAGCCTGAGATGGAGCGTCAACGAGTTATCCACGAGGAAGCTTTTGATCGTCAGCGGCTTAATTATGAGGAGAGCAGGCAAAAGGAGGTGAGTGATGCTGTAGAAGCTTATAAAACCAGTGATAACTTTAGGGAATATGTGACTCCCAAAGTAGCAGAGAATTTTAAAAGTGGAAGAGATCATATCTTGAGGGTGCCGCCTCTTATTAGTGCGTGGACATGAATGATCTTATCACTTGGAGGAGGGAAGATCCTTATGGTGCCGCTGCCTGGCTCGGTCACCCTTGGGTGCCATATACTCCTCAAGATCTCGAGGTGATACACGCTCGAGATGAAAAGAACAAGATGCCTGTGTGGGATCTGCCTCCCCTAAATGAAGATAATCTTTGTGTGCGGTTAAATCCGAATTGGCATCTTTGAAATTCGAAGTCTGAAGACTCTGATTGTTACTTAGATGCAGGCGAGGATGAAGATGGTGATAGTTAGTTCTTACTCGCTACGTCGAGCATTACGGGCGTTTGTGCCCTTTTTTATGATTTTAAAATATTGTGGGGGATCCCACTTATCTTGTACTGCTACTATTCCCTTGGTTTCATAAAGTTTTTTGACTGGTAAAATGATAAATTTTATTAATTGCAAAACTAGCAGTCGGGTACGTGCGGCTGGGCACATGCAGCTGGGCAGGTCATTGCCTTCAAGTAACTCGCCTCTTCCTTTTAGTTGGATTGCTCGGCAACTTGCCAATGTCTAGGCAACCCGCCCTTTTTAGCAACTCGCCAGTGTTTTTTTTTTTTGCATTGACCGTTTAAGTTGATGTTGCTTCATTTTTAGTATAACGGGTCAGCTTCATTTTTAGCTTAATGCACCGCTTCATTTTTAATGTAAAAGGTCGCTTCAATTTTAGCGTGATCGTATATCGCTTCACTTTTAGCGTAATGGTACATCGCTTATTTTTAGCGTATATCCCTTCATTTTTAGCGTAAATACGTACGGAACAAAATTCCATCATATGACAATAATTATTGAGCTTCAATCCCCACTGATATAAATGTCAAATTGTAGAATTACAGACTCAAAGATTGAAGATATTGAACTGCATCTAATGATAATATCTTTTCAAATGGTCTGCGTGCCATGGATTTTTCAGATCTTTCCCGTCTTGTGTTCGAAGTTGATAAGTGCCTTCTCGGATAATCTTTATAACTTGAAAAGGTCCTTCCCAATTAGGAGATAGTTTCCCTTGGCCGGTCTGTCTCTCGGTCGCTTCTATCTTTCTCATCACCCAATCTCCTACCGAAAAATTGTGGGGGTTCACTCTGCTGTCATGGTGAGCCTTAGCTTTTTTCTTATAGTTTTCCATTCTAAGCCTGGCATTCAACCTCCTTTCTTCAAGCAGGTCCAACTCTGCCCGACGGGTGTCTTCATTTAGTTGTTCATCGAAATAACTCACTCTAGTGGACGGCAATCCCACTTCAACCGATGTCATAGCTTCTAATCCGTATGCTAGGTAAAACTGGATTTCTCTTGTTAGACCTTTAATGGTAGTACGAACACACCAAAGGGCAATGTGAAGTTCATCTACCCATCTACCATGTCTTCCTTTTAGGTTTTTTTTTTTTGAGGGCGGTCAATATTTACTTATTGCCCGCCTCTGCCTGGCCGTTTCCTTGGGGATGGGCAACGGAGGATCTTACATGTTTTATCCTCATAGCCTCGCATGCCTCCGTAAATTTAACAGAAAATTGTGTTCCTCTATCTGACACTATCACATTTGGTAACCCAAATCTGCACCATAAGTGGTCATGTACGAATTTGATCGCGTTTTCCTCTGTAATACTTGCCAGTGCCTTAGCCTCAGCCCACTTGGTAAAGTAGTCTACCGCAACAATAGCATACTGACATCCTCCTTTTGCCTTTGAGAATGGTCCAATAAGATTTATCCCCCACTTATCGAATGGCCATGCAGCTACCACTAGCGTTTGCACAATCGCAGGGAGCCTTGGGATGTCAACAAACTGTTGACATTTCTGGCATTTTTTGACATATTCCTCAGCGTCTTTTCTCAAACTGGGCCAATAGTATCCGTGAAATAAAATTTTATCGGATAAAGTTCTGGCTCCAGGGTGTCCGCCGCATACCCCTTCGTGTACTTCGGCGAGCACTTTTTCTGTCATGCTTGGCTCCATACATCTTAACAAAGGTTTATTGAAAGAGCGACGATACAAAATTTCATCCAATACCGTATAGCGGGCTGCTCGGCTAACCAATGCGAGGGCATGCTCTCTATTTGTGGGAGAGTTCCATTTTCGATGTACTCTTTTAGTTCAGATATCCAACTCTTTTCAGCCTATTCCACGTCCATTATTACTGGTCTCTGCACGACCGGACATTCGAGGTACTCTATCCATGTATAAGTTGACAAGGCATCGACATCTGCTGTCACTATCTTAGACAAGTTATCAGCTCGTGTGTTTTTCTCGCGGTCAATTTACTTTAATTCCTAATAATTAAATTTGGAAGTCAACTTTTTTGCCATCTCGCAATATTGGAGCAATGTGAGATTATTAGTCCCATACTCTCCCAAAATTTGGTTCACAACAAGTTGTGAATCCTTGTGAGCGACTAAGTCTTTTACTCCCATATCGATGCACAGCTCTATGCCCGCAATCAATGCCTCATACTCAGCCTGATTATTTAAGCTCATGAATTTGAATCTGAGATCCTTTTCAACTTCATGGTCACCGTCCGGTGAAATCAATAACAAACCAGCCCCACTGTTGTCATAAGTTGAAGATCCGTCCACAAATAAACACCAATATTGTTCGGGCCGTATGCGGGGCGTGGCTAAGGAGGTGACGGCCTCTTGCCCGGTCGCCGAAATGATGGCCTTCTTCCCATTAGTTATGTTCATTTTCGCTTGAGTATTCTTTTGGGTAAATGAAGTTTCAGCAACAAAATCGGCTAGGTCTTGAGCTTTGATCGCCTTTCTTGGCGTATAAGTTATATCAAACTCGGTAAGCTCTATTGACCACTTGAGTAGTCGTCCTAAGCATTCTGGCTTGTGCAAAATTTTTCTAAGTGGTGCATTTGTGTACACAAAAATAGAATGAGACAAAAAATATGCCCTGAGTTTGCGGGCAGCAATGACAACAGAGTAAGCTAATTTTTCGCATTCATATATCTGGTTTCTACATCACTTAGAGCTTTTGAAACATGATAAATGGGCTTTTGAACATTGCCCTCTTCTAGTACTAACACTGATGCCACAGCTAAATCGGTGGCTCCCAGATAGACATATAGAGTATCACCCTGTTTTGGGCTAACTAACAGAGGTGGACGACCAAGATATTCTTTGAGTTGCTCGAAAGTGGCCTGGCACTCTGGGGTCCACTCAAAAACTTTGTTACCTTTTAACACTTTAAAAAAAGGTAAACATTTTTCCGCTGCCCGCGACATAAAACGACCCAAAGCCACCACGCGACCATTCAGCTTCTGTACTTCTTTGATGCACGTGGATGGCTTTATATCCAGCATCGCTTGAATTTTCTTTGGGTTTGTTTCAATTTCCCGCCGACTGACCATGAAACCCAAAAATTTGCTTGCGGTTACTCCGAATGCGCACTTGCTAGGATTTAACTTCATATTTTTTTAAAGATTCTAAAAAGTTTTCACCAGGTCTTCTACATGAGGTCGCTTCTTAGACATGATCACCATATCATCAATATAGGCCTCCACATTTCTTCCCAACTGGTCACCAAAAACTCTGTTCACCATTCTTTGGTATGTTGCCCCGGTATTTTTTAGCCCAAATGGCATCATTACATAGCAGTAGATTCCCCCAGCTGCTCGAAATGCAATCAACTCTTTTTCTTCTAAAGCCATCTTTATTTGGTGATAGCCAGAATATGCATCAATAAAGCTCAGCATAGTGTGCTTAGCTATGGTGTCCACCAACTTATCAATACGCGGCAGAGGGTAGCAGTCTTTCGGGTAAGCCTTGTTCATATCCGTGAAGTCTACACACATTGTCCATTTTTTGTTGGCTTTCAAGACCATCACAACATTCGCCAGCCACGACGGGTAATACAATTCTCTGATAATCTTGGCCTTGAGCAGCTTTTTGACTTCTTCCTTTATCGCGGTCTCTTTTTCAGGATCGAATGCCCGCAGTTTCTACTGTATGGGGGGTAAACTCAGCATTTATATTCAAATGATGTTCGGCAACCCCGGTGCTTATTCCTTCCATGTCCTCTACCGCACATGCAAATACATCCATACAATGCTTCAAAAATTCGATCAGATCTTCGCGGTCTTGCCCGCACAGTTGTCCACCAATCTTTATTTTTGATCCGGAAAGAGAGGGTTGATGACCACTTCCTCTAACTCGTTGCAAGGCTTCAAATCAGTTTCCTCTCTAACTTGCATGGTATCAATTTCTATCTCTTTAACTGCCCGGCTGCCCGTCTCTTGCGCCCGCCTATCAATCTCTTGTCCCCCTGCCTCACTTGTTTGGGCGGCCAACTCTTTACGTAAATGTGGTGGAGGAGGTGGCGACCCAACGAGTGAGGTATCTTGCTCGCTTGCTGCTACATTAATCATGCCTACCATTGGATCTTGTCCCTTGGTTATTTTTAGGCTCTTTAAAATGTTCTATTTGTGCTCATCATCTTCCACGGTCACTTTCCGCTTTAGCTTTTGTGATTCAACCACGTGCTCTAGCATTGACCCTAGATCACTTTTGATACAAGCGACCCCTTTTGGGGTAAAAAATTTTATCCGCTGATGCGGGATTGTGACGCCCCGACCCGGATCTCTATACAAAATCCCGAGGTCGAGTCACCAAACAACACAACCGACAAGAAAACGAAAAGCACGTGGCGTAACCACCCGTACTTACGACAAAACACAACTTATAAAACCTGATTTAAATAAAATAAATCATCGGCGATACTACTGCCGGAAACCAACTAATAATAACCACGAGTTTACAACTCGGGAAAGAAAACAACTACAACAACAACAACATACACCGTGAGCTACAACATGCTCGGGAAACAACGGAAATAAAATCAACTATACGAAAGCGCGACATACATGTCGGCTACCAAAAGAATAATACAATAACCAAGTATAATTCTACCCAAAGTAAAGTCTATATAACTTTACATAACCAACATCCTCACCAAAAGAAATACTACTAAACAACATCAAGCTTCAAGAGCTTCTAAGCCAAAATACAACCTGCTAGCAAACCGCAATCTCACCGATCTCACCGAGAACCGCTAGGCTGGCTCGGATCTAAGGAAAAACAATAAACAAACAACGGGGTGAGTCATAATGACACAGTAAGTTACTAAATGCAACTACATGACATGGCATAATGCTCAATCATAAAACTGTAACATGGCATCATTTATAAGTATACCAAACTGTAAACATGCACCACATAATCATAGGCACATAATCACTTATACCACGTAGCACGGTGATGATCACATAAGTGCACGTAAATAACCACATTTTAAAAGGATATAGTTGTTGTTTGACTGACTGTGTTGCTGTCGCTTTACACATATCAACTATCTTTGCTGAACCGAATCTCGTGCTCGGAACATACTGAACAAACTGTACATACTGTCGTTACATCTCGCTATTCTACTTAGCGAGGAAAGATACCATCGTTACTTCTCACCGTCTACTTAGTGAGGAAAATACTGTCGTTACATCTCACCGTCTACTTAGTGAGGAAAATACTGTTGGTTGCCATAGTTACGCGTATTGCTTATAACAATGGGACCACTTCCCACTAGGGCCAGTAGTGGGGACGAAAGGGAACCAATGAGGCGACCCATAGCAATCGCTTACCACGGAGGCTATGTGTCGTCGCATTGCCGACTCAAATCATGTATGCCAGCTGGACTTCCAAACAATGCACAAGTAGATATTTACTCATGACATAACAACAACAATAAGGTTCAAAAGTAGTGAACCTTATCCCAACCAAGGAGGTCAATGATCCTACCATAACACATTACTAACACATCTTTGTGAAGTAACAAATCAACATCTCAAAACCACATATTTAGTCTTGAATCACATAATCATACAAGCACATGTTTGCAAGTATTTCTCAAGAACACTTAGATTACATATTTAGTCTATAACATCTACACATTGAGATACGCATTTGATACCCAAACAAGCACATCTTAAGACTACTAATTTAGTCTAGTTACAAACCCATGTTGAGACTACTTATATAATTCTCAAGCACAAACACATCAAGAATACGTATTTAGTACATTAACATCGAGTGCGAAGTACTACACCCACAATGACGCTTGAAGCGTAAACAACTCATTCTTATAAACACAAGTACCCTCAAGTACACTTATCCTAATTCATATGGTTTTGTAGTTCAATTCCAAGATTTACGAACAATCGCTTATTACATCGAGACTGATGTACTAGTCTCTAACATTTCGTATTTTAATATTCATACGTGTAAACAACTCTCGGAAATTGATAATTATATTAAATGAACATCCCAAACTACACAAGTCCGAATATACGGCGTGCTAATTTAATTAGACGCCATCTTACAATTATAATCGGAGTCTTTATTTTACCAGTACCAATTAATCGGAGGGCTATAAACTATAGCAAACAAACTCTAATTCGCGTAGGAATTTAACATGTTATTCGGTAGATATTATTCTCTTCAAAAATCAATTTTTTAGAATCATTAACATACTTCTCAAAATTTGGGTATAATTACCTTAGGTGAAATTTTCCCATTTAAGTCTCATCTTGTCTCCATAATTCAATTCCAAGGTTGATACACCAACAATCACACATGCAACACATTTCAAGCCAAGAAAATATCATATTTATGGTTCTCACATACCAACATAGCAATTAGACATGAAGATATCATTTTTAACAAGTCTAACATGTGTATTGATGAACTAACATGTAAGAAATCCTAAAGCATACAACAAGGGGGTTAGTAACTTACCTTAAAATGAGAAATCAACCCAATAAAATCACAATCAAAGCCTTCTAAGATTCTCCCCTAGTCATCCCCATCACATGCATGGCCTTGGATCAAAGTTTGGTTGGTTGGATTGAGAGAACAAGAATTACACACACTAATCTCACCTTCATCTCCCACACTAACTCTCAAGCTCCATGGATGATGAGAAATAAATTGAGAGAGTTTGAGAGTCTCTCAAGGGTCTTTAGAGGGTCAACAAGGCTGGTCATAAAGTCTTGGGTCATCCTTAAGTGAGTCAAGGGGTCAAAATGGCAAAATTGCAAACTTTGGAAAATGTTGTCTAAAAGATTGGATAGATTTTTAGTCAACTTTAAAGGTGTCCCTAGGATGTTATATAAGTCTAAAAATTACAAATAAGGTATGGTTGGAAAGCTCTTTGAGTCTAGTTTACACAGAATCAAACGGTTTGCAATTCCGAGTTTTCTACACAAAGTTATGGCCAAATTACTACAGGTTGGTAAATCTGCCCGACACTCGCACGACCGTGCCAAAAATGTACGCGCGGCCGTGCCAAGTTTCACAGCCCAATTCTGGAGTTTCTGTCCTCTCTCGTACGGCTGTGCCAAGAATGTATGCATGGGCGTGCCAAGTTTTAACATTCCAGACTCTTCGAAAATGCTCCGAAACGCTCCCGAAATGATTCTAAATGATCCCAAAGTGATCCTAACCTCCAACAAAGATTAAAACACACTTGAAATTCAATTCAAACATATGTGACAAGGCTTAGAATGAAATGCATTCTTATTACGAACGATGAACAAGAATTAAATCACAACCGAAGCACTTTAAATCTCATGAAATTAATGCATGAATCAATTAACATGTTGTTTAATCAAGTCTAACTAAAATTCACAACATGATAACGATACGACCTGATACACAAGTCAACATAGGAGGAACCAGGGTATTACAGGGATTGATGCAACTATCTGAAGAGCAGTCAAGACCTGTTGGCCCGAAATCACGTTATAGGTTGAGGGGAGATCAATAACCATAAAAGTTATTTTTTCTATCCGTACCCTATTTCCATCCCACAACTTGACTTGTAATTTTATCGTGCCCTTCACATTAACCCTGTAATTTGAGAAACCTTCAAGCTGGCCGCCATACGGTGTTAGGTGTGCATCTGCGAGCCCCATTGCTCTGAAATAGGAATAGTATAGTATATCTCTGCTTGCCCCCGTGTCGACTAGAATCCTGCCCACCTCATGCTTTTCAATTATAGCGGAGATGACCAAAGGCTGCTCAGCCTGTAAGGTCGTAGTTGCCAGCTCATGCGGAGCGAACCCAATTATCTTGTCTGTGTTACCTTGCTTAGGGGGTACATATGGTACATTTTTTAAGCTGTGAATCTGGTTTCTCAGTTGAGTTATACTTGGATACTCCCCCTATATTACTCCGATGCGGGGATAATGGTCCTCCTCCGTAGTATCCTGGCGGGCTGCATCTTCATGATGGGCGGGCGGCGCTCGATCTGCCCTATACTTGCTCAGAGCCCCTTTGTTGATCAACCTCTGTATCTCTTTTTTCAACTGTAGGCACTCTTCCGTCGTGTGCCCAATATCCTTATGAAAGCTGCAATATTTTTTTGGGTCCCTTGTTCCCAGACTATTCTTGCTCATCGGTCGCAGAGCGGGCAAGTCCTCCACTCTCATAATCTCTTCTCTTGAAGTATTGAGCGGTGTGAAGGTGTCATACTCCTTATCTGTCCCAAAATCTGTGACCCCCATGGGCTTGGTCCTGTTCCTGTCATGTCCGCGAGTAGCCCTCTTGTATCCGCGGTCAGCCACTCTATAAGGGCGGTCAGTCTCCTTCTTTTCAATTTCCACTGGAGCCTCCGCGCTCCCTATCCTTAGGTGGGTGAGTAAACACTTCCGTTTTAAGAGTGTTGGACGCCAGGCCGCCCTTAAAGCAGGTCAACACCTCCTTATCAGAAATGTCATTTATTAGCTCCAGAATAGTTCTGAAGCGTTCCATGAATGCAAGGATAGATTCGCCCGACCTATGTTTTACATTACTCAACGCGCCTCTTGTTTTAGGCAAAGCACCTGCCGTTCCAAATTCTCCCATAAATACCTTCTGCAAATCTAGCCAACTCTTAACTGACCCCTCAGGTAGGTTAGCGAACCATGTACCAACCTTACCTTGTAAAGTACCCACGAAAGCCTTGCAAATGATTGTGTCATCCGTGGTGAGCAAAGTAAGCTTCATCTCAACGTGGTTGAGATGGTCGTGTGCACTGGTCTTCCCCTCATATCCATTAAAGGCGGGATATGTTATAGTCGGGTCAGGTAGGAAATCACGGATCCAGCGTGCAAACAGTTTGAAAAGGGTACCAATGGGTGTTATCTTGGCCTTTTCAATCTCAATGGCCTTCAGACGTCTTCTCAGATCCTGGACTTCATCCTGGGCGGGTGTTAGGTCTCAGGGTTCTTAAACAGGCTAGAAGGGGGGGGGGTTGAATAGCCTGTGTGCAGTTTTGAAGAATTGTTTTAAAAAAATTTGCTTCACTTAAGTTAGAAGATAATTTGCAGCGGAATAAAGTGAAGTATATAACAATTTCAAAATGGCTGATCTTGATAGGATAAGATCAGTTGTTCTCAAAGCTGTTGGAGTTCTGGAAATTAATAAGTAATAACAAATCACAAGCTCATAAAAGAGATAGACAAGATATTTAATATGGTTCACACATATAAATAAGTGCTACGTCCACAACCAAAGTGGTCAACTTTGGATTTGAAAAACGTGTACTAAGTTTACCACTAGAATCTTTACAAAATAAATCACTAATGGATCGTGTACATAAAATAGTTGACCAAGTGTTTGCGGGAGAATTGATATCTACAGAGATATAATTCTCGTGTGCTATGAATGCAGGGATTACAATCAATGAAGAGCAATAACGACTTTATCATCTAGGAATAGTGCTCTCCAAAGAATGTTGTACAGATTTTTCTTTGAAGCTTTTATGAACTAGCAGTTGAAGATGAAGACTATCAGAATGTATGAAGAGGTTCGTTAGATTGATCGCTAGTTCTCTTCAATGCTGTCATGAATTATTCTTTTTATACTCAGGGAGATTTAGGTAGCCGTTGGAGATCTTCAGCTTTGGAGAATTTGAATTTGAATGCAATTAATGCTCTAATCTTGCTGTTGAACTCTGATAGGTGATTTTGAAAGATTCAGACTGACTTCTGCAACAATGCCAAAAATAGGTAGATAATAAGAGCAGACAGAATATCCTTTTCTGAGATGATTGCCTAATATGGAATTAATCATTTAATGCTCTTTGCAGGTTATCGTTGTATCATCGTTGACAAGAAATACTGCAGATAGTCTTGAGGCATGTCACCAGTAAAGTCTTAATCGGACGATCTTTAGGTCTTCAACACTGCTGATGAAGCTTGGCTGGAATGAACTTGTCCGATAACTTTAAGAGACTCGGCTAATTATGAAGATAGCTGATCTTTACATGTCCAATAAATGATAGGCTAACTTCTGAAGACTAGGCTAAGTACAAATAGCAATCCTAAGCTATTACAAGCACTTGTCTAAGTACAAGTTGCAACTCTAATTCAGGGAGCAAAAAATGTATAATTGCGCGTACCTTGTACTATGTCTCATAGTAGTATTTATAAGAGAGTAGTGGTGCCTAGTTAGTTTCGGGCTGTAACTAATACGACTAAATCCCGTAGTTTACAGGTAAAAGTAATGTAATTTTTCTGGACTTTATCGATAAATCGGAGATAATTCCGTATAATATATGACGGCTAGCAATAATCAGCTCGCCCAAAGAATAGCTGTTCATTGCCAAGTGCTGCCTGGCTACCTGTCACGTAGCAACCCGTCACAAAGCAGCTCACCCTTTAAAGCAGCTCGCCTTTTGAGGCAGCTCGCCCAATGTCCTTTGCGATATTTTACTATTTGTCGTTATTATCCTCGGTGTAATTTTTTCGTAGTTCAGTAGTCCCCTACTCTTTGTTGTGTGAGCTTGCTCGAACCAAAGAGTATACTTTTGGCTCTGAACTAAAACCTCAAATTTAATTCGTTGTAAACCGCTTTTGATTTTTTACAGCACAACTACATTTTTTTTCAATAAAGCAGCTCGGCGTAAAAAAAAAAAGCAGCCTGGCACACATTTTTTTTTAAATAGCTTGACATTTTAAAAGCAGCCCAGCACACATTTTTTTAAAAAAAATAACTCGGCATTTTAAAAGCAGCTCGGCACTGTGGTATAGCTCGGCTTTGCAATGTGACTTGGGGAGAGCCTGACGAATCAACTTATATTGCTTTGGGAATGATAAAGAAATTGATGGGACTAGTCAATTGATGCTACAAACCGTGTGCCAACATCTTTTTACCAAAGTCAAAAGTTATTTACTTCCCAATGTCTGCTGCCTTTAGGAGAGTAACCCGTAAGGCAATGTCCATTATCCACTTTTCCTGGTAGTTTTAATACTCACATTGATCAGTGGGTACCTTTGTAAGTGTATAGACTTGGCAAAGCCATGGGTGACGTGCTATATTGTCACCGTCACCGAGCTAACCCACTGTAAAAATAGATTCTTTAGTTCAATCCGTTCCGCTCATCTGAAAAGTTTCTGATAGAAATTTGACTTTGGGTATTCTACTCTTTTATATTCCTAATAGAATCATATAATTGGTGTAGA
This sequence comes from Platycodon grandiflorus, assembly GCA_016624345.1. NCBI lineage: Eukaryota > Viridiplantae > Streptophyta > Magnoliopsida > Asterales > Campanulaceae > Platycodon > Platycodon grandiflorus. Next base: position 20,011,902 of record CM028368.1, read on the forward strand.
ATGACCTATAAATACCACTCTTCATCCTTATTCATTCATACAAATTGAGAGAAGAAAAACGTAGCCCCAGTTGCAACCGTAGCCGAGTGTCTATTACAGATCGCCACCGCTGTCATTGTTGCAGCTCGATCGCCGCTCAAAGCCTCAATTTCTTTATTCTGCTAGTTTTCTTTGGTGTCCCTCTTTTCGGCTATTTCTGCGTTAAATCGTCCTTTCTTTTGAGGTACTTGTCATCATTCTTTTTTCTAGTACTTTTTTTTTTTCATTGCTTCCTCTCTGGTTATGGCCAGAACCAAACAAACATATAGGATCGTACAATATGCTGCTATTCGTGAGGGTGGCCAGTTAGTGGTTTCAGATGATACTTGTGGTTGGCGCACTGTTTCTTGAAATGAGATTGGGAATATAATGGAGAGAGCGGGCCTAGATCATTCTCATACTTCGGTTCCCGATATTGCTCCTCAAACTTTTCTTTTAAGAACTAAGGTTAAACATTTGTCACCCAATGAACTTATGAGCTACCTTAGACTTGAATATTATTACGAGGCAATACAATAATTTCTTTCGAAAATGAAAGTGAGACAGACGAGTATGCCGCCGGCACTAATAAGGGGCGGGCTGTCGGTCCTAGTTTTTCTCGACGAGCCGCTCCTAGCTCGTCCCGACGGGCCATTCTCGTAGGATTTGAGCCATCCCATCAAAATAACGTTCCTCAATGGGCAGTCAACATGGGTATTGACTTAGATGACTTCCAAATTTTGGTTGTAGAGGGAAAAATAGATCGCCAATTAGGGAGAGTGAATAATAACTTCGTTGCTTTTTATCGGGCCCATTTTGATGTTGGGCTCAGATTGCCTCTCGATCCTTTTATTTGTGAATTTTTTACAGTGACTCAAGATGCTCCCATTGATCTGAGTTTGTATATGGTCAGACTTTTGGTGTGTTTTGTCATTGTCTGTCACTCTTTAAAACTCGAGCCCCGGCTAAATGTATTTCTACACTTCCACACTGTTACCATAAACGGGGATCTTATCTCCGTCCGTAGCCGTAGTGGCATACCCCAAATATTTAAAAATGGTCCAAACGGGGATCTTATCTCCGTCCAGTTCTGAGGAAAGAGTTGAATTTTTAAGTCTTAACTCATGCAGTTCGTTCAGCTGATTATTATGAAGACGACTCATTTCCAGAATGGTCAGCTGATTATTATGAATAAGTCGACTCATCTCCTTCTTCATGGATGCAAGCGACTGAGTATTATACCGAAGCTCTTTGCTAATGGAAGAATAGCGCCTGTTTGAGAGCGACCGTGCAGTTCGAACGGAGGAAAGGGCAGAGCGATGAGCACTGCGTTGATCTTTAAGTACCCGTTGAAGGCCGAGGTCAAATGTCTCAATCATGGATAGCAGGCCTTGACCAAGAATCTCACATTTGTTTGTGAGGAGGGCGGTGTAGGAATTAGAAAAGCGTGAAAGATGACTGATTAAAACACTCTAACAGGCAGAAATTGCCGCCTGGCATGCTGTTGCAGCTGTCTTGGCTTCACGAGCAACAGAGACAATGTCGGCCATATATGTAACTGTAGTTTCAGTCGAATGAGATTGTTTGGCCGAGAGATGTTGCAGAGAAGTGTAAAGTGCGGTACAAAGGGTGTCATAATTTTTCACAATTTTCTCCATAGAGGTAGGACCGGAAGAAGTAGATGGAGTAGGATGACCAGCAGGAGATGATGAATGAGTGGAGGAGGATATGGAGTGTGAGATGATTGTTGAAAATGGCTTGCGAGAGATTGAGGCTGACTGGGAGAGGAGCAACTGGAAAGGGGTTGGAGAAGGAATGGTTTGGGTAGTGAAGTACCAGGCAGGTAGAGCCAGATGCGAGGAACAGAAAAAAGTCGTTTAATATAGGCTTCGTAGGATTGAGCATTAATGAAAACAGGAAGAGAGAAGAGAATTAGAAGACGAATGGATTTGAAAAGATAGTTGAAACGAGGGTTAAATCCAATATAAGTGGCAACGACGTCAAAGAAATCGCAGACTAAAGGCTTTGTAAAAATGGAAGAATGGCTGAAAATGGTATAGATAGGAGGTTTTGGAAGAGAAAGAAATGGTGAAATGTCTGATTTGGTTGGAGGAGGTAGTCCTAGGTCCTTGTGAATAGCAGTCCACTGTTTGAAGAACATGAGATCTTGTACAGCAGAGTTGTGAGAGAAGAATTGCTGGGACCAGGAGGGAGGAAAAGGGTCATAAAAGGCACCCCACTGGATAAGAATTTCCCCAACAAACATTGGCTAGCAAGGAATACATTTGGGATAGTCTAGAGTAGAGAGGAAAGGATCGGTATCAGCAGGATTTGGCTTTGGTCGGCTATCTTTAAAGAATGTGAGTTCTTGCACTTCCTGGTGAAGATGGCTGTATGGGTTGAGTTTGATTCGCTTTGGTGTAGGTAGAGCTGGCAATGGACTGGGCTGGGCGGGCCCAGTGCAAGCCCACCGGGCCAACACTTAATATCGGGCCGGGCTGGGCCAGCCCCAATTTTACTAGGGCAGAAGAAAAGCAAAGCCCAGCCCGACCCATCAAAGCCCATCGGGCCATCGAGCCAAAAAGCCCTTGTTGGAAAAATAAATAAACTAAAAGGAACAATGGTGATACCAATTGCCAAATTAAATTCTAAGTTACTTACTAAACAAAAGCAATACTATGATTTATTGTTTGTCCTAACTGCTACCTACTAAAGGTAAAATAATGCTATCACCATATCAAACATTAATTAAAATGGAAATAAATATGATACTATAATGGTCCAGGGCTTTAATTATTTAAGAAGTTAACTTTATTTGTCAATTAAACTAATAATTAAACAATAAAGCAATAATCAAATTGGAACATGTTGCTTCAATGTTTGAGATTGCATTACAGCATGTATAAATTATAATATCAAAGAATAAAGCTAACTGGATCATTCTAGTTAGCTTTAAAATAGAATGATCTTTAATTATTGCTTTAATTATTTAAGAAGTTAGAAATATTTTTTGAGTGAAAATAAATAAATAATAATAAAATAGTGCGGGCCTGGCCTAGCCCAAAAGCCCCGGGCTTTTTTTATGGAAGCCCAATTGAACCGTCGGGCCTAATGGACCAGGCCAAAAAGGCCCGCATTTTTTTGGGCCTCCAAAAATTAAACTTTAGCCCATGCAAACATCGGGCTGACTGGGCCGGCCCATTGGGCTGGGCTAATTTTGCCGGCTCTAGGTGTAGGTTGGTCAGAAGAAGAAGTTAGAGGTCGTTTTGATCGAAGGAGGGATTGAATATTAGGTGAATCTTGTAATTCATCTGAAGCAGTGAGTATCATTGTTGGAATGAGAGTCGGTAGGGTTGGTTGATCAACGGGGGCAAAAAGAGTAAGTGAGTCAGGAAGTATGGGAATAGCTGGCTCAGGTTGATTTGGTGAAGATGATTGATCGGCAGAAGGCACAAACTTGACCTTTTTAGCACTTTTCTTAAGTCGTTTTCCATGCCTTGACTTTGTGGGAGTTGAATGAATGTGAACAGTCGAAGGGTTGTCTGATGTAGGAGCTTTTGATGTTGAAGAAATTACAGTTGATATGGTTGTGGGAAGGCCAAAAGATTCGTCTGTTGATAAAAGAGTTTGTTTGATTTTGGGTTTGGCTTGTTTGGAAATTTGTTTTTGTGGAAGAGTCGAGGATTGACTGGTGGGTTGAAGGTTGGCTGGTTGAAAAGTAGAAGTGTCACTTTCTACAGCCTTTTTGGATTTGGTTAGTTTCTTGGATGTTTTGAGTGTATGGGAAGAGAGAGGTGGAGATGATTGTTTTTGCTTCTTTGGAGAGGGCTCATCAGGTTCATATGGATCATGATCAAGCCTGGAGAGATCAAAATCCTCAGGGAGTTGAGCACCCAGAGGTTTAGGCTCCTCTTGAACAGGAAGCCCCTCTGAAGAGTAGGTCACCTTCCTCTTACCCTTCTTAGCTTGAGTGGAAGGACCAGCAATAGCAGCAGCCGCAGCCCATTTTACGAGATCTTCTCTATATCTCGTGATGTTTTTGACAGTAAATACATAGGTATTTGTTACTTTGATAAGATCATCATCGGCCATTTTCTTCTCAATTTATTCGAAGTCGTTCATGAGAACATTGGTCACCCTCACAAAGGGTCTCTTCATTACCGGATTGGCTTGAACTTCTGCCACACTTTGAAATAACATTGAAAATATAATCTTAGCCCAGTTCAGCTGTTTGCGAAGAATGACGGTCTTTGTCCAAATCAGCTGTTGTGATGTAAAGATATCTCTGGATCCATTTTTGAACAAGATGCTTTTGTCAAGAAGATGACTGATATGATATACACCTTCAGGAAATAAATTTCTGTACATTTCAGAGAAAGGCTCAGGTTTCACGGATCCCCGCATCATTTCCCAAGCCTGTGCAGATTCTTCAGCAGTCAAGTCCAATTTGCCTTCCATAGGCAGTGCTAGGATATTGCCTATATCCTTGTATGTCAGCTTGATTAGATGGCCTCGAATGTAGCATTTAAGATAGCTCATATTTACCTTCTCATCTTTAAAGGCAGGAGAGGGAGGAAGTGTCATTCTAGTATAGAATTCCTCAGCAATAGCAGTGCTATAGTAAGTGTCATTTAGTTGAAAAAGTGGAAGAAGTCCACATTCCTCCAAGTCTTTTAATAGTACTTCTCCAGACGGGTATCTTTGAACTGAATCAACATCGATAGTCATCCCGGGGTGATAGCTGGTTCTTGGAAGGTTTTTAATAGGTATCTCAGCAGCTTTAACGGCTCTGGAAAGCTGTCCTAGTTTATTAGTGGTACTAGCTGAAATGGAAGTTTGTGTTTTTGCCATTGAAGATTAAGCGCAAACGAGATGAAAGATTGAAGATTTCTGAAGCTTTTAAACTTTGAAGTTATTGCAGAATTTTGAAAAGACGAAAGGCGGTTTAAGAAAAGTGTGAACAGTCAATTTGTGAATTCACTTTTTATACCTCTGAAAATTCTCAATAAATGGCATTTAATGAATTTTGAAGTCCGCATTTAATGTTTTTTAAAAAAATTGTGCATATTTTGTTTTATTGTATTGAGGACTGCTGATCAGAAGAGAAAAATACTTACTCACGGTTGTCTTATAATATCGGCAAAGTTACACTTGGCTGATAAGATAGGCAGTTCTATAAGCAGACAAAGTGTAATAAATTAAGACAGTGTTTAAAAGATTAAGGATTAAGATCAAGCATACCAAGCTCTCCTCTTAGATATGCAAACCTGGTTGAATCAAGTGGTTTGGTGAAGATATCAGCTAACTGTTGATCAGTAGATACATATTGCATGTTGATGTTACCTTGTTCCACATGATCTTTTAAGAAATGATATCTCACGTCAATGTGCTTTGTTTTGGAGTGCATAACAGGATTTTGAGAGATTGAGATGGCTGATGTATTGTCACACATTATAGGGCAATCAGCAGTCTTGATCTCATAATCTACCAGTTGCTATTTAATCCACAGCAATTATGAGCAGCAGCTATGTATTCTGCCTTAGTTGTTGAAGTTGAAACAGATGTTTGCTTTTTGCTAGTCCATGAGATAAGTCTATTTCCCAAGAATTGACATGTCCTACTTGTGCTTTTCCTGTCAACCTTACAAGCAGCAAAGTCAGCATCAAAGTAGCCTATAAGATTAAAGGATGAATCCCTTGGATACTAAATACCCAAGTTAGATGTATCAATTAGATATCTGATGATTCGTTTGACAGCCTGTAAGTGAGACTCCTTTGGATCTGCTTGAAATCTAGCACAAACACAAACATCAAACATAATGTCAGGCCTACTAGCAATTAAATACAAAAGTGAGCCAATCATGCCTCTATAAAGAGTCATGTCCACTTTCTTGCCCTTTTCATCTTTGTCAAGATGGCAGTTGATAGCCATAGGTGTACTGAAACTGTTTGCATTTTTAAGTCCAAATTTTTTGATAAGATCCTTTGCATATTTGGCTTGATTGATGAAGATACCAGTTGAGCTTTGTTGAATTTGAAGTCCTAGGAAGAAGTTGAGTTCTCCCATCATGCTCATTTCAAATTTACTCTGCATAAGCTTTTCAAACCTTTTGCAAAGATTTTCATTAGTGGATCCAAATATAATATCATCAACATAAATTTGAACAAGTAAAGAATAATCTTTATGTTTCATAACAAAAAGAGTAGTATCAATTTGACCTCTCGTAAAGCCTTGGGTTATCAAGAACTTTGAAAGGGTCTCATACCAGGCCCTTGGAGCTTGCTTGAGTCCATACAGTGCTTTCCTTAGTTTGTATACATCCTCTCTTCTTGAATTATCCATGAATCCAGGTGGCTGTTCCACATAGACTTCTTCTTGCAGTTTACCATTAAGAAAGGCACTCTTAACATCCATTTGATATACCTTGAAGTCTTTAAAGGATGCATAGGCCAGGAATAATCTGATAGCTTCTAATCTTGCAACAGGAGCAAATGTCTCATCATAGTTAATTCCCTCCTCCTGTCTGTATCCTTGAGCTACCAGTCTTGCCTTATTTCTGGTGATGTTTCCATTTTCGTCCATCTTGTTTCTGAAGACCTACTTTGTTCCAATCACTGTTTGTCCTTTGGGTCTAGGAACAAGTGACCAAACTTGGCATCTATCAAATTGGTTTAATTCCTCTTGCATAGCTTCCATCCAGCTTGGATCTTTTTTGAATGAATCGAACTTCTGGATGCATGTGTATAACTTTTTGTTCCTTGTTTCTCCATCACCTTCTAAGTATTCCAGTATAGCTTCCCACATTTCCTTAGCAGTTTTCAGATTAATGATCTGCTGGTAGATGCTGATATCAACACAGCTGGTGATGATGTTAATTGCTTTTCCATCCAGAGCATCATTCTTCCTATCTTCTTTATCCCATTCTTCTTCAGGCTTTGGAATTTCAGGATCAGCAGTTGGATCAAGTGCAGCTAGAGTATTTGGCTTCATAGGAATTCTTGGTCCATCTATAACACATTTCCATAAACGTTTGTCAATAGAGTTCATGTGTCTTTTAACCTTGTCTTTCCAGATGTCAAAGTGAACTTCATCCAATACAGGACAATGTTTCACGTTTGAAGTTTCCAACATTTGATGAGCAGCCATTGGATCTTTAATCTCTCAAGAATTTAATCTTGGAAAAACTTGTTTTTAAAAAGTCAAGCTTTGATACCAATTGTTAGATCTCAGGGTGCTCAAACAGGCTAGAAGGGGGGGGGGGGTTGAATAGCCTGTGTACAGTTTTGAAGAATTGTTTTAACAAAATTTGCTTCACTTAAGTTAGAAGATAATTTGCAGCGGAATAAAGTGAAGTATATAACAATTTCAAAATGGCTGATCTTGATAGGACAAGATCAGTTGTTCTCAAAGCTGTTGGAGTTCTGGAAATTAATAAGTAATAACAAATCACAAGCTCATAAAAGAGATAGACAAGAGATTTAATATGGTTCACACTTATAAATAAGTGCTACGTCCACAACCAAAGTGGTCAACTTTGGATTTGAAAAACGTGTACTAAGTTTACCACTAGAATCTTTACAAAATAAATCACTAATGGATCGTGTACATAAAATAGTTGACCAGGTGTTTGCGGGAGAATTGATATCTACAGAGATATAATTCTCGTGTGCTATGAATGCAGGGATTGCAATCAATGAAGAGCAATAAAGACTTTATCGTCTAGGAATAGTGCTCTCCAAAGAATGTTGTACAGATTTTTCTTTAAAGCTTTTATGAACTAGCAGTTGAAGATGAAGACTATCAGAATGTAAGAAGAGGTTCGTTAGATTGATCGCTAGTTCTCTTCAATGCTGTCATGAAGTCTTCTTTTTATACTCAGGGAGATTTAGGTAGCCGTTGGAGATCTTCAGCTTTGGAGAATTTGAATTTGAATGCAAATAATGCTCTAATCTTGCTGTTGAACTCTGATAGGTGATTCTGAAAGATTCAGACTGACTTCTGCAACAATGCCAAAAATAGGTAGATAATAAGAGAAAACAGAATATCCTTTTTTGAGATGATTGCCTAATATGGAATGAATCATTTAATGCTCTTTGCAGGTTATCGTTGTATTATCGTTAACAAGAAATACTGCAGATAGTCTTGAGGCATGTCACCAGTAAAGTCTTGATCGGACGATCTTTAGGTCTTCAACACTGCTGATGAAGCTTGGCTGGAATGAACTTGTCCGATAACTTTAAGAGACTCGGCTAATTATGAAGATAGCTGATCTTTACATGTCCAATAAATGATAGGCTAACTTCTGAAGACTAGGCTAAGTACAGATAGCAATCCTAAGCTATTACAAGCACTTGTCTAAGTACAAGTTGCCACTCTAACAGACACGCAGGCCCATTAGTCACCTTGACTTAGACTTAGGTTATGGATATAAGCAAATTTATACAGAATACAACAGCGGGCCTGCTGGCCACCTGAATTTCTGACGGCTTCTTCTCAAGGGATCTCCCCCGTCTCAGACTTGCCGACCTGCCCCTCTTCAGGGAATAACCACGTGACATTGTAGGTCAGCTTCAAGGAGATTTTGATCGCCTCGATTGCATTGGTCTGTGGGCATGATCGCTGTCTTTTGTGAGGTTTTGGATCAGACTCCCCCTCGTAACTTCTTTCCCATGTGATTCTCCCCGCTGTTTCATTCATACGACCTCTTGGGTTGTGAAGTCTATGCCAGACACTAACTCTGTTCTGAGAAGGTGTCTGCTCGCCCATATGCCTGGCCATACGTTCATTATCCTGGATCTGTCTGGTTTTGCTTCCTTCCACTGTTCTCCGTTCGGAACGACCAACCCCCATACCCGGCAATGGAACCACTGATGATGTCGATTTTTGTACCGTGGTCCTGATGGAAATTTGCTCCGGTGAAGTGACTGGTAACTGGCCTGAAAATAAGAACAAAGGTTACTGCGTAGGGCATTCCTGCAAAGCTCCTCCAGTGTGAGAATTACCAATGTGTATCTGAGAAAGAATAAAGCTAATTCAGGGAGCAAAAAGTGTATAATTGCGCGTACCTTGTACTATATCTCATAGTAGTATTTATAAGAGAGTAGTGGTGCCCTAGTTAATTTCGAGCTGTAACTGATACGACCAAATCCCTTAGTTTACGGGTAGAAGTAATGTATTTTTTCTGGACTTTATCGATAAATCGGAGATAGTTCCGTGATACATTAGGAGATAGTTCCGTCATGTGATTGAAGAAAATCTGGAGATAATTCTGTATAATATATGACGGCTAGCAATAAGCGGCTCGCCCAAAGAGTAGCTACTCCAATGAGCAGCCCGTCCAAGTGCAGCCTCGCTACCCGTCACGTAGCTACCTGTCACAAAGCAGCTCGCCCTTTGAAGTAGCTCGCCCTTTGAGGCAGCTCGCCCAATGTCCTTTGCGATATTTTACTATTTGTCGTTATTATCCTCGGTGTAATTTTTGGGTAGTTCAGCATTTAAGGTGCAATCCGATTCGAAGGGCAAAAGAAAAATCGATAACACTAATAAATTCTGTACCCATTGCAACCGAGAAGGTCATGAGAAAAGTGGATGTTTTCAGCTTGTTGGATTTCCCGACTCGTGGGGGGATCATCCTCGTGGTGGACAAGGTTCAGGGTGAGGCAGCAACATGGTGTCACGCGGTGACAGTGGAGGCGAACAAATCAAGGTCGCGGTAGGGGCTTGCCAACTTTGGTCCGGGCGCATAACACCACTGGTAGCAATGGCGGTGCACAGCAGGCTGGTGTAGCGCATGCTTTTGCTGGTTCGGCGCATGCTTCTGAACACCGCAGTGACTCGTCGGGCTTGCGGGCTATCCGCGACACAAAATATTCACCGGTTTCTAAATCATATAGTTTCCATCCTTTTTTCCAAAAGGATATCCCACAAAAAGACACTTCCGACTTCGACTAGCAAACTTGTCACCTTTGTGACGTTGATTATGTGTATAACAAAGAAAGCCAAACACACGTAACTGAGTGTAAGAAGGATTTTTTCCAAAGAGTAGCTCATACGGTGTTTTGGCTTTAAGCATGATAGACGGAGTTCTATTGATCAAGTAACATGCTGCTAAAATGCATTCACCCCAAAAAGAAATAGGTAAATTTACCTGAAATCTAAGGGCTCTAACAACATTCAAAATATGCCTATGTTTGCGCTCAACTCTTCTATTTTGCTGAGGAGTACCAACACATGAAGTTTCAAATACAATCCCGTTGTCACTAAAATATTCAAGTAAACAACGAAATTCAGTTCCATTATCACTATGAAGATATTTCACCTTTTTATTGAATTGACGGTCAATCATAGCCACAAAATTCAAAAACATCCGTTTAACTTCCAACTTATCATATAACAAATAAACCCATGCTGCACGAGAGTAGTCGTCTATAATGGTCAAAAAATACGATGCTCCACTAGATGAAGGTGTTCTATAACCACCCCACAAGTCACAATGTATTAAATCAAAAATACCATCAGCTTTATGTTCGCTGATGGGAAACTTGTCTCTGGTTTGCTTTGCACGTTGACATACATCGCAAACCTTATTTTCTGTCCTACTAGAATAACTAACATTAGGTACTAATTTTACCATTGTTTCTGATGGATGTCCCAACCGTTTATGCCATAGGTCCATCGAAGCCTTTCCATCAACTGTCAAAGCTTGCACTTGAGAAACACTACGGAAAAAATAGAGTCCATCTCTTCGTTCACCCGCTTCAATCAACGTCCTCGTCATGCGGTCCTGTATAACACATATGTTATTAGTAAACTGAACAATACAATTGAACTCATCAATTAATTGCGATACAGAAATTAAACTGCATGTTAATTCAGGCACATAAAGGACATGATTAAGTGTCAATCTTCCATCTAAAAGAACTTTCCCTTCTTGCTTGGCATCGACGCTCTTTCCATCCGGCAATCCCACCGGACAGGATACAATATGTTGCACATCTATCAAGAATCCAAGTTTCCTGTCACGTGATTGGAGGCTCTGTATCAATTATCCATGAAGAGTCAATACTCTTACCATTCAAACGATCGGACGACTTATTAAGAAGAGTTAAAAGCTGCTGCCATTGTGTCGCGGATAGCCCCAGCAAGCCCAACGAGTCACTGCGGTGTCCAGAATCATGTGCCGCACCAGCAGAAGCATGCGCTACACCAGCTTCTGTGCGCCGCCATTGCTACTAATGGTGTTATGGGCCTGGACCAAAGCTGGCGAGCCGGCCCTACCGCGTGACAATAAACCCTCCTCGAACAAGAGTGTATTCCCTTTTGCAAACAAGAGTGTGACCTTGATTTGAAGATGTATTCCCTTTTGCAAACAAGAGTGTTTCTTCAACAAACCCTCCTCAAAATTATACTGGGCAGATTATTGGTGATGATGATGCCTTTCTGGATTATTTTAGTCCTGACACGAATGATGTGGACGCAATGGAGGATGTGAGGAGCACGTTCCTGCCACGGTGGCAGAAATCGTACTCCCTACCGAAATGGCAGGGATGGATACTGGGGGTGAAGAGAATATAATGGAGCTAGGTCGGGGGATGAGAACAAGAGTTCCTTCTGTTCACTTGCGTTGTGACCCATATAGTACAGAAAATGATTCCTTCTTCTCTAAGTTCACCAACTTCATCACGGTCCTCAGGTACTCCTTATCCTATAACACATTATGTTAATTGCTCTCGTTTTTCTACACGACACATGAATTTTCTTGCTGCTATCACTGTAGGGCACGAGCCTAAATCTTTTAAAGAAGCAGTACAAAATCATGGATGGCGGGCTGCTATGGCTGCCAAAATTAGAGCTCTTGAGGAAAATAACACCTGGACCATGGCAACCCTTCCTCCGGGAAAGAAAGCTTTGGGAAGCAAGTGGGTTTATAAAATCAAGTATAATTCTGATGGTAGCATTGAGCGACTTAAAGCTAGGTTGGTGATCTTTGGGCATCATTAGGTTGAGGGCATTGATTATACAGAGACATTCGTTCTGGTGGCTAAAATGGTGACGGTTCGCACTTTTCTAGCTGTTGCTGCGACAAAGAATTGGGAGGTCCATCAGATAGATGTTCATAACGCCTTCTTACATGGTGATTTAGATGAATAAATGTATGTGAAGGTTCCTTCTGGATTCTCTGTTGATCAACCAAGTCAGGTTTACCGTCTTAAAAAATCATTGTACGGGCTTCGTTAGGCTCCACGGTGTTGGTTCGCAAAATTGACCGCGGCTTTGAGGGGCTATGGGTTTGCTTAGTGTTATTCTGATTATTCCTTATTTGTCTTGGTTAAAGGCAAAATAAAGCTTAATATTCTCGTCTACGTTGATGATTTAATCATTGCAGGGAATGATAGTGTGGCCTTGGCAACTTTTAAGGATTATTTGAGCAATTGTTTTCACATGAAGGACTTAGGAGTTCTAAAGTATTTTTTGGGACTCGAAGTCGCGCGGCGTCCTGAGGGTATTTTCCTTTGTCAACGGAAATACGCCTTGGACATTGTATCGGAGGTTGGCTTGTTAGGTGCCAAACCAGTTGGGTTTCCCATCGAGCAACATCATCAGCTTGCCATAGCTAGTGGGGCATTTCTTTCTGACCCAAAACATTATCGTCGACTCATTGGTCACCTTATTTATCTTTCTGTGACTCGACCGGATCTTGCGTATTCGGTCCATATTCTCTCACAATTTATGCATCCACCTCGGATTGATCATTGGGAGGCAGCTCTCCGAGTGGTGCGATATTTAAAAGGAAAGTCAGGGCAGGGCATCATACTTCGTTCAGACAGTACCTTGAACTTGTCGGGATGGTGTGATTCTGATTGGGCTAGTTGCCCACTTACGCGTCGATCTTTGACAGGTTGATTCGTGTTTCTTGGTAATTCTCCCATCTCTTGGAAGACTAAGAAACAACACACGGTGTCTCGTTCTTCTGCGGAGGCAGAGTACAGGTCAATGGCGGCCATTACATGTGAATTAAAATGGTTGAAACGTCTTCTTGAAGATTTGGGGGTTCAGCAGCATATAGGCATGTGTGTTTACTGTGATAGTCAGTCGACTTTGTATATCGCTCACAACCCGGTCTTTCATGAACAGACGAAACATATTGAAGTAGATTGTCACTTTGTTCGTGATGTAATTAATGACGGGTTAATTACTCCTTCCTATGTTTCTACAAAGGTCCAATTGGCCGATATTTTTACGAAAGCCTTAGGCAAGGCACAGTTCGAGTTTCTTTTACACAAGTTGGGTGTTCGAGACTTCCAACTTGAGGGGGTGTTAAAGCTGCAATTCCGTGTGCTGCCGCAATTCCGTGTGTCAAGTGTCTTTTATTTATTTTGGGTATCTAATTATTAGGATCCTCTTGATATTAGGAATGTCTGGATTGTTTCCTTTTTCTTCTTTCCTTTTTCTAGTGTGAGTGTGTTAGGCGTGCATGGCCTCCATATATATATATATATATATGTACTTCATAAATTGGAAGAATCAAGATTTATCTTTGCAAGTTTGTCAAAGGGTCTTGTTAACTTGTGTCTTAAGAGCCGAAATATTTCGTCAGCATTTTAATTATCAATTTTATCGACAAAGTGTAGCAACGGAATATTTCGTCAGTGATTAATTGCCGACGGACGTCATAGTCCACTGGTGATTACCGACGAAATTTGTTTCATTAGCAATTACCATCGAAGGTTTACCGACGGATTTTCCGATGAAATATTTCGCCGGTATGTTGACATTGCCGACGGAATTGGCTAATTACCGACGGTAGCGTTTTGCTAGTAGTATTTGAATGATTAATGATTTTGATGGGAACATGAAAGTGATTGCAGATTTACTTGGACAATGTGCTTTCTTTCTTCTGTCTCCGTTTCTTTGAGAGCTTAATCCGCTTTCTTCTTTATCTTGCAGGTGATTGGCCATAGTGAGACACGAAGGCATTGAATTTCATGGAATTATTTATTCTCGTGAAAAATATTAATTAATAAAAAATACTCTCTCCGTCCCTTAATTATTATCTTGTTTGACCCGGTACACGAATTAAAAAAAAAATTGACTTGATTATTAATATTGGTATAATGTGTAATTTTCTTTAATGTCCATGTGTATGTAGCCCATAATTAAAGTAGAGAAAAAGTAAAGGTAAAATGGTAAAAGTGATGCCCTAAATAAGAAAGTTTTCAAACAAGACAATTATTTTGGGACGGACAAAAAAGGAAAAGAAGACAATAATTTAGGGACGGAGGGAGTATTAATTATTTAAATATTACTCCCTCCGTCCCTTAATTATTGTCTTGTTTGACCCGGCATACGATTAAGAAAAAATAATTGACTTGATTATTAATATTGATATAATGTGTAATTTTTCTTTAACACCCATGTTTATGTGATCCATAATTAAAGTAGGAAAAAAATTAGGGTAAAATGGTAAAAGTGATGTCCTAAAAGGAAAGTTTTCAAATAAAACAATTATTGTAGAACGGACAAAAAAAGAAAGGAAGACAATAATTTAGAAATGGAGGGAGTAATAATTAGAATGCTGACGGTAAATTTTCTATGTTTCTTTTGCTTCCGTCTAAATTTCTCTCAATGAAAATTTAGTTAAATAGCTAATAATTAAGAAAATGTGAATTATTTTACACTTAGGGTAGAAGAAATTAATGGCAACAATTGACCAATTTTGTGTCACAAAGTAAACGAGAGTGCTTTGTATAAGATAGAGTACTTAAATAAAAGAGATTTTATTACACTTTTACCTTACAATCATATTAGAGGTGAAATATGTAACTTTTACAAAATCTAATACAGTAATTTTTATTTTGTGGGTTGTGCATATTTAAGTTTTCGTCCTATGAGTTACATTAAATTCAATGAGATCATGGGGGAGTGGGTCACGAAGCTTTAAGAATAAGAAAAAAGTCAAGTCTTTGGGTTAACCTAACTACTGTCTCTTCAGTGACACACACTATCTCAACGAAAGAAAAAAAATGCAGGAAATAGAAGGTTTTAAAATTAATAATAGCAGTTACGCCACATGAGGAATCAATTAACTATCGTACTAATTGTGGTTACTGATTTTACCAACATACTTTCAATATCTCAAATGTGACCAACCTACTCTCAATTTAGCTGCAACGTGATCTCTGCCATCAAAATTTCATCCAAAAATTTAATGAAATATCTTGTCCACATCGACATACTCGTTAAATTTTGGATGAACTTTGACAGCAAGGACCACATCGCATTTAAATTAAGAGTAAGTTAGCCACATTTAGAATATTAAAAATACGTTTGTAAAATCAACAAGTCACAATAAGTACAATGGTTAATTATATAGTTTTGCCAAGACACGACGTATGTCCTACTTTATTTCATGATTCTCTTTTTCTCATCAAAGAATAAATCCTTGGACAAGAAATAGAATCCTAAAATGACATGACGCATAGCCTACTTTCTTTCATGACACATGAGCGAGAGAGAGAGAGGCCGAAAAAAGGTCGATGAGAGAGAGAGAGAGAGAGAGGTAATTCTCCCTGGACTGGACTGGACTATTTACATGCAAAGTTGAAAACAAATATTTTTTCCAAAACTCTCTTGTTCTCGGACACTACTATCTCCTTACTATTACAGGAGTAGAATATAACGTACACATTACCAAGGGTTTTTTCAGCCTTCAAATCAGTGTTTATCCAGTAAAATGTGCCAATAACTGAATTTTTCATCCCTAATGTTCTTGGTTTGGCACAGCTAGAACCTTGAATTGTTTGGAAAAGGCTTCCAAAAACAACCGTCCATTACGGTCCCTTGAAAGACCATTTTCTTTGTCATCTAAGATGACATGATGGAAAGAGTCTTGGCAAGTCCAACAGTCATTCACGCAATGAAGATGAACGTAGTGATGTTTTGGTACCAAGACAACACTTCATCACTATCTAGAAACGAGAGTCTGCAAGTCTAGTAGTAGTTCAAGCAACGAAGAAGAAACACAGTGATGTTTTAGTAACAAGACATCACTATTTAGAAACCCGCTCGGAAAGCATTCTAGCCAGTTGAGGCACAATGTCAACCTTATCTGTGACATTCAACTATTTCTTAAATTTCCATACTCTGATGTAACCGTCGCCATTTGTGCTGACAACCTTCTGCATTCCAACAGCCAAGCAATTGATGGAAGGTCTAGAAGCATTAGGCATAAGATCAATACGGGTATCTTCAGATATTCTTCTTCCTTTCCTCGTTCCTATGCTCCCATAGGAACTCTTGGGTGTGTTCGACTTATTGCTACTTTCATCCATAATGCAACATGAAATCACTTCACCTGTTGACTGATCAAGGAGACGCAACACACCATCTATTCCACCCACAACTAATGTTGAGGTGTCATTCCGTAGGTGATGCATAGAATAAAGGACATTTGGACTCACACGAACCTCCCACAGAGATCTCAGCATCCTGAAAGAAAACATAGAAACAATACGGTCATTTACAAACCGAAAAACTTTTTTTTTTCTTTCCCAATAAGCATTTATGTATTAAAAATACAGAATCACCTCGACAAACCTCTATATAATAAGTATACAAGAGAGAAAATGAAAGAACAATGATGCAGCTTATGCCAGGTACCAAAGTTCTAGAAAACCAAGCCCACTCAAATGTAATTCTGATGCAGCAACAAACCTAATAAGACCAAAATATAATACCCTAAGCTAGTGGTCACCCAAAGAAAGCATATTTATCACCCTCGATTATCACTGGATAGTAACTGTTCCAACAAATGGAGATAAATTATAGAACTAGCAGTTGAAACTAATTAAACCATTGCCTCAATCACTGGACATGACTACAAGAATCCTTTCTCATCATCATCTTGTATAAGATCTACTCAAGCGAACTGGCAATATGGTGCATTGTGACTATAATTCTTTCTCAAACTGGAAATTGCATGGCAAGTGGCAACACATTTCCAAACTTGAAAGAGAAAGCCATCATTGTTCATCTTCTGCTCAAAGTCCCTTCAAAGCATTATAAGCATGCATACACACACACACACACACACAAGCGGGCATACACTAATAACCTCCTTCCTTTTGGATGCTTTGAGGAAACAAACTAAACCCTCTTTTACCAATCAATTACATTGTTTCAGCTTTGACAGGCTTTGAAAAAAAGCTAATATTAGGATGACAAAATAGTTATTGAGGTGTAAGAACCCCACACAACCCCCCACCACCAACCAAAAAAAAAGGCTCACGCACACAAAAAATTACAAGTTGAAAAAGGAGATGTTTCACTCTCCAGATCCGGCCCTTCTCTTCTTCACATCATCCAAGGTAAGAATAACTAGACAAGTTTGCTGTCTCAGCTCTTATCTGGGATTTAGATATATGATGGAAATAGCTATTCCCATATGGACAAGCAAGGAAAACCTATTTAATATTTTAATGTCCTTGTGTATTATAAAGAATGCATGTTATATTACTTTCTAGTTGAAAAGAGCAAACAGTCAGCATAGTAAGAATTGCAGTTACCACATTTGTTTTGGACTCCAAGAACATCCTTCCCACACCCCTGCTTCCAGAATGAGTCGCAATATCACCCACCAGGCTACCATCGGTCCAACATTCTCCCTTGAGGTTCGTCTCTCGCCACTGTACTTCCCCAGCCTTCCATTTTCAAAAACCATATCGTGGCAAGCTGAGAAACGTCATCATGACCGAATTCCCAGTACTGACAAATCCTAGGGTTAGTTGTAACACCCCAAGATCCGCACTGCACGTCTCCCGAGTTGTTAAGGAGCAAAACCCAATTAATAAAGAAATCAACAACTTCTTTCCTTTGAAAGAGCTAAATAAAAGGAACCGAATTTTTGAAAATATTTTTATAAAAATATAATTTACAATGCAAATCAAAACAAAACAAAAGATGAGTGTGCCAGAGCATCATTTTTGCTCAACAATACAATCTGTAATTATTGCATCTCCAATCTTTACAAGGTTTACTAACATGAATCTATCCAAACACAAACCCAACCCTGAAATTTTCTCTGTCGTTGTCAAATATATACTAAGAACCCGTTTGGTGCAGCGTTTTTAAAATGCATTTTTTTCAAAACGCAGCTTATTTTTTTATAAACGCGTTTAGGATACTATTTCAAAATACGGCTTTTTTTTCCTAGTAGCGTTTTAAAACCTGCGTTTTGGGAAAAAAGCTAAAGATTCCAGAGTTTTAAAACGCAGCTTCTTCTGCCGCGGCATTGAAACACAATTTTGTAAATAAGCTCTATTTTATCCTTGCGTTTTGGGCCTTTTGGCCCATGACTAAACGGGCTCTAAACCATCTCGAAATCATGTATCAAATCCTTCACTTTCCAAGATTATAACCAGAAAGAAGAAAAGGTGAACGAAATTGCCAAGTAAGGGAGTCTCTAACATCACAAGTGGTGATAGAGCAGAAGATCCAACGGAATGCTATCAAAGCAAAATACATAGATCCAACCAGTGTTCTAAAAATCGCTAGGTGGGCGCAAGGCGCCAGAGCAGGGCCTAGCGCCTAGGGGCCTAGTCGGAGTCTAGGCGGGGCCTAAAAATCGAGACATAATTACACATTAGGTCCATACCAAACCTGGTACAACAATAGTAAATAGTTAAATATGACCAAATAAACTAAAAGTAATGATTACATTACAAGATTAAAAGTTAAAATTAAAAATTAAAATTAAATTCTCTATCATTTCAAAGTGGAGGAAAAAAGGAAATACTTTAATAACTTGAGAGGGGAGGGAAAATACTTAGAGAAATATTTTAATAACTTGAGGGGGGAGGGGAAATACTTTAATAACTTGAGGGGGGAGGTTGTCATTTTGAAAAGTGAATTAAAACCCTAAAACTAAAAGCTGACTGCCTGTCTCTCTCTCACAATTCACAAAGTTTTCACAGACGCCTCTCTGTCTCTCTCTCTCTCTCACTATGAGATAGATGACGGGATTTCGACGCCGACAATAATCTCTCGCTCTCGCTCTCTCTTTCTCTCTCGCTCTCTCTTAATTTCTCTCACTCTCACTCTCTCTTTCACCTCTTCATCGGCATATCGCCTCCTTTCCCACCATAATCAATCCAGTCATTTCGACTACTTCCAAGCTGTGAATCTCAGTCACGGTTACTCCCCCTCCTCCGACGCCGAACTTATCTAAGCCCTAGCTATCCAGAAGATTGATGACGTCATTCATCACATCGTCGTGCGTCGCTCTGCCCCTGATTGACTCTCCTTCCTCCCAGGTTCCTCATACTAGGTCCCTCCTCGACAAAACGCGTACGACATTGCTCAAATCAGCTGGGCGTTAGGCGGCGTCTAGGCTGACTAAGCAACGATTTTTCATGGTGGTAATTTTTTGTCCGATTTGACCCTAGTCGCGGCGTTTGGGGGGCGCCTAGAGCCTAGTCATGGCGTTTGGGGGGAGCCTAGTGCCTAGGCGGGCGCCTAGAGCCTAGTCGCGGTGTTTGGGGGGGCCTAGCGCTAGGCGTTCGCCTAGAACGATTTTTCGAACACTGGATCCAATGCAACACTATCACAGCAAAATACATAGATCCAACAGAATGCTATCACAGCGAAATACATATCAAACTCAAATGACTCATTTGAATAAAGGGAATAAGCACAAGAGACCCAAATATCTAAAAAAATCGAGTACGGGGAATCAAGGACGAGAATAAAATGCTGATAAGAATCACAATATATTATCATATACCAATAATCGAGTAATAACAAGGCAAGATTCCGAAATGCCACAACTCTGAGTAGGCCCACTGGCCACACACACGCACATCGACTGCAACTCTCAAGTGTCACTACAGATGACACTCGGACTACACAACTGCACAGCTCGACCAATAGCCGGCACTGGAGCACTCGAATAAAGCGAGAGCCGTCACAAAGCACATGCTCATGTGTATATGGCCAAATTACAACAAGGGTTAAGAAATCAAATCACAATCTCCGGTGCAAATAAAGTGCACAAGAGTTCGTAACAATCACAAGACACAATATCCGGTACCAAATAAAGTGCACAAGAGTTCATAACAATCACATAACAAAGTGTTATTGATAAAGAACTCAAAAAGGATAACACAAGTCAAATAACAAAACACATTGTCGACACCCCAATCTCATACCCAAGTTTTCATGCATTTCGTCATTCTTCATACACTTTATTCAATCCTCGTACGTGATTATGACTGACGAAATATTGTTCAAATTGATGTAGGAGGGCTAAAATGTCAATTTTAGACATCCAGGGGTCAAAATGTATGCGGGAAAAGAAGAGGGGAGGAAAGTGCAAAAAAATTGAGGGGGCTGCGGCAACAGTAGCAGCTCCAGCTTTTTTATTTTTTAGTATTTTCTTGCTTTGTTGGCTCCAAATCATCCACCCAAGTGTCCCCCACCTTGTGCCAACTCATGGAGTACGTGGAGAGACCAAGGATGACCATGTTTGACTATAAATAAGTCATCTCTCCACCATTTTAGAAGGTTAGAAAGTCTTGCCAAGGTTGACTCTCCCCATTGCCAACACAAAGTGAAGAAGCTATCACTCTCTCTAAATTTCCAGCAGAAAATTTCCCTCTCTAAGCCTTGTTTAGACACTTTCTCACCTTTCTTCCATCTCTACAAACCTTCTCCTACCAGTCTCTACCCATCAAAGTTGAAGAATTGCAAGACATGTGCAAGAATTGGGAGACATTTAGAGCATTTTCTTTGACTAGAAAATGCTATAACTTTCTCTCATTTTGAGCTCTTGTTTAGACCAAAAAAAACAAGTGTTTTGACCCATCTAAACCTTACACAAAGCCTCTTCCCAAGCAAGTTCATCTCTTGGTTGTTTTAGTGAAGGTATTTGGTCAAACATGTAAACTACTTTGTTGTAATTTGCAATAACTTCTAATTTCTTCCATCTTTGCAACAATGTAGACATTAAAAATTGTGATGTTGTTAATTATCTAACTCATTTACTTGCTTCTCAAAATGTTGATACTTGTAAATTCTTCTTTATCACCTTCTCTTTTTCTTTTGTTTGACTTTGGCTTCAAATGAAGTCTCCTAAAGTTTGACTTTGTTTGGAAGAGTTATTTGACATTTTGAAATGTCTATTTGAGCTCACTTTGGCCCCCATCTTCCCCCTATATAATCCCTAAATAGAATGAAAATATTATATACATTTCTTTGTATTTGTATATAAAGTTCACATTCAATAGTATAATATACCTTCTCATTGATAATTGAATGGCTTTGCCTTCCTATTGACGAAAGAATGGTTTCCCCCACTTCCCATTTTCTTTTTCTTTTCATCCCTTCCAAATGTGAGCTTAAAATGTGACATTTTAAAGTATCAAATAATTCAATAAATCCAACATTGCTCATCCTTGCGTCAAGAAAGGAGACGAATGAAGTTTTAGTCATTTTTAGGCCATTTGTAACATTAAGTCGTTATGATCTTTATTCTTACTTTATGGCCTATTTTTGAACATGGTTGTAATGTTATTTTGTTGGCAAACTTGAGTCAATAATCTTGTCATTTTGGTAAAATGGAAAGAGTTTAGAAAAGGCTTAAAATAACCATTTTGACATGTTCATAAAATGTGAATTTTGAAAGAGGTTAAGAATAAAGAGGCCAAAGATTAACCATTTGACATGATTCATAAATTTTCCATTTAAAAAGCCAAAAGGTGTTAAATGGTTAAAATCAACAAAGTTGACATGTTCATAAAATCAAAGGCCTAGGATGTTAGCTTTGACCTCCCATCACATTTTCAAATCCCACAACAATTGGGATAGTTGCATGACTCAAATGAACAATAACAACCATGATAATTTTTTTGTTCTTTATGCTCCTTGAAATGCCCATTTGAAAATCAAGAAAATCAACAACAAGAGACCAACCATTAGGTGATTGAACATGCTAGCAACCCTGAGACGAAAAGGGCGAATTGGGTGCCTAACACCATCCCAATTCGTAACTTAGCCCCCGAACCCAAGAATGTAGGTTTCTTCCGTTTTCCTAATAAATGGAATTGGCAACTCTAATCAAAAATCAATCAGAGTCCATTTTGAGCCCAAGCGTATTCCACGTGCTTAAGATGGGGAAAATCGTCGTTTTCATTTGACGACTTTAATTTTTTGCATCGGGGTGTTCACACACATCTAAGGCTTAACAAGGGTAAATGTACAAGTCAAGCGACCAAAACGAAAACAAGAATAAACGGTAACAAAATGAGCGGAGCCAAGATCCCTCACCTTAAACACGAGATAATCTACTTAACAGAGCTAAAACCAATCAACGCCTTAACAAGCAATCTTATCAACGTTGCATGCATATCACTTGCTCTTTCCCAGGCAAAGACTCTTTAGTACTTTTCTTAATTATTTTTGAAGAAATAAGAATGTTTCATGACACAGGGCCTATTTTTTTATTTTTTATTTTGATAAGTAATAAGTATAAGTATATTATATACTGAAAAGCGTCAAAACAGGTGACGCGTACTTTCTATACTACTGTATTCCAAACCAAAAGCAACTAATAAGCCATGGACAAGCTATTCACAAAATCAACAAATTTCCGAATTCGAGCACCAAAAGAACAGGCTGCGAAGCATGGTGTTTTTCAAAAAGGGAATGGGAACTTCCATGTTATCGAACGCCCTTTGATTTCTTTCCCTCCAAATCGTCCACCAAACACTAAAAGGGGCTGCCTCCGAGCTACATTTCCTCCTCATCCGACTACAAAATAGTGCCAACTTCTTAGGAACTCTAATAACCCAAGACAGATTAAAGAGGCAAAACAACAAACTCCATAAATTACGTTGCCACAGGACAATGAAGCAGCAAGTGGTTGAAGCTCTCTCCATTCCTTTTGCACATGTAACACCAGTTTATATGAATTTGTGCCTTCTCCAAAGGTTATCACATGTAAGAATAGCTCCATGGGAAGCTTCCCAAACAAAAAACGCAACTTGGCTTGGCACTAGGGATCTCCACACTGCCTTCCATGGAAGCAATGACCTGTCCCTCTTTAACAAATTAAGATAATAAGATTTTACAGAGAAAACAAGGCAGGAGGATGCCAGAATGCCAAAACTCTGACTAGGGCCACCGGCCACACACACGCACATCAACTGCGATTCCCAAGTGTCACTATAAATGACACTCAGTACTATACAGCCGCATAACACGACCAAGCTCATTGAATAAAGTAACAGCTATCGTGCAAGCTCATTATATATGGCCAAATCACAACAAGGGTTACAAAACTGAATCACTATTTTCTGTGCAAATAAAGTGTACGTGAGTTCAGAATGATCACAAGTACAAATGATATAAGTCAAGCTATCAAAACGAAAACATGAACAAACGCTAACGAAATGGGCAGAGACAAGATCCCTTACCCAATGTTACATGGACTCGGGTGCGAGGATTGGACACGGGTGCGGACCCTCATGTCCGACATGCCAAAATTTTACAATTTTACATTAAATATAGGTGTCCAAGGGTCACACCCACACCCATGTCATGGCGTGTCAACATGGGTACTTTGGAGACGAAATAATTCAAAGTACTTAACCGAGCTAAAATGCATCAACACCTTAATTATCAATCTTAAACACGTTGCATATGTAATACTAGCTCTTTCCGGCTCTTTAGTATTACATATGTAGAAAATGAACTTATAGATAGAGATGAATTGTGGATAAGTACGAATTCAAGATGACCATGAATTCTAAATGAGGATGAATTCAAAATAAAGATAAATTTATGATAAGAACAATTCTTGATATTTTCTGCCCATGCTTATCCATTCTTTTAGACTTTGCTTTATAGTCCCTTTAAAACATTTAATTTCTATATTTGATCTCATTGTGCACGTACTTCTTACATACCACCTTACTATGCAATCATTACTAATTTTCCCTCAAATCAAATATTCTCTTCACTTAAGTGTTAATGATCCTGTCATATATTTGTAATTACTAGTATAATAATATTAATGTTTGAATCATTTGGCGGATACTTGCATCAAGATATTCATGATATACATCTATTTATTTAAGTGCTAATTGTACATATGCAGAAGAATGTAAGAAACCTGCTAAACATATGTGCAAATAATATAGCTTGGAAGCTGAAGAATTACATTAGTAGTGATTGGAGACATCACAGTGTCAACCAGATTTTGGGTTATAAATCAGGCCAGGATTACCTTTGGCCCGACTGATGAGTCACCTAAACCCACTAAACATATCGGCGTAATTAATACATAATAGTATATGATAATTAGTATACACATTGGTTTTTAAGAACTAAAAACCAGTTCAACGGGGTGTGTCTATCAGTTGTCAAGGTCCTTAGAAGGAAACCGGTGATGTTATCCAAACACGAAGGGGTTTCTTTTATAAGGAAGCGAATCGGTCAAAAATAATAGTACCAAGTATTTGAAAAATTAATGGCAAAAAAATAGAAAATATAACGAAATAAACAAAAGGGAACACAGGATTTACCTGGTTTAATCCACTTCGAGGCAAGCAACACATTCACTATAAATGATGAGAATTACAATAGAGAGTTTTCAATGTACTTACCCTCCCTAGAAAAAGGGTTACAAGGATTGACTCGATCAGAGTACCACACCCTCGCAGTCCAAAATAGCCACACACTATTTTGTCTAACACCACCAAGACCTCAAGACCCTAGACCACCAACTGTATCCGTCGTCCGTCTACCACATGTTTGTGTCTCTCTCACTCGGTCACCCTTTGAGATTTCGGTTTCGACGCGCCTTGAACAGAACAAAGGACGGACCCTATTATAATCCAAACCCACCGCCACTCTGAGGAGACTTGGGATTCCAATTGATAATTGGACTTGATACAACTAAATCAATTTCCTTATTGTACAACGAATAAAACATAAAGCGGGCTCCGCCATAAACTAAATAATAAAAGGATTCCATATAGAGTTTAACTCCATGTGAGCAGCCTCATCGAAGTTCTATGCACCCACAAAATTCAAGCCAAAAAACAACAGTTTCATTTTCTCAGTTTAAAACATTTCCCTGGATGCAGACGTCCTCATGAAACTTTTCTATGCGTCAGCAACCATCATAACATATACTCCCTCCATTCCTAAATTATTGTCCTGTTTGACTTTTTTTAGTCACTGTTTTCCAAATGAAAAATTGACATATATATTTTTTTATATTTTTCAAAACATAAAACACGTAATTTGAAGTATTAAAAGTACTACAAATCACGTGTTATAGATTTTGAAAAAAAATATATACGTCAAATTTTTATTTGAAAACATTCAGTGAGTTGGACAATAATTTCGGAACGGAGGGAGTATTTATTAAAATCCCCCTAATATTCATGCAAGCAGTTCTCATAATAAAAATTACTAATAATGAGAACACTATAGATAATCATATAAAGAGATCTTGACAGTTCATTCAGCGATAACAATCAGGCATAGTGCAATAATTCTAGGCACATTGTAATTTTGTTCAAGTAACAGAAATAATAATAATAAGCTCATTAGACTATACTAACAAGAATTCACCCAACAAGTGCAAAATTTATAAGCATTGTAAGCCGGGTTATATTCAAATTTTCATACCTGAGGTCCCAACAAGTTGCTCGGCCCGCACTTGATCCGCCAAACAGTAAATGGGAACATGGGTTGAAACACAATGTATTTATGTCTGTAATGAAGTGAAAAAGTAGTATAAGCATGTTGAATATGCTTCTAAAAACAGATGAAACTACAAGAAATGATGCATGATGTCCCAACTTCTACTGGAAGATGGAATTCTAGAAAAGAATTCAGTAAGCCATTCATCATACTTGGCTGGATGGAGAGCAATAACAGCAACATAGTTATCACAATCGCAAAGACCACTTGTGCACACACAAAAACTAGGTGGAAGCAAGACAAAAAAGATAATTGTTCACCCTGTAGAAATGTCCAGAAGGTTATCTGCTACAAAGGAAAAAAAGAAGTAGAAGAATATATTTTATATACATCAATGATGGATAACTTTGAAAATGTAAGTCAAGTGCACTACATTTTCAAACTATTTCATATTTCTACAATCCATGACTTGCAAGCCAAAGTCCAAACACATTATGGAGGATAAATATTAAATTTTATATACATCAATGATGGATAACCCATGTAGCTCAATTTCCGATTTATGCCATCGTAGCATACAGAAGGAAGAACCAAGGGGAAGGGCTATGTCATCTGCAGTTGCCAACACCAGAGTAACATCTCTCAAAACAAAGCCCTTGATGAGTTAAGCTTCATGTAAGAATAAACTTCTGGTTCTGGTTGCCAATCGATATAAATTAAGTATTGCATTTGAAGTAAAGTGATATTGATGCTACCGCTTAGCATGTTGCTTTAATTGAAAGAATTTGTAGTCTAGGGGTAAATATGTCTTACAAAAATAAAGTAAGTGTTGTCATTTAATTAAAGGGGTGGAAAAGCTTATTTTGGGGATGGAAATAACCGCTCCCTTATTATTTTTTAGTTAAGAAATCCGTTTACTTATTTGTTTTTGTTCTTTTTTCTTTTTTCCAAGAGAAATAAGTCCCTTACATACAGTAAAAGTTGCCCCAAATGAGATAAAATGAGAGATAAAACAAACTATTAAGTGCAAAAATGTGGAATGTGATAATATCAAAACCAACCACCATACCTAGAGGTAGGAAAAGACTTAAACTAACATGTACAACGATTATCAAGAAAGATGTGAGCAAGTACAATTTGATTGATCATCACATTATGGTGAAAACAGATTCCTTTAAACCCAAGTATTGGGATAAAGGCTAAGAGGTGTTGATAAAGAAGAGTTAGTAAAGTTAATGATGTATCTAGGCTGATCTACTAGGACTAGGAGGTCTTCAGCTAGGAGAAAAAAGTTAAGAAGACCTATTCCAAATATTTGTAGCTAATTAAAAGGGTATACCATTTTTATTTTTATTTTTGATAAGTAAGATATATTATAGACAAAGGGCGACAAAACATGTGTCATGTCCTGTGTACACAAAACATATACTCAAAGAAACTTCAAAAACTAAAACTATCCACGAAATTTACAAAAGAATTAGCCACAGGGCCCTCTACATGAAGAAGAGTTCTTCAGAACGGACAGAGGCCTTTCCTCGTTGTCAAAAGCTCTACGATTTCTCTCCCTCCAAATAACCCAACACACTCCCAGAGGAATAGATTCCCATATAAAATCCCTTCTTCTGCGTTTGAACAAGGACCAACATAAGAGAAGACCCTTGAAAGTACCAGGAAATAAAAGGGTATACCATTTATTTCCCTTGATGTTTTAGATATCACGAAGACCCTTTTTGTTTGAACCATAGTTGTCAAAACGAGATACGTATCGTGTATCGGAATTCTGTTTCTACGATACATATCGAGATACGCGTTACGTATCGTAAGATACGCGAATATATAAATTAATAAAAATAGTTTATCAACCATTAACTTAAAACTTCATAACTAAGCTGTCACTATCCCCAAAAAAACTTCGTAACCAAGCTGTTACTATCCCCAAAAAAAACTTCATAACCTAAGTTGTTACTATCCCAAAAAAGAAAAGGTTACTATCCCAAAAAAGAAAAGGTGAAGCAAGTCAACAACTATAGGTAAATAAAAACTCTACTAACTATCCCACCAAAAGCCAAGCAAAGTTAAATAAAAATTCTAGTCAAAGTTGTCGATATCCATCTCAAAGTCATCTAGATAATCTCCCACAACTCATCCATCATCATCAATAAAACCTTCTTCATTCTCAAAACAGAGTATTCAAAGAACAACTAAACAAGAACTATTAGTCAATAATTCATACTGTCTCGAACCTTTTTTGCAAAGAGAAATCAAATAATCTGTTGTTGTAAACTTGTAATGTTTGTATATTCCTTCAATTTTGTCTTCTTCACACTCTACACTCTTCACAGTTCACAGCAATAGCACAATTGATTCCATTACTCAGCAAAGCAACAAAGGGTTTTTCTTTATCTTAGTGAAATATGAAGCATGAAGGATCAAAGGATTATGGACATTAGGTAGATCAAACGAGGCAGCAAAAGGAAAAGATACAAAACCCTAATAGATTGAGATTTGAGAAGCTTTTCGTGGAGACGTCTTTTTTGAGAAGACGAGAAGTCGATGAATGAGTTCGACTGGTCTTACGAGCCGTCAATTTTAAGAAATTAAATGATAAAAATATTACACATGCACCCCTGAAGAAAGTAACAAATATCGTACATTACTAAATTTTTGCGATACAGTAGTGTATTGTTCCATACGCTAGATGTATCATGCGATACATAGTTCCATACGCTAGATGTATCATGCGATACATAGCATATTACGATACGCAGTACCGATTCGTATCGAAAAGGGGTAATTTCGTATCATATCGTACGATACGTATCGCGTATCGTACGATACTAACAACTATGGTTTGAACAATCCCACTATCAGACCCATGTGTGTTATGCTATCAGGTTGCCGACGGCATTATTACCTGGAATCCTTCTTTCCAAAGGGATATGCATGATTGGGAAATGGGAGTCATTGGCAGTTCTTTGAGGTGCTTTATGCCCAGCCGGTGAAAGGGATTGGGGAAGATAGAGTTGTCTGCATTGGTAGTAAAAAGAGGGTCTTCTCAGTGAAATGTTATTATATGGCTTTGGAGGGGATTAGAAGGATCCCGGCAGTGTAGCCTTTTTCGTTTGGGAGGCTTCGAGGGAGGTGATTCTTACAGGCAACAATTTGAGGGCTAGGAAGAAGATTTATGTTAATTGGTGCTTTATGTGCAAAAAGGATGAGGAAAATGCAAATCATTTGCTGTTGCATTGTCCCATAGTGAGGGAGATATGGAGCTTTTTGTTGAGTTTAGCCAATGTTTCCTGGGTTATGCCAAGAACAATCGAGAGCTGCTTCGGAGTTGGTGTTGGTCTCTTTACAAGAAAAGGAGGAGGAATGCCTTTTGGGATGCAGTTCCTTTGGCAATATGCTGGAGCATTTGGAAAGAAAGAAACCGAAGGATTTTTGAGAACGTGGAGGCTGATATCTATAGGGTTAAGGAGGATGTTATTTGGGCCCTGCGGTACTGGTGTTCTGACTCTAGCTTGGCCCCAGGGAATTCTTTTGTCGATATAGCGCACAGGATTTCGATTGTATAGTTTTTAGTAGTTTTTAGAAGCATAACCCCTGTATACAAGGATTCGTCACCTGCTTTGACGATTTATTATACTACTATTGCTTATCAAAAAAAAACAGTAGATTGCTGGCGAGTGACTTTGGAATTTTCTGTGAACCACAGTCTATGGCAGAAAGTGGTTAAGAGCAAGTTTGGCATGCATCAAAATGGGTAGGGTGCACGCATAGGTAGTTCAGTAATTCACGAGATTCCTTCGAAGTTTCCCTAATCAATGTTATCCATTGTTCCTCTTGTTTGAGTTTAGCACATGGTGGTCACATGTGTGGGAGACTCTTTGCTGCGTTTTGCTTTTCCCTCACATCTCTTCATCTCTCCTCAGTTCATACGGCTCCTATATCTTCTTTTTTTCGGTGGTGGGGGGAGCGTCTCCATCCTGGAATCTTCATTCTTTAAGTAATCTTCACAATTGGGAGGCGGAAGACGTTCTTCTCGTTCTTGACCTCCTCTCGCGAATTCAGTTCTTTAATGTTCCTGAAGCTTGAACTTGGGTGTCGAGGCATCGGGGCAGTCAGTAGACTCAGTACCCGTGTCACTCTTTTCTATCTCATTTTCCAAACCCCTCTCTTCATTCATTTGAAAAGCTAATGTCCCATTCAAGGTAAGATACAAGTCTATTTCCCTGAATTGTGTGTGATGTGTAAAAGATCCTATGGATCCCATGATCATTTGTTTCTTAAAGGTAAAATTTTCCTTCCGATCAGCTTATAAAATTGCAACCAGGTTAAAACCAAAAAGATACAAAGAAAGCCACAGCTTAATGCAAAAGGGAAAGCATACCAACTAGCTCCATGTCCCTCATTTATTTTGGCCATAGCAGAAGTTGTAGTATTTGGCTGCAGTTTGATGCCCCATTCTATTATTTGGTTAAAACCTCTTTTCCTTTCCAATGCAAAAAAATAATTCCAGTACGTAAAAAAGGCCTAAAATAGGAAAAGAAGTTCTACTGTAGCTGCACAGTGAATATTTGATTTTACTTCTCCAAAGAATTTCAAATTTCTTGGTCTGCATCCTTGTCCTGCTTTCCTTCTTTCCTCTTAAGAAATTAGGCTTTTGATATGAATAAAAGAACAATAATGTCCTTTCCTGCTCCCGGCTGCATTTGTTGGTGATTGTGGGTAACTATGTAATGATTAAGACAGCAAGATCTAAATAAATAGAAGTAGAGCAAGAGTTGAAGCTGAAAGACTTGATTATCTTCTATAAGAATGACAAGAAGGCATTTGTAATGAGATCGAGGAAGAATGATTTTCAAGATTGTATGGAAGAGGTTTTATGAACATGTTTAATGATACTGCTCTGCATTGAGAGTCTTACAGAGGAACATCTAGAACATGACAATTCCAAGGAAAACTGAAGTAGAAACAGGAATGCAAACCTCTTAAAGTCCCAAGAAGAAATTATGTACTGAACTTCCATGGCATTGCTCTATCATGATAATCATTTGGGTGATTCAAATGGATTGAACTGCCGCATATTTGAATCCTTTCTTTAGCTCACAAAAACATTGTATTTGTTTCAAACAATATAATATATCCAATTAGGCAATGGAATGAGTAAAAATCGACTATGCAAATTGACACAGGTAAGAAGATGCATCGCTTTATTGGATGCCTAAAAGAAGTTGAAGTGGCTTTCTATGTTGACCCTATGCTTAGGAATTCCAGATGGCTATCAGGATTGAGCAGGAAATAACAAGTATTGTTCTTCGTTCCAGCATGATGCACCTTAATGATAGATGCTAGAAAGAAGAAATCATTTTTAATGTGTGCTCACTTTTGGCGTAGACTCAGTTAAGCCCCAGGGAATGTTAGGGACCTCTTTGGAGTTTATCTCTCATTTTGTGTTTTCATCGTGCAGAATGTATGCTAAGGACAATTCCCCGTCCTTCAATCTGTCTTTCCAGTTTTTTATCTAGAGAGCTGATTTACCATCCAAGGGGAGAAAACACAATGCGTCCCGTATGAAAGAAAAAAAAATGAAATAACTTAAGAAGAATTCAAATACAGATAAGGCATATAATGCAACCTGCTGAATCCGTAGACATCAGCCTAGCTACACTCTGGCCAGATGAAAGATCTGATATAGAAACACGGCCAAATGATGAACCACCAATAAGCAACTGATCATCGCTAAATGATAAGCATTTGACAGGCCCATCATGTATCCTGAAAATACAGTAGAATAACAGCTTATGATTTAAGCACAAATATAAGTGCACCAAATTCTTAATTTTTGATAACTGCACAATACAAGTCTACAACATACAAGTGTCATCTGAGAAATCTATGTCCCATGGCCCAGAACAATGCGAATCAGAAAGTTGTAGTTTACAAGTGAGTATAAAGAACCAAGCTTAGTCAGGTGCTTTAAATAAAATTTTCAGCTGTACCATTTCCTTAGAACAGACAAGCTCATTTAGGCCCATGGAACACAGTACACCACGAATTCCTTGCAAGGTAGTAAGACAATTGACAATAGGGATTGTTATGAATAAACTTTTTAACTACTCAAATGACTTGGCTTGCCTCAGCATAAATGCTAATTGCTAACTGTGAAGTGCAACGCAAATGCGACATTGGAAGTTTAGACAAACCTAATTAGAAATCAGATTCAAGATAAGTGCACTTAACAGAAGTGCCAACTGAAGCAATAACACCAACTCTCTATAGAATACTTGGTAATAGGCAAGGAGAAGAATACGACTGTTAACCAGTTACGATGGCAGCAATTTGGCAGGTGGAACAGAACGAAAAGGCTTGAATATTTATAGTTATCCTTTTGTGTTCCATTTCAAGATTGGTTAGAAATGTGAATGTGCATGTGAATTACTTATTTCCTTGATCTGAAAGTGGTTCAAGGTCTCTAATGGCGATGCAGTGCTAAAGGCATTTCTCTCTTAATATTCCACTTAAAATTATCATCAGACTATAGGAGTTTGTATACTTTCAAAATTAAAATTACAGTGGCATAATATATCCAAATGGAATTTAAGCATATCCGAGTTGAGAAACTTGTGGCATATCTAGTATAGCATAAATTCACTTTCACTATTGATCAAACATATGCACTTTATTGGGCTATCTTGTGCTTGTGGGAACTCTTGGCTCCATGGTTAGGGATCAAACTAACTTGAACGGTAAAAGGAGGCATATACACGGGCTTAAGCAATCAATAATCAAAGAATTATCGTCATTTAGCTTAGATCATCAATAGTATTTCTTCATATCTTCATAAGTAGCACATAAGACAGAATTAGCATTTCAGATTTCACTCAGCCAAGGTCTTCAAGTGTTTCATTGTCATTCTTGCAATAAATGCCCAATCTTCTGTACTTTCATCTTGGCAGGATACTTCAAGACTAGTTCAACCACCTCAAAATGATGGTTATAAACAATTTTACCTCACAAAATCTACTAGCAAATTTTATCCAGGAAACCTACATTAAATTTCAGTTTTTCTACCAATGCACGTAAATCCCCCTGCGGGGGAGGGGGAGAAACTATAACGTAATGCAGGAAACCATATAATTTGAAAGAGTCACGTTGTGCAACCTCTTTTCCTTCATCAGATTCTAGCAACAGGAGTTTGATAAGCGGCAGTTCATGAGAAAACTGGAAGTTTTACTACCATCGAGCCTCTCATAGCAAGAGATAAGTACTACCATCTTGATGAGGTGCAACTCAATATACCATTTCTTATAAACCAAATACTACAGAGTTTTATCTCTGCTTCTCTAACAGCTTCTTTCTTTTCCCAGTTCATTAACCAGGTATGTAAATTAAAAAACCTGACCCACTTGTTCTGGTGGGGAAGAGATTTCAAAACTGTCCAGCTCATGTGTATCCTTATTGTGTTCTTCAACAATCATCACAATGTCAATAACAAAAATGATCTGATGCAAAAGAATATTAAGCAGTCAAGTAGATGTTGCTGCAATACATACTTGATGATTCTAGACCATTTTCTACTGTACATGTCAAATACACGGGCTCTCCCATCTATGCATCCAACTACAGCCTCTGGATCTATGTAACTGCAAATAAAAAGAAAACATAAAACGAGATCGAAAATGTTTTCGACAACAACAAAATTAAGCGTTAGAATAATATTATACATAGAAAAACTGAACATAGAACCGGAAACATTTAGCTAGCACATCCAAGGGAATTTATACAAGGTATCAAGACCATTTCAACAAGTCAAGCGTAAAAATCAAAAAGTTGTACTGTGTCAAGAACAATAGATTAAGGAACAGTATACCAACATGGCTATAAAGGCCTGAGCCATAGCATTGTCATGTTGGTGGAAGGCATGGATAGTGAGTAAACCCTAATTTAGAGAGAGAGAGAGAGAGGAGACCTAAGCCAGTTGCTGACGGTGGTAGTGGAGAGCAAGAACCTGTGACATACGTCTCTAGAGCGCCAGCATGACACAGGCCCACACACAGGTGAGAGAGGATGATGTGGTATATAATGGTGTTGCAAGATAGTGATGAAATGGGTGTTATAACTTATGAGAGGGCTCACAACCAGGAAGTGCAGCCTTCATCCATTGGTTTTAGTTGGATTCAGGGGTTAGTTAGGATTAAAGATCATTAACCAACCTAAGCGATTGGAACTATGGCTGAGTTGAGTTCAGTTTTCGGCGTAATCAGTAGTAGTGTAGTATGTCCGTCCCAAAATGAGCATCCTTTTTTGTTCATGATCATTGACAAAAAAGACACTCACTTTGGGACGGAGGGAGTAACATTTACCCTTCCAAGGAAGAAAGCCCATTAGAATAGTTAGGACAATAACTATGACCAGGTAACGTTAACTAATGTCATTTTCAAACTAAGCGCAACAATTTCCCTTACTGCAATAGTAGCCTTTATGTAGAAATGGGTCAGAATGGCAATGCCCATCTGGTAAGGGTTATGGCCCCGTTTGGTACACCAAAATGGCAATAATGACTATTAATCATTTGTGAAACAACAGTAATGACAGGGCACAAGATCTTTTTGGGATAACCCATTACCAGGAAAATCATTCTACAACATGATTCTTCAAATAAACACAGCCCCAGACGCAAAGCAAAAACTATTTGTAAGTGTTGCATTTCCTGATCATCAGTACCAAATTGCGATGTGACCATGAGATGACCAACACCATTCCTTTCCTGCTCCTTTTACACTAAGATCAATCCGTCAAGTGAACACAATATAGTTCTGTAAAACCATTGCACCAGTCATTGCAACACAATGTGATATGGAACTCAAGCACGTACACTAGATTTTTTCTAGACTTTCTATGTATTTATCACCTTGAGTCAAACGTATGGCTTATAAAGGCAGGACAAACCCAGGTCTCCCCAGCCACCCCAAATAGATTATACCATAGGAAAAGGTGAAGAAACAAATGATCATGGGATTCAGAATCACATACCAGTCCAAGGAAATCCTCTTGTTCGGCTCACACTTTTGCAACGTGTCATTAGTATTGACTTTATTAAGGACCAGAGACCAAATCAAAACTCTATCTTGAAAGAAACCCGGGCTTTCCAAATAATGGAAGACAAGTGAAATGGAGACACAGGTTAAGAGGCTGGATCTAATGGGAAAGAAGCAAGATAATAATCAATCAACCACACCTACTAAATTACAAGATGTGAGAAAAAGCTCTAGAGCATAAACGACCATCAACTTTATCTTTTTCACTCTATCCGTTATCTTATTTCATCGAAATCATTATCCAGGTAAACATCATCACCGTCATCATCCATATCAAACCTCAATTCATCAATGTCCACCCATCTCCATCATCCAAAATCCGATTTATCACCCAAATCCATCAAATTTATCATCACCATCTTCATACATATTTGACAACAAGGGTCCATGACGTCACACTGCAAATCTAAAATATATGCGCATTGAAGAGGAGAAGATGACGTCACAATATAGAAATCAAGCCACCAAGAGCTGGTGAAATTTGGGTGCTTCAAATTGCATCAAAGTTAAAATTAACGTCTCTCTCTGCTTCATTTATTTTTTTTTCTTTTGCCTTTTTCTGTGTTTCATATTTGGACATAAATTTGTGTGCACAATAACAACATATGAGAGCATGCAACATTGCATACCACCACAATGAGACATTTAGATCATTTGACTGGCAATATGATTACTAATCAAGCAAATGCCAGCAAAACTTACCACATACAAGAAGCTTTCGGAAATTGGCCCTCATGTGAGGAAAATATGTTTCTTTTCTCGCTGCGTCGCCATATGCTTATGCGAGTACCAAACAAACCAACAACCTACATAGCATAAATTCACAAGCTTAGAGAGCACAATGGTTAAATGGCTTTTTGAACAATGAAATATAACAATGTCGGAGCTGAAAAATAATAGTCACCATAATTAGCTATCTTCTACATGAACGAGTCATGAACCCAACTGTGATATCCTACATCGGGTAGATGTGGGGCTAGTGTGTCTTATAAGTGGTCACCCACTAACACTAGGCAACAACCTTCCATGGACTTTTGGGCCAATGTGTGGGTGATGCGTGGTGAACCGGGGTTCGGACTCGGGTCGTTTAGCCCGGTCCGCTATACATGACCCACACGCACTGTCAACAAGCCACCCAAAAGTCCACGGAATATTGGTGCCGGGTGGTAGTAGTGACCACTCATTAGACAAACACTGGCCCCACATCTACCCGATGTGGGATATCACAATCTCCCCCACTTAAATCCTTGACGTCCTCGTCAAAGCCCAAAGGATCGGCACCCCAAGCGATGTGTTCAACACATTTTCGGCCGGGACCCGCTCTAATACCAACTGTCTTTCTTATTGATATCACCGTAGACCTCCCAATTTCATTGCCTTTAGACTCCTTTCACCAGCCATAACTTCTGCTAACTTCTCCATTTCTATTTCTTGATCCACCCTCTCATCCTCAAAATCTCCTTCTTCCTCCATTTCACCCAAGACTGGGAAAGGCGAAAAGTAAGTAGATTTGCAAGACCGAAATGAGACTTCATACGCCCCAAACTCGATCCCAACCCGTGGTCCCATTATTTGGTCACGTCACCAAAATCAATGCTCATACAAAGGTCTTATAATAAATGTAACATCAATTAACCTTGAAAGCATAATAATCCAAATCATAAAACCAACAAAACATCTCATAATAGTTATTAATTACAAATCCTCAAATGAATCAAATCTTAACTCCTATTCAACCTAACAAGCTGTAAGCATAAATTCAAATGCTAACTTCCTCGGGTTCCTTGCCAACACCTACCCGATCAAAATTCTTTTTACTTATAACCTGGAAGAAGGAATAGGAAATAGGGGTGAGTGAACAATCAAGTTCATATACAACCCCTCCGGTTTTTAAGGAGTTAGACTCGAAGAAAATCAAAAGTTCGTATATTTCAATAATCAAAATCATAAAAAAACAAGATTCACAATATATAATATTGTAAGAGTAAATAGGAATTCCAAAATGAAAGATATAGACAACGAAACGACTATGAAAGGTACAGCTCCCGCGAACCATCCCATACCAGTTGGAGACAGCGTTCAACTCGCGGATACAATGATTAGCTAAGTGGTCTTACCACCTTAATCAAGGTGGTGACTCTAAAAAGTTTCATAGTTCATAATTCGTAGTTCACAATTCGTAAATATAGTATATCCGGATAACCGCACCACGGGCCAGGTGGTGTAAAGTTTCGTAAAAAATCATAGTTCATAGTTTCGTAAAAAATCATAGTTTGTAGTGTATAGTATATCGCATGGGGTAGTGTGTGTTGGTGTATAATAATAACTACATTAGAGACAACAATATGAATAAAGGAGAAAAAGATGACGGAAAAGAGAGAAATAGATGTGATGTTGTATGTGTGCGTGAGTCTATGTGGGTGTGGGTGTGGGTGTGGGGTGTGTATCAATAGGTGTAGGTTTTTGTTTGTTTGGATGTGAGTGCATGTGAGTTGTGGATTATATTTTGTTATAATAATAATCAACTATATGAAGGTGGGATTTGACCAAACAAGAAAAGGAAAAAAAAAAAGGGAAAAGGGGAGTGGAGCATCAGGTAGAAAAGAGAAGAAAGAAAAGAGGAGAGAGAAGAGAAGAGAATAAAAGAAAAGAGAGAGAGAGAGAGTATGTGTGTGAATGTGTGCATGTGTCGGTGTGTGTAGGTCTTTGTTTTGTTTTGATTTTATGTGTGTGCGTGTATGTGGTATGTGGGCCTTATTTTGGTTATAATACTAATGTTAATTGTAAAAAGGTAGGGATTTGACTAGAGAAAGAAAGAGAAAAGGAAGAAAGAAAGGAGAGAGGGAGTGGCTCGCAGAAGGGGAGAGAAAAAGATATTTTGGGTACTGTGTTTGAGTGGGTGTGAACTGGTTATATTAGGGAGTGTGGTGAGTACCGGTGATGATTTGAAAAGGGGGCATTTAAGTATACTAAATCAGTTTAATATTTCTTTATAAAACAAAAAGTCTATTTTTAATTTATGGAAACAAGATTTGTAGAGAGGCGGCATATTAGTATTTTTTTTAAATAGATTTCTTAAAAATACTATGTTACTCCATAACTAGTGTACAATGGATATACATACTTGATTTAGCTATGTCTAACGTTG
Source organism: Platycodon grandiflorus (assembly GCA_016624345.1). Classification (NCBI taxonomy): domain Eukaryota; kingdom Viridiplantae; phylum Streptophyta; class Magnoliopsida; order Asterales; family Campanulaceae; genus Platycodon; species Platycodon grandiflorus. The sequence goes on from CM028368.1 coordinate 20,049,876, forward strand.
TTGATAAAGGATTTGTTTTACTCTATATATTAGGTGTTAATTATTAAGATAATGTTAGCTAATATAGTAAATTAGTAATTGTACAATAAATCATATGTTATAAATTAAGGTAGAATTGTAATTAGCACAATTTTGTTTGAGTAATTAGTTTACTTTTGAACTTAGATTTGGACAAGCGAGTCTAGGACAAGCGTACGTGGTTTGGAATTATTGTTGCTACGCGTATCGAAATAAGGGATTATACGTCATTTAGGTAATTTGAATCCGTTATTTCGAATTGTTAGGCTTCCGCTATTCTTGCTAATTACATCCTTGAAACATGTACCAACCTTGTATCGGTAATTGAATTTGAATTCCGTCGAGCATGTTTTGTTCTCGCTCCATAAATAATTTGATAAATATGAATCTAATGTGTTCGTTTCATATGGAACGAGGAATCATACTGAATTCAAATTGATTCAACCGTTTTAGTTGCACTTTGAACTTAAATGATTATTTTGAATTTCCACCATGATCACTAAGTCAAACAGCCTGTGTCACACGAGGGGTAATGTGACACTACAAACTATGAACTATGAATTTTTACAAAACTTTACACCACCTGGCCATGGTGCGGTTATTCGGATATACCATATATACGAATTGTGAACTACAAATTATGAACTATGAAACTCTACGGAGTCACTGTTTGATTAAAATCGTAAGACCGCTTAGCTAATTATGGCATCTACGAGTTGGACGCTATCTCCAACCGTGGTGACAGTTGTACCTTTCGTAGTCATTTTGCTATCCGTATCTTTCATTTTGGAATTCCTATTTACTCTTATGATATTATGAATTGTGAATCTTGTTTTTTTTTATGATTTCGATTATTGAAATATACGAACCTTTGATTTTCTTCAAGTCAACTCCTCTTAGAAACCCCTCCGGGGTTGTATATGAACTTGCTGAGTATTATTCGCTCACCCCTTTTTCCTATTCCTTCATCCAGGTTATAAGAGAAAGGATTTTGATCGGGTAAGTGTCGGCAAGGAACCCGAGAAAGTTACATTTGAATTTATGCTTACAGCTCGTTGGGTTGAATTTAGACCCCAAGGGGTGGGAGAAATGGCAAGGGCACTCAAGGCAAAGACCTTGAGGTCCTTGGTTCCAATCCCCATACGAACGGTCATAGTTACCCATCAAAAAAAAAATTTAAGATTTGATTCATTTGGGGATTTGTAATTAATAACTATTATGAGGTGTTTTGTTGGTTTTATGATTTGAATTATTATGCTTTCAAGGTTATTAATTGATGTTACATTTATTATAAGACGTATGAGCATTGATTATGGTCACATGGCCAAATTGTGGGACTACGAGTTAAGACCGAGTTTCGGGTGTTACAGATAGCAGGTCCTGACCGGAAATGTGTTGAACACATCGCGGAGGCGCCGATCCAAATTTAATCAAAGTGGATCCTGGCCGAAAATGTGTTAAACACATCGCCGAGGGTGCCGATCCTTTGGATTTTGGAACTTGACGAGAACGTTGAGGATTCAAGTGGGGGAGATTGTGATATTCCACATCGGGTAGATGTGAGACTTGTGTGTGCCTTATAAAGTGGTCACCCACTACCACAAGGCACCAACCTTCAAAGGACTTTTGGGTAGCTCCCAGGTACATAGTGGGTTAGTGCGTGACCTTGCGTGGCGGACCAAGTTTCGGGCTCGGGTCATTACAAATGGTATTAGCAGGTCCCGGCCGAAAATGTGTTGAACACATCGCCCGGGGTGTCGATCCTTTGGACTTTGACGAAGACGTCAAGGATTCAAGTTGAGGATATTGAGATATCCCACGTTGGGTAGATATGGGACTTGTGAGTTCCTTATAAGTGCCACCTATTACCGCTAGGCACCAACCTTCCATCGACTTTTGGGTGACTTGTGGTAGACTTTGTTGACCAGATACTTAGTGGGCTACTGCGTGGCCATGCGTAGCGGGTCGGGCTTCGGCTTAGGTCGTTACACCCACCCACCCCCCTCTTGTCATAGTGATGAAAAGTTTGAGGCGTAAATTGAATAGGAGGCTGGAGGTCCCTAAAAGGATTTGAAGCTGGGAGAGAGGGGTGGAGTGGAAATTTATTTCCGACTTGCTACTCAGTGTTAACCTTTTTCGTTTCAACATTAGCTGCACTAAAAAATATGATAGCAGATTCTCGAATAGATGGCCATGGTACAAAATATATCCCTATGCAAAACTTTCCTACTCCATATCTATTCTTCAACTAGGGTCTTCCTCGGAAGATAAAATGTAGGATTCGGTGATTAAGAAAAGGGGGAATTCAGTAACAAGTATAAGGAAATGCTTATTAGAGGACGACTCTGATTGAAAGTATGTTCTGAAACTGGCTCATTCAGGCACGTTTTACAATCTTGTGGCAGGGGGCAAGCATTTTGTTAACTCAGTGGGGGAGTGAGAATTGATACATAGTGGTTTGCATATGATATACCATTCTTGAAACAATATGAGCTATCACTGAGGATGTAGTGATAAGGATGAGGACTTTAATACCCTTATCAAGTATGTACCAGTTCGTAAGGGAGTTGGGAAGTTGGGAGGCATAGAAGGGGTGCATATTCAGCCTTGGCAAAATTAACAGAAACTTTGGGCCCTTAATAGTCAGAAGTCAGAACTACAGAATTAATGATCTCTCCACAAGCCTTTACCACTCCACTAGGCTATAATGACTACTATCTTGTGGAGAAGAAGTTGCAATTTTTCAATCCCTTCTTAGTAGAAAGTGATGCCTTACAGAAGAAGTTGCAAAATACGATGGATTCAAGAGAGGTTATTATGAAAGCAGGTTATGAATATAGGGGCAAACTATCAACATAAGCTTCTTGTTTTTTTTTTTTGTTTTTTGTTTGGTAATTCAAATTTTTATCAACAAAAAACATATTTGAAGTTAAGTTTGAAACAAAGCCTTAACTAAGACCCTGCAATGATCCTCCAACCTAGCTCAAGACATGGGGAGAGCTTCAAGCCCAACACTAGGACAAAATGGCCTAACCACAAAATAATCAATTGGCTAGGCTAAAACGTCTCTCATTCTTCTTTTATCTAATAAAAGTTTCTTCTTTTATCAGGGAAAAAAAACAAAAAACAAACTCCTCCATCTGAGACTAAATGCATGAAGTATTTGGTCTTGCACAACGCAAACTTAGAGCCCTTTGTGCTTTTAACAACCTCTTTTTTTGCCTGAGTTTTTGAAGCAGATTTGCAACCCCGAAGAGAGTGGCCAAAGACCTCGTAATGTGAACATCTCTGGGGCTATTGGAGCTTTAACCTTAATTTCAAGAGTCACATCATCTTCCAATTTAATTTTAAAAGACTTTTGAATTTTTTAGATGCTTTGAATTCAATGCACATCCTTGCGAGGAACAGCAGTTCATTGCTCGAGTAGGTGCATCAAGATAAAAAAAAATGCCACTGCCAATTATACTTCTTAGATTACCAAAGGAGTGCCACTGCCAATTATACCTCCTAGGTAACCATGTCGTTCTCCAGTCCACCAATGTATACTAGTTTTTGGCAGTTTCACCGGTGCACTAGAAGATTCATATTAGACCATCTGCATATCTAGGCGCCATCCTTTAACACCATGAATTTCCCCCACTATGATATGGAGGCCAGTCAGGAAACTCGTAACTGCATCTTCATCTTAGATCAAAAATGCAGATCCCATTGTTAAAAAGTATTCCCTCCGTCCCAAAATAACTATTGATTTTACACGGGGTTTAAGAAAGTAGTTGACTTTATATGATTTTCCTTCAATAGCCTCAAAACATCCCTCAGTGGTATCAAATCAATGGGTCCCTCTTCTTTTTTTTATCTCACAAGCAATAGGGGCATTATAGTCAATTTGCTTAATGAATCTTTCTAAAAATGCAAAAGGGACACTTATTTTGGGATGTCCAAAAATGGAATAGTGGACACTTATTTTGGGATGGAATTATAATAACAAATAAATAGATCTACAGGTTCATCCTTTCACATTTCCCTGGCACAAGACTCAGCATAATGGAAGGAGACTCTTCTATCCCGCTAAGAAATAATCCAAAGAGGTGTATCCTTTTTCGATGATAGACAGAGGGATGTTGAAAACACCATTATTAGCTTGCCTCACAGTACAAGGGTTCATCTTTTTCAAAACAGGGGAGCAAGAAGGAAAGAGATATATGTAGCTGTAAAAGCAGTGACGTCTACTTTCTGGAGAGTTGGGGGAACTCCCTATGGTGCAAAATCACCAAGAAAATCTCAGCAATGGGATTAAAAGCATACTTGAAAGCAAGAGCATTCTCTGCCTAATTTGCATTGGAGTTGGACTTAGTGGGTGGCTGTTTGTGAATGCCTGAACTCTTGGAGTTATGTTCATGCAGAGCAAAGTTCACCAGAACACATAAGTACTCTTTGAGCACTAATTCAACAACTAAATGTTTGGACGGGAAAGCTGGGCTCAATTGCGAAGTGAGACAAGATTCGCACATCCAAGGTCGTGAACACCACCTTCTTTCATTAAGTGCACAGTCCCGCTTCCTACAGCCATGAAGTGACCTAGGAGTCCATGACACAGATATTGGTGCAGAAAATTGCAAGGATTCATCAATTGAAAGCAAATATCAGGGAATTTCATGTGATTCACCTCATATTCATGGTGTGTTGTTTCCCATTATCATCGTTATTTCAAGGTTGAACATAGAAAAAGATATGATGAGTAGCCGATCCTCTAAAATACCCATACCATCTTCTTTTTGCTTCTTGGAAATCCCAGAACTAAACACATGATATTTGCCTAGTGTGGGACCAGATCATGAAATTCTTTCAAGAAAAACTTTGAAGGAGAAGACTTTTTTTCCTGTAGTTAGTCATCATAGATCGAAGGAGATGAGGCAGAGTTAGCACCCCTTGGCTGAGTTTTCTTAATTCTTCTAACTCAATCACCCCACAGCCAAATGTTTCTCAAAAATGCTCTAAGGATACCAACTATAAGCACATAGCTATCTGTTCAGACAAAACATATAAGTATATTCAAAATTGGACATCAAACTATTGATATCATGTAATTATTTTTTGTTAGAAGATTAGGCTGTATTTTGTATTTTTTACATCTACTACAATTGTAATTTAGGTAGCTTAATTTATGTGATTGAATAGGACATTTTATAAATTAGTATCAGCCATATCTCAAGGATATTTGGTCAATCCTTTCCATATTTCATGTAACTAATTTGGTGTATGTACAAGGCAGTAAACAAAATATTGGAATCAAGTTGGGTTTTCTATCAAACGGCCATGTTCTTTTCTCTCTCTCTTGTTTTGTGTCGTCTGTTCTCTTCCTCTTCCAGACTAGTCTTCTTCTTCAGTTCTTTCAGACGTTTATGGTATCAGAGCTGATATAGGACCATGGTACATGAAAAGCGACAACTCCGCTAAAAAGTAATCGCAGGCTATCAAAATATGATATGTTGACAGATAGTCAAAAGATATATGTTGTTTTTAGCATGCTAAACAAAGTTTATACAGCTACACAAGTTGAAAGAATATGTGCTCAAGAATCACATATATAATACGTGCACTTAAATAGTCAAGTGAGTACCTTGCTTTCATCAAAATCAAAATCAACTAGAGAGGGTCTATCTGGACAGTAATACTCGTCCAAGCATTTGTAACTTTCAGCTGACCAGAGACGCATCACCTAGCATGGTTAGAGCAAATCTGTCAGTGGCGTAACAAGCATGATATTGACCAACAGTAAAACCACAAGAATAAACAAGTACAGAAATGACAATGAGGCATACATCTATACAGATAGGTTATTTTGAGAAATATGGTACCCTAACTGAAAGAAAGGCCAGAGACTTGCACCCAGAAAAAGGCTTTACAATGCAGATCATAGAATAGGTATCTCACGCCATTGCCACAAGGCTCGAGCGTGACATATACACGTGAACTTTTACGCGCACGAGCGCATGCCCCACGGACATACCTAGCAGTTGCACTAGGATCCGTCATCATGTCTTATGTGCACAACACTTTGCGCATCATATCCTGATTGCGGATGTTATACATATCTGCATATTGTTCACTGTGCAGGTACTTAGGAAGGACACGACTAAGGTACCACAACCTCGTGCACGGAGCACATCTGTTACCCCGCATTTGGGGTGACCAGGGAGTCATGGTTTGTCAGCTAGAGTTTAGAGCTTAGCCACGTGGTCCAATAGCATGGGCACACCTGGCCTAGCAAGGCCCTAATGTAGAATTGTGGATGGCCCCCCTCCCCCCGGTCAGGGACACACAGTAGCATTATGAAGGTTCGTATATACAAGCCAATCCAAGGGCACCACCGCACTGTACGGACCACACATGGCGTGGCACGTGAGACCCTCATCGGCTGCCTACAATACCTGTTTGGCCTTATTTATGACAATGAAACACGAATTCAATCACTACATTTGAGAAAAGCTATCCACAGTTTCGGTCCCCCTCCCAATCCCAGATAGTCCGTACAGCCACTCCCTTCCAACCCCCCTTCCTGGTTCCGTGTGTAACACCAAACTACTTGCTGGCCATCTTTACTATTTTACCCCTCGCAGGGGCTAGGTACAAAAATGCGGGGCAAACATAATATAAGGGAAATATAGTTGGTGCAACAGAAAAAGCTTTACAGTTTAGACCTAAAGGATTTGCAGGTTGAGCATGTGAGAACATAACATTCGCATACTACTCCTTTTGTCTCAAAAAAATGGTCGCATATGACATGTCAAACTTCATAATATTGTACTTTACTTTTGGTTCTTTATATTTCCTTTAAATTGCCGTAAATTTGTATGACACATAAGATAAATATCATATCTTCGAAAAGAAAGAAAAAAAATTAGAGAATTTTGGGAATTTGAAGCTTACTTTTTTGAAATGCGACTCTTCTTGGGACAAACCAAAATGCAAAGTATGACTCTTTATTTTAGAATGGATGGAGTATTAGATATGAGTAACCCCATATCCTACAAGAACTTCCGCAGTCATCACAAGCATGCTGATAGATTCATTTACTTATCATGCTGACAAAACATCATAATCTTTTTTTTCTCAGAACTTGAGTAAATCCCTATCTCAATTGCATCAAGCACCTACCTTAAAACTCGATCTCTAAGAGTATGAGATATGAGAGGCGTTTCCCACAACATGAACAAGCAAACTTATTCCAACGACTTGTCTAATTCCAATATTTTACATAAAACTCTTTAGATAACTGCTTAAGAAGTGGTGGCTTCTAATATTTGTTTATGTCAGATGCATTACCACGTTTCTTGAGGAAACAAATACAAAGAAAAAGCCTAATATGCCATGTCCAGTAGTCATTGGGTACAAAATTTAGGTATTCCTATGCTAAGGCACATTCCTATGGAAGCAAATACCAATAAGATAAAGTAGAAATTGTTTAAGACATAGTACATAGGTCAAGCCACATTATCTTCCTTCCTTTTAGTGCTTTTTACAAATTGAACCTGACGCGAAGGTGATATCAAAACCACAAGGTACAATGGTACAAGACGATTATAGGAAACCACGGTGTCACTATGTCTTTAAGTTAGATATACAGTCAGCCTTCAAATAATTAATATCCTAATAATTAATATACTCTACTAATTAATATTTTTTGAGAAAAAAATATTTTATAATTTTATTATTAATTAAGCTATCAAAAAAATATTTTTTGAGAAACCAACTTCGTTTCACGTTGGATAATTAATAATTCTATTATTTTATAATTGATAAATTTTTGAAAAAATCTAGTGATATTATTAATTATTAGAGTGAAAATATCAAATACACAAATATCCAAAAATTTCCTATTTTTAGTCCAATTTAGTATATTATATATCAAATTCTACAATGCAAATGATAAAGTGTCTCATTTCCAACCATTTGATGGATCCAAATACATATTAGTATATTACAATTGATCTATATTGAAATCAATAAAAGACTCACTAGCTGCCGTTAGGACTCTCATTATATGTTTGGAAGATGATAGCTTCATTATTTAGGATTTTCTTGTTAACTTAAGAAAGTTGCAAGGAATAATACAGTTGGAACTCTAATAATTAATATACTATACTAATTAATAACTTTTGAACCAACTTCGTTCCACATGGGATAATTAATAATTTTATTACTAATAATTAATTATTTTTTGAAAAAAAATTAATTAGAGTGAAAATAGTAACTAGATATTTGAAATTTTCCAATATACATTACGTAACCTTTAAGGATTTAACTACGTGAAATGGTCCCATTTCAACCAACCAATAAGATTGGTCCTTGATTCCTTATCCTAGGTACTACCACATGGAATAGACTTTGTTTAATACATTCCTAGATCTAAGTGCAGAAATGCTCGTTCACCCCAAAGAAGAAGATACTGCTCACCAAATTTTATTAGATGAAGAGTTGCTTGCTCTTGCAAATGAAGGTGAAGGTAAAAATGAAGCTAATGACAGTAATTCATTATTGAAGGTCACAACAAAAGAGTTATTATCATCTGTTCTGACTCTTATTACTTTCTTGGAAGCAGGGTAGCTACATGAATTACAATTTTCTAGTTCCCTTAAGAAAGTTACAAGGAAAACTAATTTGTAGGCAAGCTAAAGAGGTACAAGAAAAGCTTATTCAAAAGAATATTGGGAGCTTATTTAAGAGTTAGGTACACTTTGGCATACATATATACTTTTGTAAAAGGCCAAAAAACTGTTAGATTGGTCTTTCTTTGTTGTAGAAACACGTGTATGAATGTATATGTAACCCATAAAGGGACTTTTTTTGGTTGATGATAATATGAAGAAACTTAATAATTAATAATTTTTCCATCTCCCCAAGATATTAATTATTAGAGTAACGACTATATGTGTATACAAAACTCAAGATACACAAACACAGCTTGTTCAAAAGGATTTTAAGGAATTCTTCAAGTACTAAATAGACTTTCATATGTACTTTTTGTGGAAAGACCTTAAAACTGTAAACTAGGTCTTTTTTGTTGCATATACCCATGTGTGTTTGTGATTTACAAGGGAGCCTTTTTTGGTTAACGATAGTATGAATAAACATAATAATTAATACTTCTATAGATTAATAATTTTTCAATCCCATGAGTATTAATTATTAGAGTACTGACTCTAGTAGAATCTAGTCTGAAAAAGAGAATGTCGAATTACTAGCTACACTAAACCCAAGGATGACATCCTTGTAATCCTGTAAGGGACCATACCTTATCACCCCCACCAGTAAGGACTAGTCCCATCTTCATTCTGCACCGGTCAACCCTAAAAGAAAGGAAGATTAATATGATATTCAAAAATACACAAAAGCTTGGGCATTAACTACTTTACCCACACTTGGCTAAAAGTGTCAGGTGGGGACACATATCCAAGGATCGGGTTCAGCATGTTTAAAATTTAGGATAGGTAGATTCGGCTGAAAAGGATCCACATTTTGGATACGGGTGCAGGGGTACTCCTGAACATGGTATACATTTGAAATAAAAACTACAATCAGTTACTTTGAATGTGATAAATGTGCATCAAAAAGTCATAATTGTAGAGGTCTTGGTAAAGAATTTTTTTTTATAATGAAATAATCATATATACAACAATAATGAATAAGATAAATTTAAAAATATTGAGAATAAGACAAAAAGAGCATGTGCATGTAGAGGTTATTTCCTATGCCCCCCTAAGGCCAACTCCAACAGCTGCGCCATCCCACCAATTTGGTGTGATTTCGTCCTCCAAAGGTCACGCCAAACTCAGCGCCATTTTGAAGCTGAGTAATTTCCACGCCAAATTTGGCGCATTACTGTGCTGCGCTATCTTCCTTTTTTTTTTTTGTTTAATATTATTTTATTAATTTGTAAAGTGTAAACCTCTCTTCTTTTTGTTTGGTAATGTATTATTTAATTTTAGTGCATTATTTTAAAGTCTTGTATTTAATTATTTTAAAGTCTTGTATTATTTAATTTAATATTATTTTAGTTATAAGTGTTAATTGTAAGTTATTTGTATTATTAACATTATTTTTAATAAAATTTATGAATATGTCTTTAATTATAATTTGTTAATATTTTAATTGTATTTTAAAGTATTTGTTTTATTATTTAATTTTAATGCATATTATTTAATTTAATATAAATTGTATTATAAAAAATATCTTATACTATTCAATATAAGACATATTTGTTTTGCTAATATATTAACATAAATTTAATGAGATAAAATATATGTTTTAAATAGAATAATAAATAAGATTCTTAGAATATTCTTCTTAGTGTAAAGTTTGAAGTAGGATGGTTGGAGATGGTGAAAGATATTTGGTGCAAAAATTGCACTATTATAGTGGGATAGTGCAATTTTTGCACCAAATGGTTGGAGTTGCCCTAAGGGATAGCTCTAGCGCACTTTATCAACTGAGGACAGCTTCACACTTTTTTACTCGACTTTGTTTAATAAAGTTGAGGACAGTCGCCACAACCCTCCCTCCCTCCCCAAGTTCTGCAGTTCCCCCTCTCTTTCCCTCCCATATATCTCCCTATCCTCTCAGGCAAAGTCAAGAACTACCAAAAAATATTCATATTTCGGCAAAAAATCCAATCAGTCTTACAGATCAATAAGTTGCAATATTCGATCTCATCACTTCCAGCACACGTTTTCCTTTTTCTTTCCCTTCATCTGTTTTATATATTTACAAATCAGTGTCTCAAATCACTTGTTCAATTAATTTATCCACATGGTGACAGAAAGGAGCCCATTTTAATGGTTCAATCATTTTCCTAGGTTATATCACGGGAGGAAACTTTGGCCAGAGTTCCATTACTATTATTGGGTGGCTCTGCGACGCTTGTATTGCTCTCCCACAACCCCGTTTTCACGAAAACGGTTGAGAAGAGTCAAAGCAGTAAAAGTCCTACCTTTGTGACTGTTGGGCCTTGGTAGTAGTTGCCAAGCTACTTTACTCCTTAATTTAAGCATCTACTAAATACTATACCTCTTCCATAGACCCAAAATGTACACCATATAAAACACAATTCTCTCTACCTCACTGACTTTCTCAATCTTGGCTGATCACTTATATTTTTCAAACTCTTCATTTTGTTGCTTTGCTACTTCATTGGTAATGGGAAAGTCATTGGTAAAGAGTAGCAAAAGCCCCACACATTCACCAAACAGAACCGTCCTCTCCTAGGCCAAAACCCCATGTATAGAAATGAAGCAATAGAGGCATCTCTCTCTCTCAGGGTCAGAGAGATGAATAGGTATAGGTTGGTGTCATCTGTAAATTATCGAGAACCGCGACCAAGGCAGAGGGGTGGTGTCGGGTAGGGAGTCCTGAGGTGGTTCATTGTCTATGAGTTCTTTCTAGATGGTCATCTCGATGGTAGTATTTGGATGCATAGGTTTTAGTCTTGCACGTTTTGTTGTTAGTATGTCTTATTGGTTGTAATGATGGATTTCTTATCCACTTTTGAATTCTCTTCTTATCCTAATCTTTTTTTTTTCAATCAAAACCAAGAGAAGCAGCAACCGTAGAGATATTGTGCCGAAGGAAATGAGAAACGCGCTAGTGGAGAAACAAACTGTCACGAGATTCTCAAAATTCTCACACATCACACACCAAATCAGGGAAACCCTCTTGTTGGGCATTTGCTTTTGCAACATGTCATAGTTTTGAGCTTATTAAGAACTATAGACCAAACAAAAGCTCGAACGTTGAAATGAAACTGATCGTTCCAAATAAAAAAATGCAGATGAAACCTTGCGTAATGCGTTCGAGGAGGTTCTTTTTAGGGAGGAGATTAGAAAGCGTCAGAAGTCTAGGTTGAAGTGGGTTAAGGACGGGACTGCAATTCCAAACTATTTCATAGTGTTGCTGCAGGTAGGCGGAGAAGGAATTCTATCACATCCAACTTGATTCAGGGGAAGTGGAGCAGGATCTTGCCTTGGTGACAGCTTCTATTTCTGGTTCTTATAAGCATCTGTTTCATGAGGAGAGTCTGTGTAGACCTAAGCTTGAAGGTCTTGAGTGGAATCCACTTGGTGGTGATAAGAGCGAGTGGTTGGAGAGACCTTTTTCAGAGGAGGAAATTAGATTCGCAGTTGTTGGCATGGCAGGGGATAAGGCTTCGGGGCCCAATGGTTTTTCGATGGCTTTCTTCACTCTTGTTGGGATGTGTTGAAGGTGAACCTTGTTAGCGTGTTTAGAGAGTTTCACACGAATGGTATTTTGGGCAAGAGCGTTAACTCCACTTTTATTACTTTAGTGCCTAAGAAGGATCGGTCAGGTAAAGTGAATGATTATAGGCCTATTAGTTTAGTGACTAGTGTCTATAAGATTATTACTAAGGTTTTGTGTGTTTGATCGAGTAAGGTCTTGTGTGATACTATTTCGAAGGCTGAGAGTGGATTCGTGGGGGGTCGTCAGAGTATTGATGCAGCCTGGTAGCTAATGAGGTGGTTGAGGACTTGGATCGTAGGGGTTGGAGGGAGTTGGTTTTGAAGCTTGACTTTGAAAAGGCATATGCCCGTGTTAATTGGGGCTTTCTTGATCACGTGATGGAGCGGAAAGGCTTTTGGGTTAGGTGGAGGCAGTGGATTCGAGGGTGTTTCCATTCTCCTTTGTTTTCACTCATTGTTAACGGTAAGGTTCAGGAGTGGTTTAGCGCCTCGAGGGGATTGCGTCAAGGTGACCTTCTTTCCCCCTTTCTTTCGCTAATGTTCTGAGTAGGTTGGTCTTGAGAGGTGAGGCGGTTGGATTAGTTGAGGGTGCCCCGATGGGCAGAGATGACTTTAGAGTGTCTCACCTTCAAGTTTGCTGATGACACCGCCCTTTTCTTAGCTGAGAGGTATAGGAATTTTAAAAACGTTTTTACATTGCTTCAAATTTTTGACCTTGTTTCTGGGCTTAAGATCAATCTCGCTAAGTGCGGTGTTACAGGGATTACATTGAGGATCATTTGGTTGGTAGGTATGCTTCTTTGATTGGTTGTCGGGTTCTCCCTTAGCCGTTGTCTTATCTTGGGGTTTCTCTTGGAGGTAATCCTAGGGCCGTTTCTTTTTGGAATCCATTGAAGGATGAGTTTTGGGCTTTTCTTGATGAGTTTTGGGCACATGTTTTACTGCTTTTTACATTTACCAGACATTAAAGGTTTCACAGCTTTTAAGGTTTAGTCTGGTAGCTCCAAGATATCATCCTTTAGATGGTTATATTCAGTGAATGTATCATTTTCCTTACAGATTATAGGTCCAATCAGTAATACGGAAATGAAGCACTCCCTCATCCCAAAAAAACTTTCGTATTTGACAAGCCAAACTTTCAAGGTTGTAGCTTTAATTGCTTGGGGACAAACCAAAGAGGAAAGAGGGACTATTTTTTTGGGACAGAGGGAGTACAATAGTTGTCTTTTGATAATACCAGCTTGTACTATTTAATCAGCAAACATGTACACAATTAAAAAAAACAACCGACTAAGATAAAAAGAAAAAAGAAAAAGTTTACCCGACTAAATGGCCTTTCCATTGATTAATGTCAATAGAACCTTCTTGTAAACAGAACCTATGTTGATCCATTGCTATCCCCTTCAGCTGCATCTTCAAAAATCTTTCTGAACAAGCAGATATGTCAAGACTGCCAGTAGAACTACTCCCTTGATGCTTGCAGTACAGTGATCGGAATAACTTCGATTTGTCAATGACTGAGCTCCTTCATTGGGTTAAAAACATCACAAAAAGAAATAAGACCCAAGAATACTGAACTGCTTTGTCCACAATATATAAGAGATCATAAGGAAGTCACTTCTTGTTACGTAACATTTAAAACTTGATGTAGCAACTTTCAAGACAGCTCCTCAGGAATTCAAACTTTTTAGTCATTTGTGACTTGCATTGTGTACTACAGTAAAGTAGGTGTAATGTGCTACATTAGGAAATATGAAGAAGCAAAGTAGTGCCTTCGAACAAACAATAATGAACTAAAAGTTATAACTACCCATTTAAATACACATTTATCTTCTTCTTGTGTTCACCCTCTTGTAGGTGCTAATTCAATCTCTTTAATCTAAAAATATTACTGAAAGACACCAAACACCTTAAGAGGAACACTCAAAATTCAGCCAGTTGTCACAATTTGGGCATTTTATCGATAGTGATTCACAATTTTTCAAATACACTCAATATACTATCTCCATCCTAAAAGAAAAATAGTCATAGTTTCCCCTTTTACATTTAACTTGATAATCTGTCAAATTGATATTTGACATACATTTATTTCGTTTTAGAGCGTTAAAAAAACCAAAAAACAAAGAATCACACACACACACAATATTACCAACTAACCCCAGTTTTTATATTTTCGATAAAAACAAACGCATACGAAATAGCTAATCGAAAATGGGTCAAGTTGACTAAGAAAACTCAAAAATTAGACCTTTTTCTTACTTTTTTTCTTTTTTTTGGGTGTTGGGGGATGGTAAGACTATCAACCAAATTGGCAATTTCAAGCCCAATTAAATTTCTCGTTTCCAGTTTGATTGATTCAATGCTAAGAACAGTGTGAAAAATGAGCAGAAATTGCCATAGGATAGCAAAAAGGAAAAGCAAAATGGGGATGGCTTACCAGGACTTGCAGACGGCCGAGCACCGAAGAAGGTCCACGACGTCGAGTAACGAGAAAACAGAACACAGAATGTCGCCGCTGAGAGCTTGAATCGTGGTCGGAGCTTTCGCCGACTTCTTCTTGGATAGTCTCCGTTCGCCGGAGGTGGAGGGGTCCATTGTCCTTTTCCACCGAACCACATTTGTGAACCGGGCAGCTTATAAACGTTTGAAAATCGCTATTCCCACCCCTAAATTACTAACTACACCCCTTCGATTATTACAAAAATATCATTATAAAACTTGACATATTTGCCCTTTATTCGATTATTACAAAAATGTTACTCCCTCCGTCCCTCAATTATTGTCTTGTTTGACCTGGCACACAAATTTAAAAAAAATTGACTTGATTATTAATATTGATATAGTGTGTAGTTTCCTTTAATTTTTATGTGCATGTGACCCATAATTAAAGTATGAAGAAAAAGTAAGGGTAAAATGATAAAAGAGTTGTCCTAAAAAGGAAACTTTCAAACAAGACAATTATTGGGACGGACGAAAAAGGAAAGCAAGATAATAATTTAGGGACGGAGGAAGTATTAAAATGTACGGTCAGTACCAACCGAAGTACCAACTAAACAACTCTTCGGTTGATACTCACCGAGGTGTTCGGTGAGCGATTGCTGAACACCCCTAAAATATTCGAAGGACTGAAAGGGGGCAAATTAAAAAGAATGAAGGTGTTTTTAATGGAGGGGGTTGCAGTAGTATGGGGAGAGGGAGAGAAGAGGGGACGTGAATAGGGGGTTGTAGGAGAGGGGAGAAGAGGGTGTGTGTGTGTGTGCCTGTGTGTCTGTATGTGTGTGTGTTGTGTGTGTGTGTGTCGGTATGTGTGTGTGTCTATATGTGTGTGTTTATGTGTGTGTCTGAAATTGCAGGAGAGGGGAAGGAGGAAGGAGTTGATTTTCTTGATGGGGTAAATGGGAAATTGAGGGGATGTAATTATTATTTAGAGGAGGGGTTTAAAATTTAGGGTGGGGGTGTACTTAGTAATATGGGGGTGTGAATAGCAATTCTTTAAACGTTTATCGGTAAATCACTATTAAATATTTTAATTTTTTACAATATATATTTAAAAATTACATATTTATTTTTAAAATAAATATATCATTTTAAAACATAAAAGAGTTATTGAAAAAAATATATTATGTCCACCAAATAATTTATTTATTTCTAAAGTTTATCGTTCAAAAATATATTTTGATTCATTAATATTTATTAGTAAGTCAAAATATTGATGCAATAATATAGACTTTATTGAACAAGTATTAATAGAAAATCATAAGAAACATAATTAAAATTGCATAATAAAATCAGTTACAAAGTAATTAAAATAATAAGAAATATTAAATCCGTACAACTTAATTTTAATTGTTATTGTCTCCAAAACGTTCTCAAATATGCTCGACCAAGTCGGATCGAAGTTTTTGATATACTTCCCCTAGTAGTTCTACATGCCTTTGGCGGTATTGTTGAAATCTTTGAATAGATCCTTGGGACGTGGGTACCGGTGAATTTATTTCTTCATCGCACCAGTCACTTATTGCATTTCCTTCATCCTCTACAATCATATTATGTAGGCCAAAATACGAAAACCCCCAAAGTATACATCAAATCTCAAAGTCCCTCCAGTCTAAGGTTTGCCCCATAACCCCAATTTGATGTTGCCAATTTTCCAGTTAGCTCCCTGGCCGTGATGGCCGTTAGAAAAGTAACGGGAATCCATCACGTGCCTTGCACGAGGGTGGGCAATTGGGTCTTTTCATCATCATATATACTCAGAACACTAACTAAAGGGGGGTTAAAGTGCCAAAAGAATTACTTATTTGCTTAAATTAAATTTTCCTTCTCCCCCCTTCTTCATCTCCGACGATTCCAAACCCTAATTGCCCTTCTCCCATCTCCACTCTGACAACCATAGCTGTTATAACTCCAAACCGAGGCTTTTATAAAGACTCAACACGTAAAGATAAAACCCAGCAATAGCGTCGGCGTCCATGGAAAACTCCAACAAGGTCGCCAGACCTCGAAACCCTCAAATCTGATCCAAATATACACCACCCTCGTGCAAGGAAAAATGGAAACTCCTTTGTTACTATGAGTATAATTTTGATTCTGACTTTGCAATCATATACTACTGCCCTATAATTGCCGTGCTTGTTGCCGCTGGAAAAAGAGAGAGAGAGAGAGAGAGAGAAAGAAAGAAAGAGAGAGAGAGAGAGAATGACAGATTGAGAGAGACTGATACCGGTGAACTACTTCTGAGTGGTTGACGACGAGGAACCGGGCGTAGAGAAAGGCATGGATATTGATGTCGAAGAAATGCAATCGTTCGATGTACTCATAGATGTCTCAATAGGGATTTTTCTGTCTTTGTGCTGTTTGATTTCATGAAATTAGGGATTTTTCTTTTGACAAAACTCAGCAATAGCGCTAGAGATGAAGAAGGGGAGAAGGAAAATTTAATTTAAGCAAATAAGTAATTTTTTTGACACT
This sequence comes from Platycodon grandiflorus, assembly GCA_016624345.1. Taxonomy (NCBI): domain Eukaryota; kingdom Viridiplantae; phylum Streptophyta; class Magnoliopsida; order Asterales; family Campanulaceae; genus Platycodon; species Platycodon grandiflorus. The sequence continues at coordinate 20,067,119 of CM028368.1, forward strand.
TTGACCCCCCCTTTAGTTAGTGTTTTGTATATATGGCAAAAAGACCCAATTGCCCACCCTCGTGCAAGGCACGTGATGGATTCCGTTACTTTTCTAACGGCCATCACGACCAGGGGCTAACTAGAAAAATTGGCAACATCAGATGGGGTTATGGGGCAAACCTTAGGTTGGGGGAAACTTTGGGATTTGGTGTATACTTTGGGGAGTTTTTCGTATTTTGGCCTATTATGTAATGTGATGCATGCGTACATTATATTTTTCAAAGCTTCCTTGTGCCAAAATTGTGTCGCGCCTCGTACTATTACCCAACGAGATTGAAGGACTCCAAACGCTCGCTCAACGTCCTTCTTGCACCCTCTTACATTTGTTTGAACTTTATCCTTTTAGGGTCTTTTGGATATGCAAAGCTTTTGACAAATGAAGCCCACTCCAGGTAGGTACCATCTGCTAGACAATAATCCTTCGTGTATTGTGTGTCATTTACCGTAAACTGAACTTAAGAAGAATATCCTTGCAATATATCATTGAACAATGGAGATTGGTTGAGCAGATTAATGTCGTTATTAGATCTTGCAACCCCGAAAAATGCACATATCCAAAGGTCTTGAGAAGTAACCACTTCTACCATAATTGTTGGAACCCCTTGATCTCCTCGAGTAAATTGACCTTTCCATGCACTGGACAATTTTTCCACGACCATGCTTGCAGTCAATGCTTCGTAACATACCGGGAAAACCATGGACGTCAGAATATAGTTGAAGTAAGCATTGGACGTCGTGAGTATTGGGTCTTCTCAAGTATACGCTTCCAAATACCTCAATCACATATCGACAAAATTTCATTAGAAAATCGATTGCAGTGGTTTCGCCAATTCGTACATACTCGTTATAATGGTCGGCTATGTGTCATATGCTAATTGACGGATAACAGTAGTGCATTTTTGCAGCGAGGAAAGTCCCTTTTTTACCGATTGCATCCACCCTCATCTAAAAATACTCTGAATGAATTGAAAGAACTTCTACAATTTGAAGGAATAACTCCTTACTTATCGATCTGGTACCTTCTTCTAAATATTTGATCCATGTAAATCAGCTTATCGGAGAAATAGTCGTTGAAAAGATGGTCATGTCTAGTTTCATGCTCTCGATTTATATACTTTCGACTGCGTTTATGACCGTGGGAGCTTTTAGCTTCTTCCTTTATTTTTATTTCATCATCATCATTTTTTAATCTGAATCGTCCGTCAATTGTGTAAGAATTGTAGGATTTCTCCATAGTAGGAGGGATTGGGGTCTTCAGAATTTTTTTGTGTGTAGAGATTGTAATATTTGTAAGTATAAGTGGTCGGAGAAAATATGGAGCCTCAAGTATCCATATATAGACCTCTTTTAATGACTAGTTTTACAACGGTTAATTTTATAACAACTAGTTTTACAACAACTACTATTCTAACGGCTAGTTTTATAACAGCTAGTTTTTGCAACGGCTAGTTTTACAACGACTAATTTCACACCCGCTATATTCTAATTGCTAGTTTTTTTAGACACAATTAAAATATTTAAAATGCACATAAATTACATAAATAAATAAATACATTAATTAAAATATTACATAAACTCATATTACAACAATTAGAAACTTCATAAATTAAAAATTACAAACTTTAAACTAGACAATATTATATTTGGCCTTAATAAGAGCACAAAGTTGTTGATGCATTCGTAGTTGTTCATCTGTGATACCACTAGTATCTTTAATCAGGATTGCATAATCATTAGCAATTGTTCCTTGTTTTATCGCTTCTTTCACTCCTTCGTTTTTTTCATTGATTTCACGAAACTCACCCCATATATTGTCACATTTGCTTTCATTTTTTTCCGTGGTTTTTGCCGAAAAAATCCCCCTTTGTCACCTGAAAGAACTTTATTTTCTAAGTAGAAAACACAAGAAAGCAGAGGGAAGAAGACAGAGAGTGTTGGAATCAGAATCACACTTCGCGTGTTCTCCCTTTTGATATCTTCCAATATATACATTACTTCCTTGAGTTACAAGAGTTTCCAAGAATAAAAAATCTTCTAAATCAATCCTAATCAATTAGCCTAGCATAATTACAGTAATTGACAGACTTAATTTAGGAAAATATACAACAGCTGTACACAAGCACGTTACAGACTTTGAGTAAAAATAGAGCATCAAGTTGTCGTGATTTGATTTCCCGAAAGTGGTCTATTACCCCCCCGCAAGCTAAGGGGAACATCGTGGAGCTGCAGCTTGGACATAAGGAGGTCTAATGATCTTGAACGAGCAAGACCTTTGGTGAACACATCCGCACAGCTGATCGGTCGTATGAACATAGGCAACACGAAGAAACCCTCACTGCTGTAGGTCGCGAACAAAGTGAAGATCAATTTCAACATGACAAGTGCGGGTGTGGAAGACAGGATTTTTGGACATCTGAATGGCGGAAATGTTGTCACAGTAGAGAAACGGAGGGGCCAAAAAAACACCCAACTCGCGATAGAGAAAGGAGAACCATTTTAATTCAGCTGCGGTGGTTGCAAGAGCACGATACTCAGCCTCACTGCTCGAGCGAGCCACCGTAGTTTGCTTCTTTGCTGTCCATGAGACAAGGTTCGGGCCAACAAAGACACATGCACCTGTCGTTGAGCAACGGGTATCAAGATCGCCTGCCCAATCGGCATCACAAAATGCCCGAAATGTACTGTCGGAAGAAGCCTGAAACTGTAAACCAAGAGAAATAGTACCCTTAACATAGCGAAGTATTCGTTTGACAGCTTGGAGATGACCGGTTCGTGGAGCGTGCATATGTTGGCATACTTGGTTGACAGCAAATGAGAGGTCGGGACGTGTCAAGGTAAGATACTGGAGACCTCCCACCATGCTACGATAAAGCGTATCATCAGCAATAGGATCACCACTAGAAGCTGACAGATGAGACCCGGGCAAGAAGGGAGTAGAAGCCGGTTTGCACTTGTCCATTTGAAACTTATGAAGAAGATCAGAGGCATATCTCGCCTGACTGAGTGAGAGAGTAGTCGAGGATCGAGTGGCCTCGATCCCAAGAAAGAAGCCAAGTGGACCAAGCTTCCTACTGTCAAAAGTGGCACAAATATCATCAATGACCTGAGCGACTTCGATAGAAGAAGCACCTGTTATGATGATATCATCTACGTAAACAAGGATGGCAATAGTAGAGGATCCAGCATGATGGATAAAGAGAGAACTGTCTGATTTGCTGTTGAAGAAACCAAGGTTGAGGAGAAAATCATGAAGGCGTTGAAACCATGCACGGGGCGATTGTTTGAGACCATAAAGTGCTCGGTTCAGACGACACACATGATTAGGGAAACGAGGGTCAGCAAACCCCGGGGGTTGATTCATGTATACTGCCTCGTCTAGAAACCCATTTAGGAAGGCATTTCTTACATCAAGCTGTTGGATGTCCCATGAGCGCGAGTGAGCCAAAGCAAGAATGGTCCGAATGGTTGGAGGCTTAACGACCGGGCTGAACATTTCATCGTAGTCGACGCCCTCCTGTTGGGTATACCCTTGAGCAACAAGGCGAGCCTTATGCTTTTCAATAGATTCATCAGCCCGACGTTTGACTTTAAATACCCATTTACTACCCACCACATTCATAGTTGGGGTCCGAGGAACCAAATCCCAAGTTGAGTGTTTATGTAGAGCAGTTAATTCATCAATCATTGCCTGTTGCCAGTGTGGTAAAGGCGCTGCCTGTTTGAGAGTCCTTGGTTCAAAATCATCAGAATTAGAGTCAGCAGCGACCAAAGCAGTAGGCATTGGGTGACGGTAGGTGAGTTCATTGATGCTTTTGTACTTTAAAGGGGGAGTAGAGCTGCTGGGGGACACACTGCTGGGGGACACACTGCCAGTGGGTTTAAGAGACATTTGAAACGGGATAGGACTGTTCGCAAAAGAAGGTCGACATGTCGCTGAAGAACGCAATCGAAGCCCTGAAGGAGGGGTACTGGGCGTGTGTGTTGTGGATGCTGATGTTGTCGGGGAAGAGGAATCATCAAGGCTTAGCGAAGGATTCGGTGCGGCGTGTGGGTTGCTGTAAGAAGGAGAAGCGGGTGCCAAGGGAGTTGAAGTAGGGAACTTAACAATAGGGCCTGGTGCAGTAGAGGAGACCACGGGGTCAGGAGCCAGCGACGCACTGGAAGAAGTCACAAGTGGATCTGAATAGTGGTGCGGAGGGCACGAGCCAAGACTAGGACCTGTCAAATTCGAAGCACGAGCAAATGGGAAATAGTTCTCATCAAATAAAACATTTCTCGAAATATAGATTCGTCCTGTGGTGCGATCAAGACATCGATACCCTTTTTTTTGTAAATCATAGCCTAAGAAGACACACGGGGTAGATTTAGGCATTAATTTATGAGCATTATAGGGAACCAAATGAGGAAAACACACACAACCAAAGTTTTCAAGAACCGATAGTCGGGGATACGTTTTAAAAGCTTTTGGTAAGGAGACATATAACGGAGGTAACGCATTGGTGTACGATTGATGAGAAAAACTGTGGTGAGAAAAGCTTCGACCCAATATTTTTGAGGAACTCGGGATTGGGCCAATAAACAAAGTCCCATGTCTACGATGTGTCGATGCTTTCGCTCGACCACACCATTTTGTTGCGGGGTGTATGGACAGGTTATTTCGTAACGAATCCCATGTAAAACCAAAAAACTGGCAAACTGTTTGTTCACAAACTCCCCACCCCCATCTGTTTGGATAGATTTAATAGTATGTATCGCAGATATCTTGCGAGATAATTGGTTCTCAACTTGACTCTTGAATGCAGAAAATACAGAGAATACATCAGATTTGTGCATTAAGGGAAAAAACCAAACATAACGAGAAAAATCATCGACAATTGATAAATAAAAACGATAACCACTATTTAAAATAACTGGGGATGGACCCCAAACATCCAAATGAAGAAGATCTAAAGGAGAATTCGAATTAAAAGATCGAAGATTGAAAGGCAATGTGCATGATTTGCCTAACGAACAAATATGACACAGTATTTTCTTTCACGGGACCGCTAACCAGAATCCGAAATTTATTGACGAGATGACTAAAGACTTGAGTAGAGGGGTGACCAAGGCGAGCATGCCAGGTAGATGAAGTAGCACGTTCACCGATAAGAGCCAAGGGATTGAGACGAGGAGTGGATGTGAATGACAAGAGATAGAGACCGCCCGAGCTACTGCCAGAAAGCATAGTCTGCCTCGTTCGATTGTCCTTCACACGAAAGCCAAATCCATCAAGTTCAAAAAAACAATCATTGTCTATGAAAAACCGACGAATAGATAATAAGGACTTGTGCATATTAGGTACACACAAAACATTATTCAAACGAAAAAAATGGTTGCCATTGGAAAGAAGAGATTTACCGACGTGGGAGATAGGAAGTTGTGACCCATTTGCAATGGTCACGGAGTCAGTACCTGTATAGGGAGAATATTGAGCCATGTTGTCAGTGGAAGACGTCATGTGATTCGTAGCACCAGAATCCAAAACAAATGAACCCGGGACCATGGGAGATGGTGACTAGTGAGGGTAAGAGTATTAGGATTGGTTTGCATTGTGATACTGATTTGGATCAGAAGTGGGAGCATAGGGAAAAGTGGATTGGACTGAATAGGCAAAATTGGTCCTGTTTGAGCATGTTAGAGCAAGGTGACCTGCCCTATGACATAGTTGACACACACTGTTGGAGTCAGTATAAACAAAGGAGTGTGGAGGTGTATAGTTGTTGAAGCTGTTGGTAGTGTGTCGAATAGGAGAAGGATTTGGAGAGGAAAAATTATAGGTTGGAGTAGGGAGAATGCCACGGCCAGGTCCGCCCCTACCTTGATTATTTTTCCACCAACGTTTACCTCTACCTCTATTTCCACCACCCCGATTACTGGGTTGAGAAAAGAACTGCAACCCTTTGTTATTCTCACCCCCAAAAAAACTGTTACTCCCACTCCCTTGAAAAAAAGACGAGTTGCCTTCGGGTTTGGAAGGATTGCTCGGCCCTTTGCTAACGGTGAAAGCAGTGGTTGTAAGAGACGAGGGGTTGGCGAATTTCTTTTGTAATGCTTCTTCTTGAAGGAGAAGATCTTGGAGGTCGGACAAAGTAGTGGTGCCTCTGGAGTTTTGGGTGGTTATAAACTCCTTGTACGTTGATCCCAAACCAGCTAGGATACGCTGTTTTAGGATGGCAGTGGACACACCTTCACCGGCTACTGCTAGGGAGTTTGCTATGGTCTTGGCTTTAAGAAGATAGTCTCGAATAGACATGTCGGAGGTTTTGGTTAAAGCATGGAGGTCATCTTGCAGTTTTTGGACATGAATACTAGAGGCTACACCAAACTCTTTAGCTAGCAAATCCCAAGCATCTGGAGCAGTTTTGCAAGAGTTAACATATGCTTGAATGTCGGGGGTAACCGTGGCTTTAATCCATACTAAAACAAGACCAGAGGCTTGAATGAAGAGAGAGTATAAAGGATTTTCGGTGGTGCCGTCCTCTAAGTATCTAGGTGGGGGAGTAGTTTTGGTGATAGTGTAGCTTAATTTATGTGTGTCGAGAACAGATTTAAAAAGTGAGCTCCAGTTTAGATAGTTCTCTTGGGAGAGATGGCAGTGTAACATGACAGACTGTATATTGAAGAAGAGAGGGAGAGTATTCTGAGAATTACCATTCTCGAACTGGGTATTAGGACTGGTGGTAGAAGAGGATGTCACAGATTTTTCTCCCATGGCCACTTGAGGCTCTGATACCATGAAAGAACTTTATTTTCTAAGTAGAAAACACAAGAAAGCAGAGGGAAGAAGACAGAGAGTGCTGGAATCAGAATCACACTTCACGTGTTCTCCCTTTTGATATCTTCCAATATATACATTACTTCCTTGAGTTACAAGAGTTTCCAAGAATAAAAAATCTTCTAAATCAATCCTAATCAATCAGCCTATCATAATTACAGTAATTGACAGACTTAATTTAGGAAAATATACAACAGCTGTACACAAGCACGTTACAGACTTTGAGTAAAAATAGAGCATCAAGTTGTCGTGATTTGATTTCCCGTAAGTGGTCTATTATCACCAACCTCTTTATTTTTTCATGCTTTGCCGGAAAAATCTCGTTCAATGATGGCTAACCAAACAACCCTAGTTGTTTGGTCAACCATGGCCGAACGAGATTTTTCCGACGGGTTTGAGAAAGAAGTGAGTGAGGGAGGAGGGAAGGGAATGGAAGATTTTTCCGGTGGGTTTGAGAAGAGAGTAAGTGAGGGACAGATTGAGGGAGGGAGGGAGGGAGGGAGGGTGGGTGTGGAAGACAAACCTTTTTTTTCTTTCTTTCCTTCTTTCTTCTTTGCTGCCGTTCTTTACTGTGGAGGGGTTGTGGTTGGGGCTGTTGTTCTTTGCCGTGAGAGGTTGGGGTTAGGTTGAAAGAGGGTATGAATTGGGAGAGTGGGAGAATGGGTGTAGTGATAGTGGGTGGGGGTAAAGTAGGAAATATAGGGGTGGTGTAGCCTCCTCACTCTATTTTTGTTTATGAATCAGCCTAACACCAACCGGTTGGTGTTTATGAACTCATCCTATCACAGTGAGCAACATCATCTTCACTCCAATGGTATAAACCAGTTCATAAAGCCTTACAATTTTTTTTAAACTTCCCGTTGGAGATGCTCTTTAGTATTGCAAGTACAGAGACTAATTTTAAAAGACAAAAAATTAAAATAAAAAATAGATGATAAACAGCATGAGGAGTCGTCCAGCTTGTACTGTATCTTAATTATGCATTTAGTCTATGTATTATCGTATTTTTTGTCCCTATCTAACTTTTATCGCCTTCGAACACATACCTCCATCAAGTTTTTCGGTTAAATAACAATTATATACCCTTCATGTGACTTCTTTTAGGAGTGTTTTCGTCATACTATTCATCTCTCACAGTCTAAAATTAAGATGACAAATAAAGTAAAAAAATTCGAATTACATAATAACCACAATCAATGAACTTGGCTTGTAACTCTATTGATTATTTCCATGGTTTTTGGAGTTCCCTTGTTCCTTGAATCCTCCATGACTGATCCAAGCAAGATTGTTTCACTAATCATAACTTCTCTCTATCTTTTCTAGCTTGATTCTGCTTAATTAGATTGGAAACTGCAGCCAAAGTCCATTTCTTTCCAGTATCTGATTTCTCTTTCTGATGGATAGCACTATGTCTTTCTCGGTTGCATGTTTTTAAGTTTTTGTTCGACATTGCTCCTGACTATGCAGCTAGGTCATGCGACATATTGCATTTTAATTTGATGCTTGTCAAATTGCGAAGAAGATAGGAATGGCATATACATATATATATATATATATATATTTATTTTATTTATTTTATTTTTTGCTTTGCTTGACCTCTTTAGAGAAATAAGTTCTTGAATAATGAGGTTTCTCACCTTCGTTATGAAAAAAAATTTGAGTAGAAATTTATGAAGCTTGGATAATGCATGATCCTTACATGTTTATTATTGGAGCCAGTTTGGTCATGCGTTAAAACGCAGGATAAAACATAGCTTATTTGTAAAAATTAAGTTTTAGAGCCCGTTTGGTACAGCGTTTATAAAACGCAGTGTTTTAAAAACCATTACTTCAATACGCAGTTTTTTTTTTTTCTAGCAGCTTTTTAAAACCTGCGTTTTGGGAAAAAGCTGGGAATTCCAACGTTTATTGAAACACAATTTTTTCAAATAAGCTACGTTTTATTCCTGCGTTTTGGCCAAAACGCTCGACCAAACTGGCCCTTAATGCTACGGTAAAAAAACAGCTAATTTTTAAAACGCTAGAATTCCTAGGTTTTTTTTTTTCAAAACACAGGTTTTAAAACACTGTTAGGATAAAAAAACAGCGTTTTGAAGTAATATCCCAAACGTATTTATAAGAAAAAAGATGCATTTTAAAAACGCAATATTTTTAAAACACTGCGTTTTGAAAACGTTGAACCAAACAGACTCTTATTGAAAATGAGAGGTTTGAAAATTGAAACAATCTGCTCATTTCGAATAAATGTGTTTAACTATTGGAAAATGCATGATCCTTAATTATGTGGCATTTTTTTGTTTTTTGTTTATTGAAAGTGAGAGGCTTGAAAGTTGAACAACTTATAGGTTTCAAATAAATGGAAATTGGGTTTGGCAGTTTAATTTTTCTACAATGGAGTTGTTTTGCTGATAGAATTGTGGGAGAGGTTAAAAGTTGGGTAGTTAAACTCATAAACTTTGCTGACTTTGCTACAAGTTTGTATCGGAGGAAGGTGAGTTACCTAAGTGAATTACTACTAATAAGACTTCATTATTTACATGATCCATGGACGTCTTGAACTTTAACTGGAAACATTCGGTTTGAAGTTATGATAGTTCATGGTAACAGTTGTCTGAGTAGAATATTTTAGCAAGTCAATCCCGTATTCGAGATGGTTTATAGGGATTTTTTTTTGTAATTTTCTCAAACTATTTTTGCAATTCGCCCTAAAGGTGTCAATTTGGTCGGAAAAGCTTTTAAAGTTTTGGAAATTTTGCAGCAGCGTGGTGAACCAATTTATGCGTATACTAGCGTTGGCAGTGGGTTGTGTAAGTCAAATCGAATCGACGCCGCTGTGCAAGTATTGAATCGTATGGGAAATCTCGGGATTATGCCGGATGTGGTTATGTATAATGCATTAATGGAAACTTTTTGTAGAATATGAAAGCTTGACATTGCCTTGGAGTTGTTTGATCAAATGTTGGATGCAGATTGTTTGCCAGATGTCTTTACATACAAAATTTTGATAGATGCTAATGTTGAGAACTGATGGATAAATGAAGCAATGAGGCTTTTCGATGAGATGCCGTCAAGAGGGCTTCAGCCTGATGTTGCTACTTCTGGCATCTTGATACAAGCACTTTGCCGGGATGGGGAATCATATGAAGCAATGAAGGTTTTTTTATAACATGTCGTCAATAGGGCTTTACCCTGATGTAGCTACTTCTGGCATCTTGATGCAAGCACTTTGCCAGAATGGGAAAATAAATGAAGCAATGATGGTTTTTGACGAGATGTCGTCAAGAAGGCTTCGTGCTACTACTTCTAGCATCTTGATGCAAGAATGAATGAAATGACGATTTATGAAAAGCTTGAGGAAATTGGTTGTCATACCAATGAGTTCACTTAAACTTTTCTTGTATATTTTTTGTGCAAAGGTGATTTTCTGGATGAGGGTTTTGGTTTGTTACAGGATTTGCAGAGTAAGGGACTAATACTTAAGACTTACAATAATGTGATTCTTGGACTGAGCAGAGCTAATAGATTAATTGACGGAATTGAATTGCTGAAAGAAATGGTGGAAAACGGTCACAAGCCAACTCCTACCACTTATGCAATACTAGCAAGTGGGATTGGTTTGACAGGAATGCAAGTGGTGGCTGCAGAGTTGGCTAATGTCCTCTTTGGTATGGGTGTGATTACCTAAAAGCTGCTGCAAAAACTCTTGAACAAGAAGAAGTGGATTGCCTCGATTCGCAGTTGACAGCGTCCATAAGAAGTCTTATTCCCCCTTGTGTTGAAAGGTGCCTGTAATTTTATCTCTGTTTTACCACTTCACACGAATAGCTTTTGAGGTCATTAGTGTCGTGGTGAAAATGCTGCAATGCTTTTTGGCTTTGGGAATCTCATTGCCCGGAATGGAATTCCAAGTAATCTGCAATGTTTTTTGGCTTTGGGAATCAAATGCATAACTCAAATTTCAGTTGCAAAGGAAAAAGTCTAAAAGCTTCTTCATCTTTCACAGGATAGGGACGCAGTATTAGGAGAGGGGCGCTAAGAAGACAGAGGTTCGCGAAGGTCTTTCAACGGAGAGATATTTCACTGAAAGGGAACCCGGAGAAAGAGAGGAGAACAACTGCTAGATCAGATGCCAGTGGAGATCGATGGGATAAGCGTTTGGGATTTGGAGTTGAGGATTTGATCCCACCCCTTTCTTTAGTGGAGAGTCAGTTCCGTTACCAGCTTGACTTAATGGTTTGGGCTCATATTCATATTACCCGTAATGGAATTCCCAGTAATATGCAGTGGCTTTTGACTTTGGGAATTAAATGTATAACTTCCAAGCAGATTCAATTGCGCTCTTATTCATCCATTTTTACCCGTGATGGAATTCCCAGTAATGTTCATTTTGGAACATGCTTAAATATGAACTTGGAGTAAACAACTTGTTATCTGAATTTCAGCTACACAGTAAAATTTGCTTGAGTTCATATTGTTCATTATGAATCGCATATTATTCGAGGGGAAGAAAATATATAAACAAGGATGAATTAGTAACGGAAAAAAACCAAACTAAAAACTTTGCTATGTTCTAAGGTCCTAATAACCTCAAACGCCGTTATGAAAAAGAAAATTAAATTGGAAGCAAAGAAATGAGTTATTGTCTTGAAGTTTCGACCAGAGGATTCCCGTTAAGGAAGCTCTGTATCAATGCAAGAGCTCTCTTAGGCTGGTAGCTTGGCACCTGATGCCCTGCCCCTCTTACTGTTGCCAACGTTAAATCTCCTTCATAGACTTGTAAATATCCACCAGTCTGTAATGACAAACATAATTTGGGGTTTCGTGAGCATACGTAGAGATCAAAGTGTGGAAGAAAATTTATGACAGAGAGATGGACGAACGGATAAATATTAGTTACCTCCCCATCGAGTAACCAAGGTTGCCAGGAAGTTTTGACAGGAAGCTTCATAGCCCGAATAGAATACTTGGTTGAAGTGATCGGAACCCTACCATCCGTGTCCCCGCTGCATTTTGTACAAATAATGATGTTCGTGTCAAAATTTTCACGATCTGGTTTGTACTAACAATGAATTTGGTTAATGTCATTTTGGTGTATACGGTATTAATCATCCTTAACATTCTGTGTCTAGTGTCACAGAAGTGCAACGTTTTTCAACCTCAATGGGGCTACCTACATCCATGGTATCAAAGAATGAACTATTTCGATGAAAACGAGACTACGAGGGAGAGAAGGTTGTTTAATTACCTAAATACCCATACACGAAGTCCGTTCTCCATGAATTCTTTTAGAAGGGGAAGAACTGTCGTTGGGCTGTCTCCCCACTTTTGAATAATATCACTGCAAAAGTTTGTAAAATAGTTAGCGATATGTTTAGTCATGCAGCTTGTATTGTCGTGAGCATGCAAGCGCGCGCACACATCCACCCAAACACACACTCTTATACCTGCACGGTTCCCAGTCATGATCAAGTTTTGTGACATTGGCATGGAGCGCCTTTTGAACATCGGGTCGATTTAGATAAGCATACCCGTAATAATCACTGCAAGGATCAATGATAGGCTGCGCCAACAATTAACACACGAATTCAGAAAAAAATTATCAGGTGACGAAAATGGAGGAAAGGTAATTCTGTCAAGTTCAAGTATTAGGCCAGCTGAGAATATGGCTAGCTAAATGTTTCTTTCAAGACTTGGACTTCAATCAAAATAGCATAAACTTAATTTGTAATGCTTCAAAAAAATTATTTACTTACAGAAGTCTTCTTGGGCTTGGTAGTAAGGTTGGTACTAAAGCATAAACCAGCATAGATATTGTAGATATCGACCGCTCGAGTATTTAAGCTGGCTTCATCCGTTACGTTGTTGCACTTATCGGACAGTTTTGTGACATTAGGCGAAAAATCACAGTATTTGTGGATTTGATCTAAATTTTCATCGGATATAAGTGCATGCGATGCATAGTAATCATACATCCCTTGCAAATCGGTTTCATCGTTGATTACTGCATTTCCAATCTGCACTCCACACACGAGTTCAAAAAATCAATATGCAAGTGGGAAAAGATTACCAAGTACAATCTATATAAGGTGTTGAATTAGACACTATTTGACATGTCGTTAACTATGAACACGAAGGTAGTCAGTCGTATTAGAGGGGTTCGACGCCTAGTCAGTTTTCACGACCAGTAGTTAGGAACAGTTGGATCCAATGACTGAGATTGCATATCAACAGTGTTTAAACCTCGTTGGTTTTTTATTTGAAGTACGAAAATGTTACATTTAGCGAAATGTTTGTCGAGTCTTGATGAAGTACAAAGTATCATGATTGACATAGTTGAAGTAGGTTTCTTTTGATGAATCAATTATGGCAAGTAAGTACAAGAAGCAACAAAGTTGTACCACACAGAGTGGGAAAGTAATCTGTTGGAGAGGGACAGAAGAGAGGCAGCTAGGCTAGTCTGTTTGGCTTTGTTGATTTGGTATCTTTAATGAATGAGACTAGGCAACAACCAAGATACCATAGAAACATCTTTGCTAGATGACAATCATGGAGGACTATTTATATGGTTGATTGAAGTAACCGAATTTGTTTTTGTATTAGTCAAGTCAAACAAACGAAGTATTGTTCAATAAGTTTAGTTGGAGACCCCATGGCTTTGTGCTTGTCATTTTCCTCCAAGGAATTCCAATATGAAAAGGCTTGGGGATCCATTCTTGTTTAAAGAAAGATTATGGTGCCAACATTTACGACTCAATGGTAAAAATATATAGGTGTGATAATAATTTGAGTAGGTCTTCGGTGAGACCGTCTTACGGATTCTAATTCGTAAGACGAGGCCCACACTTTCTCATAGTTCATCCCACAACACACAGTCATGAGTCAGGTCAGGGAGAACCGTCTTACAAAAAATACCCGTAAGACGGTATTTTCTAAGTTTTTGTCTAATAATTTATTACGGGACATCCGTCAATAGTTTTGCAATCTCACTTGCTCGTACTTACGACAAGTTTATCGTTGCAAAGAAGCAATACTATCAGTGTTCTATTTCCCCACATCCACACCGTAGTAAACCCTTTTTTAGTAGTTTGGAGATCAAACTTGGTGACAACTCTTTATTCGACCTTAACTAATCTTTTTTATTTTGTAGTTTCGGGATCATACTTAATGACAACTTTTGATTTGATCATAAGTTTTTGGGGTGCATGTGTGTGAGAGAGAGAGAGAAGCTTACAATGATTCCTTTGAGATTGATCAAGGTTTTGTTAGCCTTCTTGTTGTGGTCAAGAATAGTGTGGGCGAGTTGAGGTACGTAATGGCCAGCGTAACTCTCCCCGGAAATGTAAAATTCCCGCCTCTTGTACTCGGGGAACCTCTTTAGCCAATTCAACAAGAAGACATAATTATCGGCTGCCGTTCGTTGATCTCCATTTTTCTGATAATCGGACGTTGTATTTGAATACGAAAACCCTACTCCAGCCGGCGACTCCAAGAACAAAACATTTGCAGCTGCAAATTCCAAACAATATGAATTACACGTACATAGAAAATAATACTATCATCTAGTTCAAGTTCTTGAGTTTAAAGAGAAGAAAATATACTATTAGTTGTGGGCTAACCTTTATTCCAAGCAAATTTATTTTTGTATAAAGTTTTGCCATCACTATGAACTCGAAATGGTCCAAGCTCCTGCATTGCTCCATAGGCAAGTGAAGAACATCCAGGCCCTGACACAACAGAGGACAGAGGTCTTAATTTTTTGAGATTTGTAACTTATTACTCAATTGGTCAAAAGGGTAAAATAAAAAAATTCAAATTATTTTAATTTATTTAGACGCGAGATAAGAAAAGGACTGACCTACCCGATAAACATAACTAGAATTTATTTCACCAAGTTCTTTCTATATTCACGAAGATACGAGGAAAACATATGTCGATAAGTGAACGAGAATCGTATCGTTTAACACTCGTAAATTGTATCTGCACTTCAAAGTCAATATGTTGCTAAAACTTTGTCGTTTTTGAAAATTCGATTATTTGAAGGACACATTATCGTTTAACACACGTAAGTTGTATCTGCACTTCAAATTTATTTTTGTATTTTGTTTTTTTGTCATTGTAACATATTCCCTATGTCCCCTTTAGACGACCATATAAAAATTAAGAATGAGAATCTTAATTATTATTATTAGAAATAAAAAAAGAATCTTATTATTGGTCATAAAATGTCTGGTAGTGATTATACTATTGTCATTCAACAATTTGGATAATAGTGCTAAAAAAATAAAATGGAATAAAAATTTAATTGATCACTATACCAAAGGGAAAAAGCCACCACACAATACCACGTGGACTTGTAAATTGTCCCTCATCGATGGATCGAGACGAAATTGAAAACGTAGCTCGTGTAAATCGATTAATCAGACAATAATTGACAACAAGATTATGACTACAATTTTTTGACTTTAAAATCACATACAAAATGAGAAATCTATTTAATGCAAAAAAAAATATTTATAATAAGTATAATAGCAATAATAATGAAGAATTCTCAACCAATGATGAAGCTTTAGAAATTTAAGTTAATTGAGAAAATCTAATTCATAAATAATTAATTTTTATATTACAATTGTGCTTTCAAACATTTAAAGTATTATTGAGAAAACACTATAAAGTTTTAAAAAATTCCACTAAAATTAAACAGAAAAAAGCTAGATCTAATCGAACATTTAAATTGACATGTTCAAATTCTAACTTGGCAAAATTTGAACTTATCGCCGTAATTAATAAAAGATGATGTAGTTGTATAGATTTTATGTCACATCAATTCTGGTAAAAATTTGAATTAAATGTAGCAGTACTCAATTAAATAACACCTACATAGCTTTTGTTGGATGATTAAATGGTTCTCCCTCAGTCTCATATATATTGGGATATTTATGCAAATGAAAATCTTAATCTTAAACAATGATTGTTGAGATATTTATCAGAAGTCTTAAAAATGCAAGTCTTTTTTTTCTGGTGAACAATATATATGAGAGGGAGAGAGTAATAAAAAAACACCAGATGCATAGATAAGCTGTTATTTAAGAGCTCGTTTAGTCGTACGTTTTGACCAAAACGTAGGGATAAAATACAGCTTATTGGCAAAAATTGTGTTTCAATGTTGCGGCAAAAAAAGCTGCATTTTCAAAACATAGATGCGTTTTAAAACGCTGAAATTCTCAGTTTTTTACTAAAACGCAGGTTATAAACGCTGCTAGGAAAAAAAAACAGCGTTTTGAAGTAATATTCCAAACGCATATATAAGAAAAAACTACATTTTAAAAACGCTCCATTTTAAAAACATTGCATCGAACTAGCGTTTTTAAAACGTTACACCAACCTTGCTCTAAATATCCCAATCTATAACAAAATAGGTTCCAACGGCAACAAGCTACATGCACATGAGTAACTTGGAATTGGATACCATCCCCATTGTAGAGGTGTCCAAGAGAGTTGTTTATTTCTAATAATAGCATTATTATTATTTTTATTCTTATTATATCAGTTTTGTTCTATGATTGAGAAAATGGTGACAACGTGCCACAATATCCTCGACAAGATTGTTGCAATGAACATTTCCAACCCCTACCACCATAGCCATAGTCAATTTTAAGGTGTTCTTTTCAGTAATTCCAAACGATAATAAGCTACACAAATAGGGGTGGTTCTCTTGCTCTCAAGAATTTCTCATCACTACACGAGAGGCTCCGTAACTTAGAACTATTTCTTGAAATTCTCCATCCTCACATAAGACTCGAAACTTATTACCGCTTTTAAAAAATTTTCGTCCTCACACAAGACTCGAAACTTATTACCAATTTTAAAAATTCTTCGTCTTCATGCAAGACACGGTAAATTTTTCGTCCTCACACGAGACTCGAAACTTATTACCTCTTTAAGAAATTCTTCATCTCCACACGAAACTCGAGACATAATTCCACATGCCTTGTAGGCTGAGACCACTAATTAGGTAAATATATCAATCATACTATGAAACATGGTAAAGATTCCTCTATCATGAGTGGAAAATAATTCTTTTCGTCACGTCTGCATGTGTTTGTTTATACACACAACATTTAATATTAGGAAACGTATAATTTTTTCTATTATAAGAAATTTTTAAGAACTAAAATTACAAACTTCATTTAATTGGTTGGCCATCTACAAGTTTTAGCACTAATTAAAAAGCAAAGCTAAAGACATCTAATGAGTACCTAATTTTATACACAAAAATAATGCGTCATCCTATGTATTATCTTATTGACTTCACTTTTTGACTCAAACTCGAGTCCGCAAAATCTCAATTAAGATGACACATATAATACCGCATCATTTTGTGTACAAAATTAGACACTCATCAGGTGTCTTTAGCTCTAGAATTACTCGTCTCGATCAAAATCATAATGTCCAAATAAATTTTAAAATATTGATACACTGTTAGTATAAAAAGAAATTTATACAAGTCTAGAAGAGCTTCAATGTTGCATGAAAAAATTTGCAAATTTCATTGATATCATACACTATAGTAATTGATATTTTATATATTTTTTAGATAATAAAATATAGTAAGACATATTAAATTTATTATGGTTATTATAGCTTGAAACAAAAAAACTTAATCAATTTAGTATAAAAAATCAGAATTTTTTTGTTTCCAAGCTTTAAAATATATGTAAACCTTTTCCGAGTTTCTGATATCAAATCAAACAAGTTTTAATGTTAGACGTATAAATACTTTTTTATATTTTTAACTCGACAATATGTCAAAAAGTTACTCGTTCCAAAAATAATAAATATTATATTATGCCGAAATCATACGGTTGTTACGACGTGCGTCCATGCGTGAGAGAGAGATTTTAGAAAGTTGAAAATATCAAACGTTACAGTTTAGATTATTGTTGAGATTATTTTTGGTACATAAATATTGTTGAGATTTTTTGATGCGAACGATTGACTTAGGCATAAACCTAATCTATTTAACATTTTTAATTACTGCAAAATCATATTTAGAGTAGTAGTAATCATTTTTGTCGTTTTCTCTTCGAACCTTCTATAAAAGTTTACTAATTTATGGAAAGGGACTAAAGTAAAGAAGAAGAAAATTGTACATGAAACTATAGTACAATTTAAAAGGACAAAATCAAAATATAATAATAATAATAATACTTTCTCTATCATAAAGTAAGTATATGTCACTTCAAAAAACAAAAAAGAGTAAGTATCTATTTTTTATTTATAATTAAAAATAAAATTAAATACTTATTTTGGGACAGAGAAAATACGTAAAACATAGTGCATTAAAATGTCGTATATTACTTTACAAGTGTATTAATAGGACAATCACCCTGAATTTTTCTGTAAATGTAACATAATATTCTTACTGCAAATTATTTTTTTTGTGTCCGGGAAGTGAAAATGAATCAAACCTGACACTTTATGAATATATATATATATATATATATAAATGAGTGTTTATTATTATTTTCGATCACAAAGAAGCGGAAACATAATAATGCTTTCAATTTTCTGTATTTCATGTGTATATATACACATTATTCTTCTCCATAATAACTTAATAATGTTTAATCTCTATTGTTAATTAATCTTTTAGTAATATTATGGCAGTGTTGAGAATTACGGTAAGAATATTGAGCACAACGGTAATACTGGTTGACTTGGTATTATCATTCAATAACAATGCAATAAATCAACGATCTTGCTGATATAGAAAACAAAGTTGCTTATTTACTGCATTGCCGTTAGATAAAGAATAACAGTACCGTTGCAGTCAATATTTACTCGAAAATTACAACCCTTATGTTTATTATTCTAGCTGCAGAAAACTTATTGGCATATATTGGGATCATAATCATCATGAAATAAAATAGTATGATAGTATATACATATAAGATTAGATAAAGAATAAATACCTCCATTAAGCCAAAGTAGAAGAGGCAAAGACTTCTTATCAGAATGTTTAGCTTCAACAAAGTAATAATAAAACGCCCTTCCAGCAGCTTCATTCACCGTAACATACCCACCGTACTGATCGAACTTGACCGGCGGCTGGCCGGGCAAGCTCGTGATTCTATCTTTCTCTCTCAACCCATCTTGAGGATGAACGAGAGTTGCAGCATGATCATCTGCCAGTTGAATCGCCTCGAAATGGCTGGTGTCGATGTTGTACGGGTTTCCGGTTCGTTTTACCTTGAGGAGATGTTTAAGTCTTTGAGCTTGTTTGTTGCCATGGCTATGGTCAATAAGGAAACTCGAAAGTAAGAGAGAGAGAAAGAGAGAGAGAAATGGCTTGTTCACGGCCATTGTCGTGGAGAAGAATGTAGAGGGAGGGTTGGATGACTTGGATCCAAAATGGGTTGGGGTTAATATACACATATGATTGAGTCTGGACTGTTTGGTCAATAAAAAGATGGATACTGGCGGTGTATTTTGATTTAGAGATATTAAAAGGAATAATATCAGGAATTTAATTAAGAGTAATGTTATGGGTATTAAACAGTACCAAATTTTTTTGTATCAAATGATGTGGCAGCTGATGTGATGCATTAATTATGATTTTTAATTTTATTTTTTGTACCACATTAGCTGACACATTATTTTGTATAAAAAATTTGGTATTTTTAAGATACACATAGCATTACTTTTTAATTAATGGCGGTGGGAACATGGGTGGTAATTTTATTCACAGTACGGACGACATGCGTACACATAGGGAGGGTTAGAGGTGAGCAAATTTTTTTTTTCAAATCAGATCAAACCAATACTTTTGGTTTGATTCAGGTTTTAGTAGAACCGATTATTTGGTTTGATTCCAATTTTAAAACGTATAAAATGGTTATGAACCGAACCGAATCAATATTATATATATATATATATATAATATGATTATACAATGTATATATCAATAAATTAGTATTTAAAAATATAATTTTTAATCCTAATCCCTATCCCTAAGTATAAATATTTAAAGTGATATTCATTATTTCTGTCGTTAAGAGTCATGACTCAAGTTTAACAACATTCAAACATAGTCTCGTTCAAAAGTATTAACAACGGTATTAGATTTTATTATTTATTTGTAAAAGAACAGAAAAAAGAAAGCTAGTTAAAAAAATTAAAAGGGTTCAGGCGTTTATCCCTTCAGAACTGAAAAATATGCTGGACCAGACTAATAAGAATCGAACCAAAGTATTGATTCTCATATATATTGGTTTGGTTTTAAATTTTTTTTGAAGCCGAAGTATTTGGTCCGGTTCTATCTCTCTCTTTTATTTTTTATTTGTTACATAAACTAAACCAAACTGGACCGTGATCACCTATAGGGAAATCAGAGGAGTATTAGTTTTTTTGAATAATACTAAAAATCAGAATCCATTTACACATTTAGTTTGTAACTAACTTTAAATCGTTATACAGTACAATTATCAATGTTATTTTGATTCATAGGCTACGATTTGAAGAAAATTTATCGTTTAGACATTTTTTAGGTGTGTATGAGTAAATTTAGTATCTTGATTTTAGGGATGGACATGGTTAGGTGATATTCTCGTCTCGTTGTATTTTAAATCAAAATCTCAACCAATGATATATTACAAGTTGTGTTTAGTATCTTTTATTTAGTATATTATAAATTGTTTCTAAAATGATCCCAAAATAAATTAATTATCGGGTTGTGAACGAGTGATTTTCTCTATGCACTCTAATTTTACTACTTTCCTAGCTTGTTTTGATTTATTATTTGTAACGGTCCAGGTTCATTCTATACATTTAGTATTTCCTTTTGTTCCATGATAGTAACCTAATCAAGTACAACGCTTTAATTGGTAGGTATAGATTGATTGATTGATTTAGTTGGGCGAGTAAATTTAGTACTGTATCTTAATTTTAGGAATAGACCCGGTTAAGAGATATCCTTAATTCCAAATTCGTACACAAATATTTAACGTGGGTGTACAATACCAACGCTCCTGATTGGTGGATAACATTAATTTTCTGTTTCTCACACACATACATACACACAAATTCACATTTAATTAGGCGTTAATTATCCACCAATCAAAAGCGTTGGTGTACAATACCAACGGTAAGTGTTGATCTTTAAAAAGAACATTTACTTTTAAAGGTTAGAGGAGTAGTTTAGCAAGGAAAATGACGGTATATAGTAAAATGGGGGCAATATTTATTATTCTATTCGTCCAAAAATTATTGTCTTGTTTGATTTGATACACAGATTAAGAAAAAAATAATTAACTTGATTATTAAATTGGTATAGCTAGAGTGTAGTTTCCTTTAATGCCTATGTACATGTGGTCCATAATTAAAGTAAAAAAAAAAAGAGGATAAAATAGTAAAACTGTTGTCAAGGAAACTTTCAAACAAGATAATTATTTTGGGACGGATAAAAAAAAAAAGACAATAATTTTGGGATGGAGGGAGTATTTAGTAACACCCTATTAACTTAATTTTTAAATGCCGTCTTTGATTTTTTTTTTTTAAAAACAGTTGAGGTACGTACAAGTTGACCCGACCGATTGATCTTATGCTTAAACCAAACATATTACATAGATGTAATCGTAAATCGAACTCGTAATTAACGCAACCGAAGTTCTTGGATTGGATCATGTCTTTGGACATGCTAATCAAACTAATCTCAACTCAAAAAAGCCAAAATAAATATTCATCAGTCATATTCATTTAGATGGATAATTGTGTTTAAAACTAATTATTGAACTAATTTCAACACTAATTAATTGCAATCTGTAGAACCGATCCAACCAGAAAACAAGAGTGAGTGGGCCATTATTTCTTTGGTAATGTCTCAATTGGACAATAATTTAGTTTTTTATTTTATTATTTATTTATTTATTTTTAAATATTAATGGATCCATTATATGCACATAGCACATTAAGGTCAACTAAGCCATGTGCACAGTACATATCCACTAAGGAATTCATGCAATTTGCATGAAATTGTGGATTTACAACATATATATTTAATTATATATATATATATATATATATATATTGTCAACAGTCTGTTGAATTTTTATGCCAATAATCATTATATAATCTCACTTATGCCCGTAAATAGAGGGAACTAGAGAGAATGATCAGATGTAATTTTATACCTATATAATAGGAGTCCTTTCTATATCATCATATAATCTCTATTTTTTTTTATTAATATTTTACTCCCAGCTAATATGAATGTCCTATTTTGCTCTTGATCAAGTCGTAAGACGCAAAAAGTCTATAATATTATTTTGACAATATTATTTTAAAATATTTTACTTAAAAAATTCATTTTTAATTCTATTTTAGGATGTTTTACTTAAAGAGTTCACTCTCAATTCTATTTTGGAATATTTTACTTAAAGAGTTCACTCTCAATTCTATTTTGAAATATTTCATTTAAAGAATTCACATTAGAATCGATGACAAATCAGACATAGTCCTTTGACCCACACTTTTAATCAAATTTAGTACTTTCATCTATCTTTCCATTAAATTGTTCGTTAAATGATCATTGACCGGCACATGATTTATTCTACAAGGAAATTATTGTCTTTCTCATATTGACTAAAAACTTAATTTCATGTGAGCCAAGCTCGAGTTTGATCATACATAATTTAATTTAGGTCGGGCTTGAACAAAGCTTTGCCCAGCTCTTTAAGCCCAATTGACAACCCTAATAAACACAATCAAGTGGGTATTAGTTTCAGGTTGAGTATTGATGGCACGTGTTTATTTCTCTAGTTAATTAAGTTTGAAATGAAGTAATAATAATAATTATAATAAATTGAAATTGAAATGAGGTTTAAATGTCCTTAAGGGGTGGCTCAGTAGTAGAGCTGAGACTTCACAAAGCCTGAGATCACAGGTTCGATCCCTTCCCACGCCCCCTTAGGACATCAAAAAAAACAAAAAAAGAGGTTTAAACTTTGATCTGGTTACTAGTTAACTTAACTTCGACTCAATCTTGAGCTTAAAGTTACGTGTATAATTGGTTGATGTTAACACGCATGACAGATGACTGTATATTTTAGTTTTGCTAGGTTTAGTTTGGAACCAAATCATTAATTAAACCATTTTAAATTTGTGATCCAAACAGGAATTGATTATGTCTCCACCTCCAACAATTAAATGGCTATGGGCAAGTTTTTTGTGCTAGTGAGTTATAAAGGACATGCCCATTTTTGACCCACACATTTTAATAGGCATAATTGGGTATTAGTAGTAAGAAGCTGTGCGGTGAGGGAGGAAGAGGGGAGAGAGTAACGTAGTGGTGTTTTCATATGCCTGCGAAAGTAGCCTAAAAAGAGGGAGAAAAAAGAAAAGTGTAGATAATTTCAATGATCACTAAATTTTGTCTTAATTCACAATTGGGTAAATACTTTTTGCATTCAATTGTAATGACAAATTGCTTGTAATTAAGTCATTTCATTGGCGGTCATCCAAAATAGATAACGGATTTTGGCCATGTGACGGGACGCGACACAACTTTATTAACTCGAACAATAATTTAGAAAATAAAGGTCGATGAAGAGAAAAACACCCACTTAACAACCCTCATGCCTCGCACATGGCCTCGGGATGAGGGTTTTTAGCCGTGTATTTTCAAGTTATCGGCCAAATCGCAGCTGAGTCACTAAAATTGTGTCATGTGCAATCACGTGACCCTGTTCGTCTTCTATTTTAGGCGGCCATTAACGGAATAATTCAATTGCAAGAAAATTGTAATTGTAATTATAATAACCTGATTGCAAAAACATTTGTTTTGTGACCCAATGTATATTAGGACAAAGTTTTGAGACTATTGGAGCTATTCACCCAAAAGAAAAAAAGATTTTTTTTTTTAAAAATGTTTTACTTGATACATTGAATCTAGACATCAAAGTGAATGTATATATATATATATATATATATATATATATATATATATATATTGGTTGTCCAAGATATTTTTAGACGTTTATAATTTTTAAACTGCACCCAAATTTTTACTGAGGACATCACTGCATATATTACTAAAATGTCATTATAAATTTAGATCTAAATATTCTTAGTATTACTAAGTACACCCCCCATTTTTTTCATATCATCTCAATAGTAATAAGTACACCCCAAGGTTTTTGAGTACACCACACCCACCCCCCAAGGTTTTTGAGGACATCCCACCCTCTCTCTCTCTCAACAAATTCATATCATCTCAAAACCCATCTTCTTCCAAGTTCCATCATACTTCAAACCCTAAATCCCCAAAAATACATCTACATTGCTGCTAATGGAGCAAGAACAAGTGAAAGGGACCAATTATATAAGTATTTCATCTCATTTTATGTCTTTAATTCTAATTTTCTTTAATTTTTTCGGAGTAAACTGGGTCATCGTGTTCAACAATGGACTATCGAACATAATTAGGGTTGTTCGTTAGGGTACCATGGAACACCATAAGAACTGTTCGGCACCCCTACCGAGCACTTTGGAGAGAGTTCGACTGGTGCCTACCGAACAGTCTTCAGAGTGTTTGGCAGGGGTGCCGAACTGTCCATTTGTTGTTCCATGGTCCCCTACCAAACAATATATATGTTTTTTGCTTATTAAGTTTTGTAATTATAATTGTTAACATGATTCAAATATGTTGTCTACGGATGCCAATGTTGTTGGCCCTGAAGAAAACCAAATGATTCCTTATGAACTTAGAGTTGAAAACAATGTTGAATATATTGTTACGGATTTCACAGACTTGTTCACGATGTATGAATTGTTTTCATCTCGTGAGGATATGTTTGAATGGGTGCGCACTAGGTGAAAGGAGCATGGTATTGTGATAGTAATCAGCAGGTCGGACAGTGGTACCGCTAGTTACAAAAGAGCTCGGATGTTGATGGCTTGTGAAGGTAGTGCGCATTACCGTCAAAAGAAAAAGGTTGGGGCATTACCATCAGCATCGAAATATGTCAAAGAGACTAATGCTAATGTGAGTAAACTGAAAAAGAAGAGAGAAATTGGTACGAAGAAGTGTGGATGTCATTTTTGTTTAAAGGGGAAGCAAGTATCAGATAATCAATGACAATTGGAGATTCAATGTAGTGTGCACAATCATCCAATTGCGGAATACTCAGAAGGCCACTCATATGTTGGTCGATTATCATTGGAAGAGAATGACTATGTAGATGATTTGTCATCCAACAATAGTAAACCAAAAGACATTTTGTTTGGTTTAAAACAAAAATTTGAACATAATAAGTCTACAATAAAGACGATCTACAATGCTTGTACGAAGAGTAAAGTTACTAAGCGTGATGGCCGATCAAAAATGCAGCAGCTTATGTTTAAATTGAAGGAACATGTGTATTTCTTTCATGATCGGCGCTGCGAGAAGACTAATAAAGTGAATAATCTTTTCTTCGTTCACCCAAAAAGCGTTGAGTTACTAAGGTGTTTTTCGAAGGTCATTGTTATGGATTATACTTACAAGACAAATAGGTACAAGTTACCTTTGTTGGAGATTATTGGTGTGACGTCGACACATATGACATTCTCTATTGCAGTCGCCTTTTGGAGTGTGAGCGTGAAGAAAATTATATGTGGGCGCGTACAATCTTGAAATCCTTAATGCATCAATCCGAGCTACCTAGTGTCATTGTTGCTGATAGAGAAAAGGCTTGGATGAATGCACTTGAGCGATCTTTTCCCTCTTCGAGACATTTTCTTTGTCGGTGGCATATTAATAAGAATGTTTTGGCGAATTGCAAGAAAATGTTCCCAAAAAAAGAGATGTGAGATTCGTTTATTGCAGTTTGGAACGTTTTGGTGGTCGCAGATACTGAGTTAGACTTTAATGAGTTGCTTAGTAATCTGCAATTAAGCTTCAAAGAATATCCATCCGCCATGAAGTATGTCACTGAGCAATGGGTGGTGCCGTACAAGGAGAGATTTGTAGCTTGTTGGACAAAACTTGTCGTCCATTTTGACAACACCACAACAAACAGGTATTTTACTTTAATGTATATTGATTTCTATATGTTTTAGATAAAGATGTGCTTTAAACCAACGTTAATGTATATTGATTTCAGGGTGGAGAGTCATCATGCATCATTGAAAAGGCAGCTTGGATCAAGCCAGGGAAACTTCAAGACATGTTGGCAACAGATTCACACGCTCATTGAGACATCACACAATGCAATAAAACAATCGTTTGAGAAGAGCAATAATGTAGTTCAACATACATACAAATCAATTGTATTTATGTCTCTGCGAGGTATGGTGACAATACATGTATTGAACAAGATTTATGAAGAAATGAGTAAAATTGGTGAAGATGGTGTAGATCCTCTGATGTTTGGGTATACATTGAGAAAGACTTACGGATTGCCATGTGCTCATGAGATTTCTGAGTATGTGAGATCGAACACACCAATTCCCCTTAAACAGGTTGATTCATTTTGGAGAAAATTAGATATGATACCACCTAAGAGAGATAAGGTAGTTGTTGTAAGGGAGGAACTAGAAGTTCGAATGACTTATGGTGTTGATGAGTTTGTCAGTAAATTTAAAGACGCCCCTACGAAGGACAGACTGTTAATGTTGGTACGAATGATGGAAGCTTCGAATCTAGTAACAACACCACTCAATATACCCAAACCCGAGGTTAAACTTGTGGTCGTGGTCGTCCCAAGACTACAAAGGCTAGGTTGTCCAAATCAACGAAATGGGATCCTAACAAGTTTGAGTATGTGAAGTCTATTAAAGATAGTTGTTCGCCGGCTGAAGAACAATTGGTAACCTACGAGGTTAGTTCATCATCTAAACTTCCTACATTCATGACCCTAAAGACAAAGATTTTGGTAAATATTGTCAATTTTTTATATGTAAATAGTTATACTTAATATTAGTTTTCATATAGTATATTGACGTCAATTTTTCTTTTTTCAATAGGTTGTCCGCCGAACCACCCGAGCTGTAACTTCGAGTGGTTTTACTCATCTACTACCACAAAAATTTCACAACTTTATTGATGACACTAAAACTGTTCTTGGTGATGGTCATTGTGGATTTCGCGCCATAGCTGAATTAGTTAGATATAAAGAATATAGACGCGTTGATAAAATGTTGAAAAGTCTCGACTACTACAAGGTGATTGCACCAAAGCAATATTGGTTTTGTAACCCATATATGGGTTACTTAGTTGCATCGGCATATAATGTTGCCTTTGTTAATTTGGATAAGAGATTGTCAATCACTTACCTACCTTTGAGATCCAAAGCCCCATCCAATCCAAAATTGATCTGTATCGGTTGTGTAAACAAAGACCATTATATTCAGGTATACACCCATCTATTCATCCACTGTGTAATTTATGTTATAACAACACTTTATATTGTAAGTCATTTCATATATGTATTTCATTTGTAGGTGTTCTTGCGGGAAGGCGCCCCATTACCTCCGATGACAACCTATTAGGAATCGTTTCGCGAAGAATGTGCAGCTGGGTGGAAGAATATTTATAGAGTTCAACTAGATATGTACGTTGGTAGTATAGGAAATAGTCACACCAAAGATAGTAAAGAATCTATCGATGTAGACTAAACTTTGATTTGTAACCCATTTAGTGTAAAATACTATTTTGAAGTAATGATTTTGCGGTGTTTTATAGTTTTGTTTGAATTTTGGTATTGTGTGATTGATGTATTATATTTTTAAATATGGGAAATCTTTTTTGATTTTTTACACAATGTTCAGTACCTTCCAACCGAACACTTTATAAGGTGTTCGGCACCCTAACCGAACACCTTACGAAGTGTTCGATCGAAAGGTACCGAACAGTGTATAAAAAATCAAAAAAAAATCAATCTAAAAAATTATAATATAGGATGAAATGCAAGTGTCTGCAACCCAAACTTAATGTATAGAATACATCTGAACATAAAATTAACATACACCAATTGGACATACGTTTGAAATAGTCATACTTAACGTAATGGGTTACATAACATTCACGGTCATACTTAACATAAATGTTAAAATACAAACTTAATATATTGAATATGTCTCATACTTAACATAAACTTAATCAATTTCCTCGTCTCCTACAATGACTCTCGCCTTAAGATGGACCCGTCTCGTCTCGCCCGGAAGTAGAAGGTACCGCATTATCTGGACCTCCTACTATAATATATGTTCTATCCAACACATCAGCCAACTCATCCGCTGTCATCGATCGATCACCTGATCTTCATCTCTGCACTAGAGGTTGTATCAAATTGCGTACAGACGTAACCATCTCCCATGCATCGAGTACTTAAACTGCAGATGTCACGGTAAACTTGGGGGATCCGTTTGTCGGGGTTTTGAACCAACAGATGTGATGGACGTTGCACCACTGCAAATAGTCAGGAGCACAATCCCATGGTAGTTGGGCAATATTACCAAAATGATCGTTTGATAGGACGTGACTATCCCAAACGTAAAAGTACGGTACAAGGGGAAACAATTTAGACTGACTCTTTTTCTCCCATCTCACAAGAACATCAGTAGCAATCGGTCGGGATGGAATCGTCTGAACATAACCGAATTGTCTGAGAACTCGGTCAGGATGGTATGGTTCCACAACAGAGCACACCACTAAGTATCCGCGATATAACGAAATTGTGAGAAATAGATGTAGATCCCTAAAAATGCACGTATACAGATTCCAAATTACCTATAAGAAACAAAGTAAATTAATTTAACACAAATGTGTTATAAAATTATTGGATAACTAAATATCAATAACACTCACTTCATTGGCCGTAAGGCTGTCGAGACGCTCTCGATATTGGACTAATTTTTGCATGGATGCTCCAATTTTTCCTTTTGGTTCTCAACTCATTGCAAGTGGCCATGTATTCTTGTATTAGCTACTATATCCAGGCCTAAAAGCTGGGAAATGCTCATATATCTATGCCTACATGTAATAAAACACAACATTTATCAAATTTACTATAAATAATAAGATAAAATTTATTTATCTAATATTTGAATGTAATGAAAATAACTGAAAATATAAGTATGCTACCTCCAATAATGTGGAATATCCACCCATCTGCTCGAGACGCTTGCCCTAGCTGTCTATACAAAAACGCTAGATTTGCAGCCCCTAGGCATACGTATGTACGCTGGCTAGATCATCCAAAAACTCTAAGTAGCCAGTGATTACCCGAGTCCCACTCTTATTAGTGAAAGGAGTGCAACCAAGAGTGTACAACAGATATGCTCTGATTGAACGAGCATGTGCAACAGGATCTTCAGTTGCATCATCTTCCTGAAATCTCTCACGCAACCACTCTAATTTGATTGATGATCCTCTGGCACCATGCATTCTCATGATCGCCTCAGAGATATATACTCCCAACAAATTCGCAACCTCCTGGGGTGTATAGCCCACACTACGCCGAGAAAGAAGTGGAATCCAAGTCACATCCAGTCCTGTAAGACAATACACATCATCAAGTGTGATTGTCATCTCTCCGAAGGACATGTGGAAAGTATTCATCTCTAGATGCCACCGTTTCACAAATGCCAACACAAATACTTTGTCAACCTCTGTATACGAGCACCTGGATGACACCGTAAGCCTCGAGCTATTTACAAGATCTTTCATTAGTGCACTTGAGTGATCATGAATTCCCCACTCTTTCAACTTGGCAGTGAGATTCAAACATTTCAATAACGGTCGCTCTTCCCTATCCTAGATAGATGTCGCTACATGATCCTTGAAAGTACTCATCAATGATGGATTTTGTGGCCCACCAGGAAACGGGGCAGATGCCCTATTCTTCATCTTCATCTTCCTCTTTCTCCTCCTAAACACCGCCTCCTCTTTCATACTCATAATCATGAGGTGAGTGTTGTTGTTCTTCTTATTGTTGTTGTAGTAGTAGTTGTTATAGTTGTTCTTCTTGTTGTTGTGTTTGTTGTTGTTCTTATTGCTGTTATTGTTGTCTTTGTCTCCTAGTTGAAGTAGTAGGTCTTCTCTTTTATGTTTGTTCTGCACATCGATAAGATCAATTCCAAAAGGTTAAGAAGGAAAAAAAAAATTATCTGTTCGACGAAGGGTAGCCGAACTCCTTTAAGACTGTTCGACACCCTAGCCGAACAACCTTAAAGGCATGCGGTACCCTAGTCGAACTTCTTTAAGGTAGTTCAGTAAAAGGCTGCTGAACCCTTTAATGGTAATCGGTTAGTGGCTACCGAACATTCTTAAAGACGTTCGGTTACCGAGTGCCGAACAGACCACGACAAATCAAGTCAATTTTTTCAACAAAACTTCCTTTAAATCACGATATTTTAACACCAAAATTCAAATACATTGGAATGTAACTAAGCCCTAACAAAAATTAAACATATAAATTGAAAAAATAAAACATTTTAACCTAAAATGCAAAGAGAAGAGATTCACACCTACGATTGACCTTTCGTCCATTGTTGATGTTGAAGGACTAATGTAAAAGATGATGAAGGTTCGTTGCCTTTGCCTTTGCCATTGTTGTTGCAATTGTTTTGTTGTTGTTGGTTCCCAAGGTTGGGGGAGGGGTGCGATGTTGAAGAAGGGAATAATTCGTAAGTTTTGTTTTTTGGGGGTGTTTAAAAATGAGAAGGGTGGGGTGTACTACTTCGTACATTTC
Source organism: Platycodon grandiflorus (assembly GCA_016624345.1). Classification (NCBI taxonomy): domain Eukaryota; kingdom Viridiplantae; phylum Streptophyta; class Magnoliopsida; order Asterales; family Campanulaceae; genus Platycodon; species Platycodon grandiflorus. Next base: position 20,097,703 of record CM028368.1, read on the forward strand.
TGAGTGTAAATAGTAACTCTCTTTTTAAAATTGTACTTGTATGTGCTTCCTTTAAAATGCATTAAAATTATACTCACTCCGTTCCAGGCAAAGAGTCCACTGTACTATTTTGTGATGTTCCACTTAAAGAGTCAACTTTCAAAAATTATGTCAATAATCTCCATAAAACTTTCAACTTTACCCTCTACATATGCTATAAACATCTTAAACATGTTAAAATATTTTTTTAATTATGACTAATTCCAATACTACTTATATATTCCTTAATTATTAGGCTTTCAAACGTGGACTTTTTGAGTGGAACGGAGGGAACATATTTTTAAAAAATGAGACAATTTTTTGGGATAAACGAGAAAGAAAAGTTAGACTATTTTTCTGACAGAAAGAGTATATAAATTTGCAAATGGGTAGCCATGGGCAGCCTAACGCCAGCCCAGTATTCCCTGTATTAAATTCTGGATAACTAGCCAGGCCATTTAAGCCCATTACCCCTGTAAGCTTTGTCCATGGGCCATGGCCACCATCTGCCTTCAGTCATTCAAGAATTTCTGGGCCTAAATTAGCCTAATAAAAACTAAACTTTTTTCAAAGAGTAATGCTATGTGTACCTAAAGATTACTAAATTTTTTGCACCAAAAATGTGTTAGCTGATGTGATTCAAAAAAATAAAATTAAAAATCATAATTAATACAGCACATCAGTTGCCACATCAGCAAACACACATTTGGTGCAAAAAAATTGATACTCTTTAGCTACCCATAACATTACTCTTTTTCAAATAATACAAATCTAAGCAAAATTACTATTTTTTCTAAAGAAATTAGGAAAGTTACACTTTTTGAAAAAGTTTAAATTCATGTTTTGATAAAATATATAAAAATTTATTTGATATCACTCTACCCCCAAAAAAAAAAAGTCTTAATTTTCTTGTTTGTCCCAAAAATAATAGTCTTATTTCTAAATTCTAACCTATAAGTTTCCATTAATTTTTTAAAAAATATTTCTTCTCAAAAACATGATATGTTTAATACGTACTCCACAAAAATAATTATCATGTTAGTTCAAATCATAAGATAAGAAACATGTGAAAGAAAAAGTACAACATTGAAAAGTTTGAATTGTCAAATAATAATTATGTTTTAGAACATGGGAAGTATATAAATAAAATTTGACAAGTTTGACAAGTCAAGCTTGTATCAAGTTTGAACTCATTATCGTAAATAAATTTATGAAAATTGCTCATCTAAATAAGTCATTATGCCTAACTGACTCTTTTTTTTTGTCATATATAATTATAATTATAATTATTTTTTCATTTTGGTTTGACTATTACTGATCATTCCGTTCCAGGTAAAGAGTCTACTATACTATTTTGAGATGCTTCACTCAAAGAGTCAATTTTAAAAAACTATGCTTACAATTTTCATAAAACTTTTGACTTTACCCTCCACATGTTGTACAAAAATATTAACTATGCTAAAATATTTTTGTAATTATGACAAACTCCAATAATATTTATGTATCTCTTAATTATTAGACTTTTCAAACGTGAATTCTTTGGGTGGAACAGAGGGAGTACTTCATAAATAATTATATAAAATGGTAAAATTATCATTCTTAACCATGAAATATTCAAATCAACTTTTTAAAACACTACATCCTGCACATTTACAAGTGAAAGATATGTTTTAAAAGGAAAATGATATACCCACAAAATTTATTTATAGAGTTTATTTATATCTCATTTTAAAGTGTTGTATTATGTTTAGGAAGTACAACACTTAATGTAAATAAAATCTGTAAATGTAACATTACACTTTTAAAAAAAGTTATATATTAAAAATAGCTGCATTTTGAACATGCACGGCAGCACGGGGCCTAGCAATAGAGCGTCTATATATTATACAATCAATTTACAGTTGCCAACTAGTTTTATATTGGGTTAATGACATTACAAGTCCCTCAACTATGACCGATTCTACTAGCAATTCCTTAACATTTTTTTAAATTTTAGTCCCTTGACTATTAAAATTAGACACACTTGGTCCTTTTGTTGGATGCCGTTAAAATTTTTCCGTTAAGTTTGTCTTGTGCCCAACACGTGACTTTGGTTATGCATTTAAGGAATTTCACGTGCAAAGATATTTTTGAACACTTAAAATAATTTATTATTTTTTTAAGTATTAATATTGGTTAAGGGCATTTATTCTTTTTCGTTAAAACATTTTTTTTAAAAAAGGGAAAAAAAGAGCCCTAAGGTTTCAAATTGTTCCCAGAATCCAAAATAAGGCTACGGCAGAATTAGGGTTTCAATTCAACGAGGCTAGGGAGATGCGCTCAGAGTGATGGCGACAGCAAGGAGGGTACCGGGTGGGGATGCGGACAGAATTGCGTGAGTGGTGAGCTGTGCTGACGATGCTGAAAGAGAAAATGCGGCGAGGTGGGAGTGATTTTCTGAGCGGAGGAGGCGGGGCAACGCAGTGGGAGATGGCTGGAATCAATGGAGGTTTGGCCTGAGATAGTGAGATGTAGAGCGATGGCGATGGCGGCTGTTGGGAGAGCTTGACTAACGGAGTGATTTGGCTAGGCCAGGGTCTAAAGAGGCGGCAAAGCCGTGGTGGGCGGAGGAGTAAATGTAGAGGAGAGAGTCGGGAGTGGTGGAGGTGGGAGATTGGAGGTGGGCAGAGTACCAATCGTGGTGGGTTTTGTAGATTGAGGGATTTAGGTGGTGTTTCATGTGAACTATGTAGGTTTATGTGGCTGAGACGACGAAGCAATGGAGGAGAAGAGCCACCAAACAAAGCCACAACACAGACCCCGTTGGTGCGAATTAAGGAAAAATGGAGAGAAACAATGGGTACTGAAATGGCTGTAAATAACAGAGAGTGAGTGTGTGTTGTGTGTGTGAGGGAAGAAGACAGTTGCTACTCCACCTTAAGAAACTAATCTCTGTGAAATTCTACTTTTGCCCTTGGTCAAACGCATGTGGGAGACATATGAGCCACTTAACGGAATTTTACTAGTGGCATCCATCAAAAGGACTAGCCGAGTGACTTTTTAATACTCAAGGGACTGAAATTTAAAAAAATTGTTAAGGGACTAGTGGTGGAAAAGTTCATAATCGAGGGACTTGTAGTGTCATTAACCCTTTTATATTATACTTCCTCCGTTCCTAAATAATCATCTTGTTTGACTGGCTACGCGGATTATGAAAAATTAATTGACTATATTATAAATATTGATATTATATTTTTTAAAGTCCTTGTGCATATGGTGATAAATAAGAAGAAAAAGTAAGAGTAAAGTGGTAAAAATATTTTTTCTAAAAAAAAAATTTAGAAACAAAATAATTTTTGGAAACAGACGGAAAAAAAAAAAAGAAGAAAAATATTTAGAAACGGAGGGAGTAGTATTTAAAACTATTGCCTTTTATTTTAATATTCTAAATTTCATTTAAGATGCACCTGGTAATTATTTCAACACAAAGAAAGCTCGTGATTTTTTTTTGACATATTGATGCTTGAAGTTGAAGAAACTTTGACCAAAAAACCTACGCACATGGGAGTATAATAGAATCGGCACGAGCAAAATGCTAACTTGCAAGAAGTTTCTCTTCATATTGCTTCCTTCCTCAGGGTTTCGATTCGTAATCTTTTGCCCACTTGCATTTTAATTCTTCGACATCAGTTTAAGTGTTTGATACCATATCCTTGTGCCTTTTCTCAATTACAACTAATATCAACTTTAAATTTCTTTTAAATATTCTTTTTCGTTTGATCGATAAAGTGATTCGTTCGACCTATAGCCCGTTTGGTGCAGCGTTTACAAAATACTGTTTTAAAAATATAGCGTTTAAAAAAATGCAATATTTTGAAAACGCAGGTGTTTCCTTATAAATACGTTTGCGATATCACTTTAATACGCAGTTTTTTTTCTAGCAGCGTTTTAAAACCTGCGTTTTGAGAAAAAGCTAAAAATTCCAGCGTTTTATTGAAACACAATTTTTCAAATAAGCTGTGTTTTATCCCTGTTTTGGCCAAAATGCTCAACCAAACGGCTACTAGTTTGTACGTACCACAACTTAATCTACACTCCCCAAGCTTGAAATATACATTTAGAAATTATCTCACATGTGCTTGCTATAGATTCGAACCTGAATAAATAGACCGGAGAGCAATACCTAGCTATCAATCGGACTAACTCTTTTGATTAATTTATCTAAACATATATGAGGGGTATGTAAAAACATATTCCAAAGAAACTATAATAACATAATGGAAAATCATATTCCAAAGAAACTATAATAACATAATGGATAGTGATACACATAATAAAAAATTAATCATAACTTTTAAAGCCCACACACGTGGCACAAGAAGATCACTCTTATCTTCCTCTCTCTTTCTCTTTCTAATAAAAATGGGCATTACTATTAACACCACCTTTTACTATTAATACACCACTTCTCTTAATATACCCCTTCTACTAATTTCAAACTAACCTAATTTCTAAATACACCACCCAATATTTTCTATTTTACCCTTTTCCAAATATTTCATTTCTCTAAACCTAACCCATCTAACCCCCACCCCCTCCCCAACAGACACCGCCCCTTCCCTTCCCTCCCTTCCTTCCTTCTTCTTCCCTTCCCCTCCCCTTCCAGACCTCCACTCTTTCCCTCATTCCCTTTTTTTTTTTCATTCTAAACCTAACCCCCTCACACACACGACATGGCTAGAACATCACTATGATGTTCGAAAAATGCCAACCAAACAACCCCCAATTGTTCGGTAGTTCCCGAACAAAAATCACCTACGAAAATTTTCAAGGGGTGGGTAGAGGGAAAGAAGGAGAGAAGGGAGAGGGGAGGAAGAAGAAAGGAAAAAAAATGGGGAAGAACGGATCGTTTGAAAGAAGGAAATGGGGGTTTAATGGGTTCTTTGGAAGGGGTTTGGGAGGGGTTTACCGAGAGAGAAAGGGGAGGGGTGGGGAAGAAGAAGAAAGGAAAAAAAAAAAGAAAAAGAAAAGGTAAATGGTGTATTTAGAGGTTTAGTTGGTGTTGTAATATAAGGGTGGGTATATTTAGTAGGAAAAGAGTATTTATGTCTAACAAAATAATGATATTTTTGTAATTTATTTTGGGGATGTATTAATAGGAAAGAGTGGTGTTAATAGTAATGCCCAATAAAAATATTTGAATCTCCTTGTGTTACATGAGTGGACACTAAAAGTTATGATCAATTTTTCACTATGTATATTATTATATAATGATATAAGGAGAGGTAAAAGTAAAACTTCATGATAATTAGTCTCTCCATCCCAATTATAGCTTAATCAAATTCCGTTGCAAATACTCTTATCTTTTGGGGTAATAGGTAAGTTCGTTCTATAGTACTACCATCTTTTTTCATTTTGGTCACTCACCCAAATTTTTTTCAATTGAGTCATCATAATATGACGTTTGGTCCAATCAACTCTATTGTTCCAGATAAAAAATCTATTTTTGACATTTTTAGTTAATTTAGCTAAAATTTAATTAATAATTAATATAAATTTAGTGATTTTTATAAAGTTATGAAAGTTATAATCCATAGTATTCTTAAGATAGTTTTTAATTAATAAAATTTTATTTTTTAAAATATAGGTAATTAAATTATGTAAAATTTTGACTTGATTTAGTCACATGTTGACTTCTAAAAAATAAAAAGTTGACTCTTTCTGGAACGGAAGGAGTATTTCATTACCCCATTCGAACATCAATTATTATAGATAAATTGAATTGAAGGAGTATTTTTTTTTTCTCTTTCCTCTTACTAAGAGATTAGTAAATAAGAGCAATTTTAGCAAAATATTTCTTAAAATTCAATAACAAAATTTATTTTGAAACAAAATATTTTTACTAAAATGACACTTATTTTAAAATGAATGTAATACTTTTTCCATTTCAAACAAAGAGTTTATTTTTAATTTTTTTAATTAATTTAGTTAGAATTTAACTAATAATTAATATAAATTTAATAATTTTTACGAAAAGTTAAAGGAGCACCGCGGAAGCAGCCGTGGCTAAGAACACGCAGAGAGAGAGAGAGAGAGAGAGAGAGTCTGATATTTAAAACATTTACCAATAACACCTCCTCCTACTCACACCTCTTTCCCAACTCAGCGTGCAATACAAGCACCAAATGGACCCCACACACTTGCCTCCCATAGCGTGTGTGCGATGACAACTAAACCAAAATGGAAATCATTTGGATATAGTTGTTTGACCATCAGCACACAGTCAATATCCCCTGTTTTAAGCTTTCCAGTGGAAGAAGGTCACCATTTGCTATCTTCCCACAAGTTGCTGGTTTTAGCTCATCATTCTTTACACGTGTAACAATCTATTTAGCGTCAAATTTTGTGTTTGAGAGCTCGTTTGTTGTAGCGTTTTTAAAATGCAGTGTTTTTAAAACGTAGCGTTTTTAAAACGCAAATTATTTAAAATACAACTTTTTTCTTTATAAATGCGTTTGAAATATTATGTTAAAACGCAGCTTTTTATTCCCTACTGGGTTTTAAAATCTGCGTTTTGGGAAAAAGCTAGGAGGAATTCCAGCGTTTTAAAACGCTGTTTTCAAAACGTTACTTTTTCTACCGCAGCATTGAAGCGCTAAATTAAGGAATAAGCTGCGTTTTAACCCTGCGTTTTGACCAAAACGTACGAACAAACGGGCTCTGACTCTCACTATAATATATAAATTGCTTTAAACCAACGGTAGGCTCGGTATTAAAATCGAAGATTAATTTAGCTGTATGTTTTGTATTCGACTCTTATTAAATATAATTTTTTTTAAACCAATGGTACCACTTGTGAGAGAAAAAAAAAAGAAAAAGAAAAAGTCGCTGGTTTTGCCACTATACTAATATTCTATGTTTGATTTTTTAATTCCAATAAAATATATTCGTTAAGATTTCTTAACACAAAAGCCACTTGTGCCACTTTCAAACCAAAGTTGTATATATAAAGTTTAGAAGCATCACGAAATTGACCCAATTATCATAAACCTACCACTTCTTTTATTGCGTGTTTATTTGCTTGCGATGGTTCTTTTGGTTCATAGACTTGCCCATTCCTTTAAACATTCATCCAAGCTGGACAATCACCACCAATCTGAAGTCCTCTGGGCTTCCTTACAAGCCTTCCGATCCGACGTTTCGAATTCCTTGTTCCGTTGTTTATCGGTGAATTTGAAACCCGGATCGGAATCTGTGTCCCTGAAATGGGTTCACCAATGTTTTGAGCTACTACCCTTTATCAACAATGCTTTTGCAAAGTTGGTGGTGGATATAGACTATCCCATGAGTAAATGGGAAGTTGATTCCATTGAGGAGTATCTCAACTACACCATCCATTTGCTTCAAGTCCTCAATTCCGTTACCTCCTCTGTTTCTCGTCTTGATCAAGCTCGAGTTTCGCTGTCTCACGCTCTGAGCCTCGTCGTCGAGAATTCCCCATCGGTTGCTGCTGCGATCGAGCGCATGAAGGAAATTCGGTGGCGGAACCCCATCAAAGTGGATGGTGTTGCTGGAAATGGAAAGAGTAAAGAAAGGCTTTGCTATGGAAAAGAAAGCATAATTCATCAAGCTTTGTTGGTTATGGAGAGTATTGGATTATGGGTATGTGGAATTGTGTTATCGGGGTTAAACAGCGATGCTAGACCGTACAATGAAATGAAAAGGAAGGCAAATAATGGGTTCATTGATAATGCTTCGTTCATGGCTTTGGATTCAGTTTTCGGGAAAGAGATTCCGGAGAAGATGGTAATCGTAGAGGAGGTTAAAGAGGTAAATGAAGCTGTGAATTGCCTCCTATCAGCTGTAGGGAATGGCAAAGATGATTCCGATGCAGCCAAGGAATTGCAAAGAAGATTGGAGAGGCTTGAAAAGCAAGTGAAGGCTGTTAGCAAACAAGCAAATAATCTCTTCGCCAAGGTTATGGCTGGAAGAAATGAATTGTTGGAGAGCTTAAGAATGAAAAAGAAATAGCAACTGTATTTTCTTATTACTCCTTTTTTTTTTTTTTGTACATAAATATTAGTATAAGATGTTAATTCTATATATATATATATATATATAGCTTGTATATTCATGTATAATTTCTTGTTTCGAATTCACTAAATTTTTTTGTACATAAATAATCTTGATGTTTTTTATAAACCAAATCTGTAAATATATTCTAGACTTAAATACCAATTTGGTTACTCTACTTTCACCCAAAATTCATTAAGCTCACTATACTTTCTTTTTTCACACTTTAATCACTCTACTTGGTCTGGAGAATCAATAAGTTCACTCAATCAATAAGCTTATTGATTGAAAAAGTCCAAGTAGAGTGATTTAAGTGTAAAATAAAATAGTAAAGTAAGCTTAATGAATTTTGGGTGAGAGTAGAGTGCCCAAATTGATATTTAAGCCTATATTCTATTGCTCTATTATTTTTCCTCCAAAATTGAATGTTTTGGAAAAATTTGAAAGGAAAAAATGATAGAAATTCTAACTTTGCATCCCAATCCACATGACAGCGCCTTTGATTCACCAATCACATGCACTGCCACGTCATTTGGGCTACATGAGTTGAGATGGGAAGTTGGATCCCTATGATTTCTTTAAAAACTAATAATAATAATAATATCAATAAACTGAATTAGACTTCACAAAATCAAAGACAAACACAAACACAAAGAAAATCTCAATCAATCAGTTCCCATGTTTATCATTTCCAATAACCAACCCAAGCATAAAAATGCGAATGTAATCTGCAAATATCTCAACTGTAAGTTATCGCAAAAGTTAAAGCCATTGGTTATTCTTTTCTGATTTCCAACACCCAGTAGACTACTCAAAAAGTAATATACCCAAACTGGCATTTTGATCGTCTTGCAAAATCACTTTAAGGACTGAAATGAAGCTTTCTACATAGACTTCAAACTAATTCAAATTCATTTCAGCTTACTTGCTACTATTGCTATATGGGGAGAAGCGGCCAGCATGGACACTTGAGTATCACAGGTCCATCTGACTGTCAGAAGTGCTCGAATGAGTAGTTTCTCTCTCTGGTGCCTTCCTCTTCTGGGGAACATGAGATGGCGACGGTGGCCTGCTTGCAATATTAAGCCTGTGTTAGACTGATTTAATTGAGGCAGACAAATGGACACAATTTAATCAGAAATGGGCGATTTAGACCATTCCCCCACAGCAAATTTGGACATCAGTCTGGAATATTTAGTCGAGAATTGCCCCCTGCTACACGGGTCTAGAGCCTCGATACTTGAGTTCCCAACTAGTAGGACAATTTGTTCATCATGTTCATCTGTCTCCAGATTCCAACCAAATGTCCAAATTTGTCTCCATAAATTTTGTGCAAGTAAAACTTGACCCCAAATGAATATGAAATGAAAATAATTCAACTAGTGAGGTTTCAGTTTCTACTAATGTAGGTTCTCTCTCAGGTTATGTTGGTTCTCTCATACAGATGGTGGGTTGAGTCTCACCCCCAACAAGCATTTATTACTCTCAGAAAACTGGAAAAGAAGTAAAAGGGAATATAAAATGGAAGGAAGGAAAAAGTACCTCAATTGCAAGGTGGTAATTGAATCAGCATTGTCAGATCCATCATTGGAGACTGTGTCTGGACTTAACACATCACGTTTTTCAATGGAATTCTTTGTTTCCATAGGATGGTATTCGAGGTAAGCTGGCTGTGCACATTCAGCTAATGGGAAGAAACCTCGGAGCTCTGCAACCTGCTTGTTTTACGAGGGAAAACAGAAAATGAAAAAGCTCAGCAGTTAGAGTTGGTTGTTGTCCCATAAAAAATCACTGTAAGGCACAGAACAAATCAAGAATAATTAGGATTGCCTGTCTGCGCAGAGTTTCATTCTCCAGCAAGGTCCGTTGCTCCTAGACAGGAATACAGTGAAAATATGTCAATACACAGAAATAGCACCTTACTATGGTACATATATTTTGAAGGTGCTCCTCATGGGTAGGGCAAATTTTCTCAGTTAGAGGACTAAAACATGTCAATTATTGCAGGTTACGACAAATGGTAATGTGGGTTAGAGAGAACGGGCACAGTAACAAAAAATAGGAAGTTCAAACTTTATGGGGTTACAATATGGGAATTTTCACAATCTCTTCTGGTTCAAATTTATGGATGAAATATATTTGGAAGATTGGGTGGGAGGGGGGAGGGGGTTTTGAGGCTATATCTACCTGATATTGTTAATGTTATTTTAGTCTTTACTCCCAAAAGACAAGTCATTCTTTCCATTCATCTCTAGAATATTGAAGCAATCCCACATTTCAGCTACATGCTGATGAATCAAGTAAAAGCTTTGTGATTTCCACTACATTGTTCACCTCCGGTGTTCCTGAACATACTAGGAAAACATCTGCAATATGACACTATCAATCTTTCAGCATCAACCACGTGACATGACAACCGAAGGTACTCATCAAGTGGAGTTCTCTCTATCCTATAGGCAATCAAAGCTTCATGAAGAGCTTTTGCAGAGACTGATTTCTAGCTGAGAGATTTACGCTGTCATTTCTGGAATCCTAGATAATTGTCAAAACCTCTTCATACTTTGCCCTTGAAGGAACTCCCTATGTCTCCCAAACCTTGATAAGTCCACCCCAGCGAGCTATCCTAGAGGAAAATGCTGTAGCTTAAAAACAAGATATGTTCGATTGAAGGTTGTATTTACATAGCCGAGTATGCCAACCATATCAGATTCTGTTCGACGCATAATCAAGTTTCTGACTCATTGATTTCATATTATTTAACCCAATTTGGCTACTTATCCAATATGACCAAATCTACGCAGGGCTTATGGAACCTCGGCTATGCTAGCTAGAAGTTGAGAAACCGAAACGTATTATTATCATCGAAGGAAAGGAAAAAGTAGACCAAATAGTCCACTTGCGTTCTCCCAAATCGGCTTGGATACCTTATCCTCAAGAAGCCAATCATATGCTCCAAGTAGATGTTGTGGATGAGGGAACAAAGTCCAATGTCAAAAACTCATTTGTGACCTTGAAGATCAGAAGGATGTTGGCTCTAGTTCACCACTATCAAACTCAAATAGATTACGCCATCATTTATAAAATGATTAATAAATTAACTGCTGTAGGACTAGGATTACTTGGGCTATAGACCAAAATACAAACTTACCCTTATATATAATTATACAAAATCTACAGAAATTTAGGTAAAATCTATTTGGCTTGTCAGTAAGTTCAGCTCCAATTCCAAAGAGTTACGAATTACACTACACTCAGCCAGATAGAAAGGGACGATTCAACTTACGCAGGATCAAATGAAAACTCATCCGTGTAATGTTAGGCTAATCAATCTTTCCTTGGGATCCAAAGTTTGACTTATAATACAGGCATAATTCTTTCTTGGAGAAAAAGATGTTGTTGAGATAAGGGATGCATAGAAAATCAAAAGAAATCCACTTGCACTAAAAATACGATTGAACAATCTTAAAGATGTACACGAGTGGAAAAATAGAAGAAAATGGACTAGCAAATAACAACCAAGAAAGGTCATCAATTCCTAACAGTATCCGTCAGGCAATGCCATAGAATGCCCTAAAAGCCCTTGCCCAAAGTGATGCCATAAAAACCACTTGATCCTAGAGTGTCAAAGGTTGACCTTTTATCATTGAAAGCTACCGTTGCATATTTCAATACCTAGTGTAATTATAGCTGCTTATAATTAAGATGACAACCTTTCATTTCCTATGGTTCCATGTTCAACTTATGACAAGAAAGAATTATTTTTCTTTTGATTGAAATTGATCTGATATAATCTATTTACACCGTATACATTAAACATAACAGGTTACATGTACCTTCTGTAACCTTAATGTTACTGTGTTATGATTGCCATTTTGCAGTATAAATATTTCAAATAAAGTAAGATGATATTATATAATGCTCTTTGTACCTGCAGTCTTGATTGCTCCAGTTCTTCTCTTAGTAATTTTTCCTGAAAGGAAGATTTATCTGTTAGGGGCTTCAAATTGCCACTAAAACATTATCACATACATTTCAGTGTTTAGAATTTGAAGAGGAAAGGGAAAAGGTATTATCGAACCTTCCTCTCTTTCACTGATAGTAAGCCTTCATTTAGTAGGTATTCAAGCTGCTGCAGTTCTTTTACGCTCATGCCACTAAGGTCCTTACCCAGCAACCGTCTAATAGAGCACCAGGATAATAAATTCACAAAATTAAGGAGGCACTTTTGGAATGGTGGAATATAACAACAAATAATTCCGTAAATTATTAAAGTGCATACAGCTGTTTAAATTTGAGTTTTGCAATTTCCTCTTTCAGACTTTCCACCTCCTTGGGCTCGTGCTTCTAGGGAAAATGAGGGAAGCAAAGATAAAGAATAAGTTAGAAACCTAAACCCCATGGATGGTCAATTATGCAACATTCAATAAACTGGAAAACAACCATTCAAGATGAAAAGGATAATCAATAAAAACACTAGCTTGCTATTTCTTGTATCTGACAGCCAAATTGAAACCAGAAACAGGATTAAGGGAAAAGATTCCCCAATTTGAGGGCAGAAAGCTGATGATCTGATAATTAAAGAAATTCTTTTAACAACTTCTGGTCAGTAGTAAAGATCCTCATTCACTTTTAACTTATTACTGATCAGAATCCCTAGAACCATTAGGAAGACTCTGTATTCTACACTGCCAGTAGCTCAATTTGAACCTGAAAGAAGATATTCTACTTATCAAAGAAAGAACGTCAACAATTTCTGGTCAGTGGTAAACTCATTCTCACCTACAATACAATAGAGAGTAAAGACCAAATAGCCCAGAACCACTGGAACGCGTAGGAGCGTCCACAAATGCCAAAAGGAGCTGTAGAATGTTTTTTGCCACCTCAAGAGACTGTGGGTCCAGATAAGGGTCCCATGGAAACTCTGAGGGGGAATGGCCGAGGAAGGAAACATAGCCAATCACTTAGGAGGGTCTGTAGAAATGAGAACAGTCTGTATTCAAAATTTCCTTTGGGTTGGTGACGCGAGAGAGGACAAGAGCAGCTGAAGGGAATCTTGTCAGAGTGACTTTTACCAAAGTGGGAAGATTACAATGAGTCTTACCATTCAAATGGCAAGACGAGTGTGTATAGTGGGGGTGACACGACATATCGCTGAAGACATGACCATGTTGGCCGTAACCCGTAACTCCAATAGCGACCCATGGTATCATTTGGATGGGAGAACCTCAGTGGGTAATAGTCGTATCTCCAGTATGGGGACATAGAACAAACGGCTGAGGGCGTTGTATCTATTCATAGGCTAGGCCTCGTCTTGGGCCATCTCATGGGATCAAGAACTGGAGCCTTACCATTACGGTATCCATATGGAGAAGTGAAATACTTCTATATGACGATAAACAATTTAGACAAGATTTCTCTGGGAATCACCCAAATTTTATGCTGCTAACTCATTATACCAATCACAATGACCAACAATTACATCTTCTTGTCATTTTAGAAAACCACCAAGTCCATTAAGAAGAATTTCATTATTACTAAGACAGTAATTTCAACCATCGAGTCAAAGAGGACTATAAGAACCACAAACTGAGTCCAAACAAATTTCCGGGCAGAACATTAAGCTGGCAAACAAATGGCTTGCGATAGCTAATAACTCAAAAGGGGTCATATTCTAATTTCTGATAGACAAGCTGATTATTGTCTACACGCCTCAAACAAAGTTACTAAACACGTTTAGGAAATACTAACAAGGGTACATGCAGTCATCTTAGGATTCCCAACTTTCTAGAAATTCATATAAAGATAGTTCACGAAAAATCCAACAGTATCATTTAATTTTAATTGCAGAAGTTGACATGAGTAGACCAAAATCTTCTACCTGATCGGCCTCAAGTTCTTTCACTGAAGATGCTGAAGGTTCTAAGCACTTCTTATACCTTGAAAGAACTCGCTTCATGCTGCAATTGAAAATAGAATATTAGTGAGTTCAGAAAAGATAATTGAACACAAACATAAAGGTACATCATAAACTAGCAAGAGAAGATCTTTTATACAACCACGAAATTGCACTAAAAGCGCATTATTGGTGTACTGCTAGTACTAACTGGTCTTGCTCAGTTTTCTCCATGAATGATTTCATTTCGCGGAACTATAAAAAAGAGCTTATACACTATATCTAATAATCTACTGCTTATTCTACTCCTCTTTTCTCACTAGTGTCGGAGCATTCAACCCAAAACTATGGGTGGAAGGGAGAGAGAGAGAGACAGAGAGAGAGAGAGTCCAGGATGAATCATGTATGCTCACTATTTTTGGTTGTGCAAGGTCTTCTGTTCACATGCAATGTCGGGAGCAAACATATGGATGGAGCAAACGCAGAAGAAGGACAAACCAGGTGGGTGAAACTCACATACAGAAAAAATTCCAGTTCTCTTACAGTATTAGTGCATCCAACTCTAAACTATTGGTTTACACACGAGTTACTCCACTAAGTAGCAAATTGAAGTCCAAAAATAGTTTATAACACCAATTGACCATTAGAGCTGATGTTGCAAACTAAATGTGCCAATGAAAAAACTTGGTGCACAACCTCCCAAACACAGTTCTTCCATGAAAAGGCACCCAACATTACAGAGGTTTCCTTTTCATTAATCAAGAAACTAAGTCCGGGGTTGATCTTTTCTTTGTTCCCCAAATTTTGAAAAAAATTCTAAGTTTATGATTAACATGATAAAACATAAAAAAGGTTGCCAGAAAAATAGTAGAAGTTCGACAATTAAAAAAAAAAAAAACTATCCCTGCACAAAACACACTCTCACACACAAACCCACATACAAAAAAGAACCAAAGGAAAAAAAAAAGTAGCCTGGCTCAACAAACAAAGCAGCTTGGCTCAAAGCAAAAAACAAAAAAGAAAAGCAAATCTCAAGCCAAAAATGTACCAAAATGGAAAGTGAGAAGCCAAAGATAACAAAATGGAAGAAGCTTTGCAGCAACTGCTGCTGATCCCGAATCGTAACACATCCCACAGCAATGCGAAAGTTCTCATAGTAAAATATTGTCCATAAACTACAATAGAGAACACGAGATTGAAGAATGTAATGTATATTCAGTGTGTGTTGGTAAATCCAGTGTGTTCTAAGCAGTACAAAGACAAGCCATAATAGGCCAAAAAATCGTGCCAACTCATACTCGGCTGCCATTAACTTGTGCTAGGCTTGCTAGCAGCCAATACTTCACACAACTAGAACCATATGATTCTCATACCGCATCCACAAACTAAAATATAAGTACAAGCTAGATACAATCAACTTCAACAGCAACAATTGCTTATTAGTCTACCATGAAGCATATCTGAATCCCAAGCACTGTTACGTTGATAATCTTACTAACAGCAGCCAATATACAGGTAAACAAACATATACCCTTCTTAAGCAAGTTTCTTGGACACTGAGCAAAGAGTTATTTGCAGGAGCTGATTGTGTCGGAGTCTTTGGACAACTGTAGAGTGGGAGTGAACTTTTCCTTGGTTCCTTTTTACTGTACTCAATTTAGTCTGATTTTGCACATCTCATTACTTGAACCAACAATCAAATCAAAAAGAACAACAAAGTGGCATAAAAAAAGAAAACAAAGATTTACAATGCAGGATCAACATTTTTGTCAAAATTGGCAATCGCCAATCACTGATAAACCATCTCCCTCATATTTGCAATTAGAAGAACAAAATGTTTGTCCCATCAATCGCTAAAAATTGCATGCAACATTGCATTCAGTAATTGCCATAGTCAAGGGCAAGCTTATTTATTCATTAAAGAAAATTGCATTCAGAGCCTTTGAATTAAATCAATTGCAGTTCAATAAAGTCTCATCAATACCAAATCAGAACACTACCGAAGCATGATAACAAAACAGAACGACAAAAGGTACTCGCACACCATCCCCTGCAACCCAATATAACTCAAAGCACCAGACAATTAAGTGATCATCAACCACATGCAACCACAGATCTCATCCCATGATTCAATTCAATTTTTATGCAAGGGGATTGTAAATTTTTTTTTTTTAAAACATCAATTAAGCATCGAAACCCCTCAATAAACAGAGCATCAATTGACAGACAATAAACTACAACATGCAAATAAATTCTTACCCACATTGAAAAATAAAAATAAAAAATCCAACCCAATGCATAAAATTTTAAATTAAGTAATCAGTCAATCCATAACAACAAAAACACATGCAAGTCAAAGTCAAAATCCAAAGGGTGCAACCACATTTAAAAAAAAAAAAGGTAAAATCTTACTTAGAACTCGCGAACTCAAACAGCTTTCCAGTACTTGAGAAAATAATAACAGCAACTTCAGCATCACAGAGAACAGCAAGCTCATTGGCTTTCTTCAGCAACCCAGCACGCCTCTTTGAAAAAGTCACTTGCCTGCTATTCACATTCTCAATCTTCTTTATCTCAATTTTTCCCCTCCCCATCTCTCCAAAAAAAAAAAAAAATCCCAGATTCTTCAAGAACCCACACAAAAAACCCAATTCAAAATCTCTCTCTCTCTAAATTTCTCTCTCTAGAATAGAAATCTGCCTAAAAAGAAGTTGCTAAATAGAGAGAGAGAGAGAGGGGGGGGGGTGAGGGGTAGGAGATAAAGAGGCGTGGTGAGGCGTTTTCCCCAAATGGGGTTTGATTGATATATGGAAACGGCAAGCTTGCATGCAAGAACTCTATTTCTTGCATGACTCTCTTCTCCTCCCTTTTTGCCACATTTGGTAGATCTGTGGGTCCCACCTCTTTCCAAAACTTTCAAACCTTTTTCTCTTTTCAATATGTTTATTACTCCAATTGGGTACTTTTTTTAAATTGGGAAAGTGTGGGGGGACTTAGATGGTGATAGGCTAGGGGTATTAATGTAATTGTACTGATCCGTTTTCCCATGGGTAAGAGGACTTTTTTTTTTTTTTTTTTTGGGGAAGTTTCTAGCTTTGGGGTATTACACTTTGGTACACTTTGGTTTGATTAGTTTGTCCAAGTAAATGGCAGATTTACCTATTTATATGATGGCCTACTCTTTAGGGATATCTTTGTGCCAAAAAAGGAGAATAACTATTTTGGGATTTACTTTCTTTTACTTGCTCATCACGTTTTATTTATTTATTTACTTTTTCTTCTATTTTTACATGTCTTTTATGACTCTACTCTTTATACTAAACTTATAGAGTAGGGTTTTTACTGAGTCTATTGTACAAGTCAATGGTCAAAGCCCATTAACTTGACAAAATATTTAGTGGATCTTGAGTATTGCGCAATGCTTTAGAATCAAACGACATGCCATTAGATGGTTGATGAATTTACCAAAATAATAATAATAATAAAATTTAGAGTCTGTTTGGTGTAGCGCTTTCAAAATGAAGCGTTTTAAAGAAGTTGTGTTTTGAAAACGCGGATTATTTAAAACACTGTTTTTTTTCTTTATAAATGCGTTTGAGATATTATGTCAAAAGGTAGCTTTTTTTTTCCGTTTTGGGTTAAGAATTTCAGCGTTTGAAAATGAAGCGCATCATTAAAACGCTAAGTTAAAGAATAAACTATTTTTTAATTTTGTATTTTGACCAAAACGTACGAACAAACAGACTCTCAGATAGTTGAGCAATACTTTTTGTTGTTGTTGTTGAACCTTTGTAAAAAGTGTCTATATAAACAGCTTAATAATTTTTCATTGGTTCTAGAGTGCTATGTCAACTAACGACAAAGTATTTGAGGAGCAGTGAATAAATTCACATTAATCTCCCTATTAATCTTACAATCTCGATCTTGAGAAGATTAAATTATGTGAAAAGGAAATTGCTAATATTTGTAAACTCATTCATTTCAACGCGACGATTGCTTTAGATGGGTAGATAGAATTATGATATCATAAGATATCTAATTTTAAAAATTAAAGCTAGTCGCTTAGTTGACTTTGTGAAATTAAATGTTCGGTAAACAGTGGTTTACGATTTACCTATTTTAGCCCTCGAAAGAAAATTGAAAAATGGCAAAGCGCAAGAAGAGATCCAATTTTTTTTTTTTTTCTCTTTCCTCATTTATTATGCTCCTAAATTCTTTCTCGTCTCTAGTACTTGTACTCCCCCGTTTTAGGTAAAGAGTCAATTTTTTTCTCTTTCCTCGTTTATTATGCTCCTAAATTCTTTCTCGTCTCTAGTACTCGAACTCCCTCCGTTTCAGGCGGAGTCCACTATACTATTTTGAAATGTTCGATCTAAAAAGTTTACTTTTAAAAACTATGCATATAATTTCTATAAACTTTTTAACTTTACCCTCCATATATGTTATAAATATCTGGACTATACTCAAATATTTTTATAATTATGTTCAACTTCAATACTACTTGTATATTTTTTAATTATTTAACTTTTCAAACGTAAAGTTTTTGGTAGACATGTGGAGTATCATATATCTATTCTCTATATATTCATCTTTATGTTTCCTCCTCATAACATTGACAAGCCATTGCCACCCACCCTTTTCTTAGCATCAATTGTCTCTTTAATGGGTACACTTTTGATTAGTTGGGGGCATAGTTGATTCTATAGCACATTTATGAAATTTTTATCGTTACATTAATAACACAGTTTCACCTTCTTTTGTCACCAACCCTTTTCTTAGCATCAACAGTCACTTTAATGGGTACACTTCTGATTGGTTTAGGGCATAATTTGATTTTAGGATAATGATACATAAAGTAAAAAATTGAATATAACTTTTGAAAGTTCACACATGTGACGCAAAGAGATTTAATTATTTTTGTTAGAGAGAGAAAGTGAGAGGGAGAAAAGAGTAATCTCCTTATGTCATATATGTGGCCTTTAAAAGTTACGATCAATTTTTCACTTTGTGTATCATTATCCTTGATTTTATAGAAGACCAGGGGCCCACTGCAGCAACGGTTCCACCAAACTTGTCAAAATAGTACTCTCTGTCTCTCAATTATTGTCTTGTTTGACCCGACACATAGATTAAAAGTTCGTTTGGTGCGACGTTTTCAAAACGTAGCGTTTTAAAAAAGTCAAATTTTTTCCTTATAAATTCGTTTGATATATCACTTCAAAACGCTGTTTTTTTTTTTCATAGTAGTGTTTTAAAACCTGTGTTTTGGAAAAAAAAAGCTGGTAATTCTAACTTTTAAAAACGGAGCTGCTGCAGCATTGAAAGACATTTTTTACAAATAAGCTGCGTTTTGGTCAAAATGCACGACCAAACGGGTTCAAAAAAAATAATTGGCTTGATTATTAATATTGATATAGTGTGTAGTTTTCTTTAATACCCATATGTATGTGACTCATAATTAAAGTAGGTAGAAAAAGTAAAGATAAAATGGTAAAAGTGATTTTCTAAAAAAAAAAGTTTCAAATAAGATAATTATTTAGATACTAACAAAAAAAAAAAGTAAAATAATAATTTAGGGAGGGATGAAGTATTTTTTAAGACTTTCATTGTTACATTAATAACACAGTTACGCCTTCTTAATTTCTTTTTCATTCTTACCCTTGAAAGGAGATCCACTGATCAAAATTTTAAAATTCTCTACCCACTCTAACGTGAGATTTTCACCAGATTCCTTTAGATTACTAGTTATAGAGCCCGTCCTTCGCATGAGTTTAATTTGATTTTAATATTAATTTATATATTTTAGAAATGATTTTGAAAAAAAATTATCGTTATTGAATATATGTATTTTTTGATTTAATCTTTGGCCAAAGTTAATTATTGTTAATATATGCAAATTGATGGTCATTTCTTATAATATTTTTATTTCAGAATATATATGTATTTTCGTTTCTATACATTTTTTAAGTATCCTTTAATGATTTGGTAAAAAAAATGGTATCTTTTAATGATATCAAATTGTTGGTTTTTTTTTTTTTCATCTTGCACTTAATAAAGATATTTTAGACATACATTTGAAGAATTTTTACAAAATTAAAAATAAAATATCGACTTTAGGACATATTGAAGAAAGATAACATTTTTCTGAACAAATGAGAATTGTATAAGGATTGAATATAATTATATTTTTTAAATTAATATTTGAAGATCATTCAATGATTAGAAAATGTTTAGTTGGATACTATATTTACATATTTTTGATATACTATCAGTGTGAAAAAGAAATTTACAAAAACATAAAAAAAATTGATGAAATGATTTAGATTTTTGTTGATATATATCACATATTATAGACATTATTTTAGGACGTCTTAAATAAGAATATGTGATCCATAATTTGACACGGAGAGAGTAAATTTATAAAAATAAAAATTCGTTGATTTATATTATAAAATAGTTTATAGAATAATTTAATATTTTTTAAAAATCCTTACATATAATATAATTGATTGAGTTGGTTTAAGGTGTATATTCATATTTAATAGGGTGTGGGTTCAAATTCTCATTGACAATATTTTTATGTTCAAAGTTCTTCTCATATTATAGTTAGAAGAAGAGTAATACCTATTGTAAAATCTATTATTAGTAGGTATAGTTACAAGTTAATGACTTAGAAATGAAATGTCATCTCAATTCATTACTTGAAGGCTTGAGAATTGAGAGAAATAGAAAGGAAGTGAGTTGGCACAATCATATGCCTCCTCACCAACTTTAAATATATATATATATATATATATATATATATAGAGAGAGAGAGAGAGAGAGAGAGAGAGATTTTCCTCACTAGATAGAGGGGTCAAAACTAGATTTAGGCTGAAACCGCTAATTGAATCGCCTCCTATCGATTTAACTTTTTTCAAACCAAACCGAACCAGTCAGTTTGGTTCCATGAAGCTCGGAACCGAACCGATCTGTTTGGTTTGATTTTGCGGTTCAAATAAAATTTTTATTAATTAAATTAATCATTCTTATGCTATAAAATAAATGCTTATAATATTGATAAATCTAACATTAAAATCAAGGCAAATGAAATGTTAGGTCTCAAGGTGCTCAAATAGGCTAGAAGGGGGTTTGAATAGCCTATGTCCAATTAAAAAAATGATTTAAAATATTACTTCACTAAAAAGTTAGAAAATATTTTGCAGTGGAGTAGAGTGAAGTATAGGACAAGTTCAAGATGGTTGATCTTGACAGGACAAGATCAGCTATTCTCTGAGCTGTTGAAATTTCTGGAAATCAACAAGTAAAAGCAAATCACAAGAGCAAGAAATAGATAGACACTGAATTTAATATGGTTCACACTTATAAATAAGTGTTACGTCCACAACCAACGCGGTCAACTTTGGATTTGAAATACGTGTACTAATTTTTCCACTAGAATCTTTACAAGATTGATCTCTAATGGATCGTGTACAAAAAATAGTTGACCAAGTGTTTGCGGGAGAATTGATATCTACAAAGATATAATTCTCGTGTACTTGAATGGTAAGGATTGCAATCAATGAAGAGCAATAAAGACTATGCGTCTAAGTTTGGAGCTCTTCAAAGAATGTTTTTACAGAATGAGCTTTTAAGCTTTGAATGCACTTGATGTTGAAGATGAAGATTTTAGAGTTGTGAATTCAGGTTGTTATCTTCAATGCTTTAATGGAGTCTTCTATTTATACTCAGAGGAGTTCTTGTTAGTCGTTGGAGATCTTCAGCCTTGGGAGATTTGAATTTAAATGTATTTAATGCTGGAGATACTTGCATTAAATGATTTGATCTTGTTGTCAGGATTTGACTGAGAGTTTTGCAAAGCTCAGGCCGTCATTGAGTATATTCTGCCACTTTGCCAAAAATAGGTAGATAGTAGTTGCAGGTAGAATGTCATTTTCTGAGATGAATGCCTAATAAGGAAAGAAGCAATAAATGATTTGTGCAGGTTATCGTTATATCAAAGTCAAGAAAGAACTTTGCTGATAACTCAAGGCATATCTCCAGACAAGTCTTGAACAGACGATCTTCAGGTCTTCAACATTGCTGATGAAGCTTGGAAGGAACGAACTTGGCTGATGACTTGATGGACTTGGCTGATATACAGATAGCTGATATACACCAGGCTATCTTCTGAAGACTAAGCTAAGTAAAAAAAAGCAATCCTAAGCTATTACAAGCATTTGTCTAAGAACAAGTTATCACTTTAACAGACACGAAGACCCATTTCACCTTGCCTTATACTTAGGTTATGGATACAATCAAATCTATACAAAATACAACAATCTCCTCCTATTTGCTTGAGTCCATGACCTTATGAATACAATGAAAGCTGACCATGTTCGGTTCTAGTAATGACATGCTTTTGAAGATATTATATTAAGCAAGCATGTCCTAGATGGACTTACAAGGTAGTCAGTGTATTCAATTATTACAAAGTGTTTTACAGATAATGAAATAAGGCATGAGAACACTTGTAATAAAACTGTATTTAAAGACGAACATATAAAGTGCTTTATAGGGTATGTCTTTAAACCAGTGATTTAAATTTCAAGCACACAGGATAAGCAATCAAACATAAAGCATGAAAATTTAAACAAGTAAAGATAGTCATTGTATATTAAACAAGAAGTTTAATACGATGTTTTGTCAATACAGTTCTTTTAAATAAGAAAAAGGACAAGAACGAATATACCAGTTAGGTTGAAGCTTGTCCTTCTTGTCTTGAACAAGCAGCAGCTTTGAGTCTTGCAATTTTGGCTTTGGCTGCTTCCAGTTCATCTTTGACTTCGTTCAGCTCCGATGAGAGATTTTTGTTTTTAAGTCGTAACATGGCATTCTTCTCAAGCAGATCGGTCAGCTGATCATTATGAAGTCTACGCATCTCTTCCTTTATGGACACAAGCGAGTCATCCATGTTGACTAACCGGTGAACAGAGGCCTGTAGCTCTTTCTGAATAAGGCCATAATGCTTACGAGAGACGGTCCTGGTGGCACGTACAGACGTATGCACTGAACGGTTCGTAGCCTTCTGAGCATTAAGAAAACGCTTGTAGCCAGTATCAATCATCTCTATCATAGAAAGAAGCCCTTGAGAAAAAGTCTCAAATTTGTCGTTGATGAGGGCGATGAAGGAAGTTGATGAGCTGGAGAGACGATCGACCAGGAGGTTCTAACAGGCAGTAATGGTCATCTGACTCACTGTGGTAGCATGCTTGGCCTCGCGAGCAACAACAATGACTTTGGTCATATAGTCCGCAGTGACATCAGTCGTATGAGACTGTTTGTCTGCAAGGTGTTGCAGGTTGTGATGGAGGCTGGGTCATAAGTTTTTCAAAACTCTTTAAAAATTCTTCAAAGAAAGAAGGATTAATGGAAATAAAGTCTGGAACAGGGCTGATAGAGGTTTGGGGTTGGCTAGTGTAGGGTTGAATTCGGTGGGTGGAGACTAGGGATCAGCTGGTGAAGGCTTGAGTAGGAGAACTAAGACAAAAAGGAGGGATAGGCATAGGTGAGAAGTTTTGAACAAATGCAGCATGGGTTTGAATATTGACACCCATAGGAAAGGTAAGATGAAATACAGGGGGAAGAGCTGAAAGCGTAGAAAGAGAAGGAAGGGGATGAGGTCCATGAAAAAAAAGAGAACAAAGAAATTGTGAATTTTGGGTTATAGAAGAACGGAGGGGTAGGAAATGAGTTGATATTGGTTGGAAGCCGGTTGAGATGAATAGGCGAGAGAAGAGGCCAGGACAGTCTGAAGTGCAGAGAATGCGACTGAAGGTAAGTCCTGTTCAACCGAAGAAGATGGTAGGTTGGCTGAAGGGGTGAATGGAACCATAAAGGGCAGAGATAGAAAAGAAGAGAAGAGAGCTGAAGAGGGAGGCGATATACCAAGGTCCCTAGAGATAGCATTCCACTGCTTAAGGATCATAAGATCCTGCACAGCTGAGTTGTGCATGAACAATTGTTGAGACCAGGCAGGAGGTAAGGGCTCATAGAGATTTCCCCATTGTACAAGGATTTCCCCGGCAGACAAAGGTGTACAGGATAGCCTTTTTGGGTAGTCAATAGTAGATAGGTAGGGATCTGTATCAGCATGGTTTGGCTTAGGATAGCTGTCACGGAAAAATAGCAGTTCCTGTATGTCTGGGTGAAGATGGTTGTAAAGGTTAAATTTATGGTGTATTGAGGTTGGATGGTCTGGGGAAGGGGAAAGAGGTCATTTGGTACGGGTGAGGTGTAGGCTTTCAGGAGACTCATCCTCTTCAGTTGGGTCAGGAGTAATTGTACGAAGAATTGGATAGGAAGCTGGCTGGTTAACAGGTGCAGATAAAGGAGATGAAGGAGGTGAAGGTGTTGGATTGGCAGAAGGCACAAACTTGACCTTTTTGGCACTTTGTTTAAGTCTTTTGCCTTTCTTTGATGGAGAGATGTCAGGAATTTTTGAATGTGGTTTGGTTGATAAGGGGTCAACAATATTGAGAGTTGTTGGAGTGACTGATGAGGTAATGTTTGGTGTAGAGGTGGCCTGTGGTGGCATGGACTTAGGTAGACCAAAGTCTTCATCAGTTGGCTTTAGGATTTTGGTTTTGGCCTTGGTTTTGAGAAGGGCGGGTTCAAAGGTAGATGTATCTCGCTCAGCAGCTTTTGAGGATTTGGGCTGCTTCTTGGAGAGATGTGATGGTAAGGGAGAGATTGACTTGGCTTGTTTTGCTTTAGGCTCAAAGGGGTTGTGATCCAAATGCCCTAAATCAAAGTTATCTAGCAAGGAGGCTGCAATTGGTTTTGGCTCCTCCTGAGCAGATGGATCCTCACTTGAAGATATAAGCTTTCTCTTTCCCTTCTTAGCTTGACCAGAAGGTCCAGCAGCAACAGCAGCAGCAGTTCTTTTTGCTACATCCTCCTTATATCGCTTGATGTTGTTCAGAGTAAACACATAAGTATTGGTAACCTTGATGATTTCATCAGCAGCCATGGTTTTCTCAATCTCTGGATAACTTCTCAGAATCGCATTAATGACTTTGACAAATGGTCTGCGTATGCCTGAGATGGTTTGGACTTCCAGTACACTATCAAACAAAAGAGAATAGAAAATCTTGGCCCAGTTAAGCTGTTTGCGTAGAACTATGGCCTTGGAAAGCATGAGTTCGTGGGAGGTAAAGATGTCTCTTGAGCCATTCTTAAAGAGGAGACCCTTGTCAATTAAATGACTGATGTGATATGGAACCTCGAGAAATAGGTTCCTGGACATTTCAGATAGTAATTCTGGCTTAGCCTCTCCACGCATCATGGCCCATGCCACATCGGATTCTTCCACGGTTAAATCTATTTTTCCTTCTGTAGGAAGACCCAAAATTTCACCAACATCCTTGTAGGTGATTTTGACAAACCTATCTCTAATGTAACCTTTAATATAGCTCTTGTCAACTGGATCATCATTGTTAATAGGAGGAAGAGGAACAATCATATACGTGTAGAATTCTTTGACTAATTTGATGCTGTAGTCGACATCCCCCAATTCGAATAGTGGAAGAATTTCCTTTCAGTTAGATCTTTTACAAGAGATTCACCAGAGGAGTATTCTTGAACTAATTGAGAATTAATAGTGACTCCGGGATGATAACTACTTTTAGGAAGATAGGAGATAGGCCGTTTGGGCAGCTTCGGTAGCTTTAGTGGATTGAAGAGCAGTACCAGCTACTTTTAGGAAGATAGGAGATAGGCCGTTGGGCAGCTTCGGTAGCTTTAGTGGATTGAAGAGCAGTACCAGCTGATGTTGAAGAACTAACTGTTTTAGATTTTTGTGTCTTAGCTTATAAACACAAGAGCAGAGTTAAGAATTGCTGATGTAGGATAACTATCAGCAGTTCTTTTGAAAAACATGTACTGTTAGAATTAAAACCCAAAATATGCTAGCAAGATTTAATTTTTAAAAAAAAAACAGAAGTTTACTAGCAACAGTGCATACCCAAGGTTTTAGATGAGTACAGATTGTAATATTTTTAAGAAACCCCAAAAGAATAATTTGTAAATATGCATATTTGAAGAATATTTATACATATTGGATACTCAGAAATTAACAATAAACATTCATATATTTCTAAAATCAAGTATACGCATTTCATTAATGGCGTGAGAATAGAGCAGTTCATATGATTCACAATTAAAGCATGGAATGTGATGAAACTAAAATTAAATGAACTAAAATAGATAATATTACATACCATTGTAGATTAACTGCAAAAGAAGGGAGGAATTAAAAATTTCAGAGGGTCTTCGAACTCACAATAATGGCGAAAGTTTGAAAGGGCGAAATGCGGTTTTTTAAAAATGTGAATTGTTGAACAGTGAAATTTGCTATTTATATGTTTGACATGTTTCAATAAATGGCATTTAATGAATTTGAAGTCTGCATTTAATGTCGTGATAAGTGACTGTTCACACTTTCGTTTTGACAACTGCCGATTAGGTCTTTATAGGAGAGAGAAATACTTACCTAAGGTTGTCTTATACCATCGGCAGAGTTTTACTTGGCTGATAAGATATGCAGTTTTATATACAGGCAAAGTGTATTAAATCAAGAAATTTTATGAGTTAAGAATTGAGATCAAGCATACCAAGTTCTCTTCTAAGATAGGAAAACCTGGTTGAATCAAGTGGCTTGGTGAAAATATCAGCCACTGTTGATCAGTAGATACATATTTCATGCTGATATTACCTTTTTCCACATGATCTTTTAAGAAATGATATCTCACATCAATGTGCTTTGTCTTGGACTGCATGACAGGATTTTGAGAGACTGAGATGGCTGATGTGTTGTCACACATAATGGGGCAATCAGCAGTCTTGATTTCATAATCTACAAGTTGCTGTTTGATCCACAACAGTTGTGAACAGCAGCTACCAGCAGCTATGTATTCTGCCTCAGTTGTTGAAGTTGAAATAAACGTTTGCTTATTGTTGGCTCATGAGATAAGTCTATTTTCTAAGAATTAACATGTCCCACTTGTGCTTTTCCTGTCAATCTTACAAGTAGCAAAGCCAGCATCAGAATAGCCTATAAGAGTGAAGGATGAATCCCTTGGATACCAAATACCCAAGTTGGATGTATCAATTAGGTATCTGATGATCCTTTTGACAGCATGTAAGTGAGATTCTTTTGGATCTGCTTGAAATCTAGCACAGAGACAAACAGCAAACATGATGTCAGGCCTACTAGCAGTTAAATATAACAGTGAGCCAATCATGCCTCTATAAAGAGTCATGTCCACTTTCTTTCCCTTTTCATCTTTGTCAAGATGATAATTAGTGGCCATATGTGTGCTGAAGCTGTTTGTATTTTTAAGCCCAAATTTCTTGATGAGATCCTTTACATATTTGGCTTAGTTGATGAAGATACCAGTTGAGCTTTGCTGGATTTGAAGTCTTAGGAAGAAATTTAGTTCTCCCATCATGCTCATTTCAAATTTATTCTGCATAAGCTTTTCAAACCTTTTACAAAGATTTTCATTAGTAGAACCAAATATAATATCATCAACATAAATTTGAACAAGTAATGAATGACCTTTGTGTTTCATGATAAACAGAGTAGTGTCAATTTGACCTCTCACAAAGCCTTGAGTTATCAAGAACTTTGAAAGGGTCTCATACCAGGCCCTTGGAGCTTGCTTGAGTCCATACAATGCTTTCCTCAATTTGTATACATACTCTCTTCTTGAGTTATCAATGAATCCAGATGGCTATTCCACATAGACTTCTTCTTGCAGCTCACCATTAAGAAATGCGCTCTTGACATCCATTTGATATACCTTGAAATCTTTAAAAGGTGCATAGGCTATGAATAGTCTGATAGCTTCTAATCTTGCAATAGGAGCAAATGTCTCATCATAGTCAATTTCCTCTTCCTGTTTGTATCCTTGTGCAACTAGTCTTGCCTTATTCCTAGTGATGTTTTCATTTTCATCCATCTTGTTTCTAAACACTCACTTTGTTCCAATCACTGTTTGTCCTTTAGGTCTCGGAACAAGTGTCCAAACTTGGCATCTATCAAATTGAATTAGTTCTTCTTGCATAGCGTCCACCCATCTTGGATCTTCTAGAGCTTCATCTACCTTCTTGGGTTCAATATTTGAGACAAATGCTGTAGAATACATGTATTCATTTCTTGAAGCTTGTCTTGTCTGAACACCAACATTAAGATTACCAATCATTTGAGTGATAGGATGATCTCTAACTTCTCTAACTTTAGCAGGGAGATCTTGTCTGATAGTATTAGCAGAGTTTATATCTTGAGAAGTGGAGATGTTTGGAGCTTGGTTCTCAGGATGGTAGGTGATTTCCAAGGTAGGTTGAAATATTTCTGGTGTAGATGGAATAGCAGATTCTGGATTATCTGATTCATCATTAGCTGGTCCACTATCACCAGATGGAGGATTTATCAAGTTATCCTTGGAGGAACTTGTGAAGATGTAGCTTCAGCAGAGTTAGAGCTTGGCTGTTCTGTATCTGTCTCATACTCATCAGAGTCATTAGAAACCTTAGGAGCCAAATGTGGCCCTATAAAATCAAATTCATCAAAAGAGACATGTACAGATTCAACAACTTTAAGAGATGTTTTATTATAAACTCTATATGCTTTGAAAAATTTAGCATATCCCAGAAATATTCCTTCATCACTTTTGGCTTCAAATTTACCTCTATGTTCTCTGCTATTGTAAAGAACATAGGATTTACATCCAAATATTTTGAAGAAACTAATGTTGAGAGCTCTGCCTCTCCATATTTCATATGGAGTTTTGCTATGAAACTTGTTGATTAAAGACCTGTTTTGAATGAAGCAGGCTGTGTTTACAGCTTCAGCCCAGAAATACATAGGCAGCTTTGCTTCAGCAATCATGGTCTTCCCAGCTTCAATAAGAGTTCTGTTCTTCCTTTCGGCAACTCCATTTTGTTGAGGTGTACCAGTAGCAGAGAAATTGTACCCAATTCCATGATCATCACAATATTTGGCCACACCATTGTTCTTGAATTCTGTCCCATTGTCTGATCTAATATCAGCAATATCATCCAGCTTCTGAGTCTATAGTCTTCTAAAAAGCGCTGTTATGGTGTCATAGGTTTCATCTTTAGAAGACAACATTTCAACCCAGGTGAACCTTGAATAGTCGTCAACTACAACCAGTGTATACTTGCTGCCACCAAGACTAATAGTAGTGACTGGACCAAATAAATCCATGTGGAGCAGCTGTAGAGGTCTGGTAGTGGATAGACATGGCTTGCTTTTGAATGATGACTTGGTTAATTTGCCCAGCTGGCATGCCTTACAAAACTTGTCATGATCTGCTGATATCTTTGGCAAACCAACAACCAAGTTGTCCTTTCAATTAAAGTTTAGATGGCTGAGTCTTTTGTGCCACAGCCAACTGTTATCATTTGAAGTCTTTGCAATCAAACACAGGCTTGATTTTTTCCCCACAGCATTCAGATTAACTATATACACATTTTCTTTTCTGAATCCAGTCAAGATTGTTGTGCAGGTCTCACTGTCCTTGATAAAGTAATGACTTGAAGTGAATTGACATATCAATCCCTTATCACAGAATTGTGATATACTTAGGAGATTATGCTTCAAGCCTTTTACTAGAGATACTTTGCTGATGGAAAGATTTCCTCGAACTATACATCCATAGCCAACTGTCTTCCCTTTGGAATTGCGACCAAAAATCACTGAGGGACCCTTTGCTTCAATAATGTTGGAGAGAAGATCCTGGTTTCCAGTCATGTGCTTAGAGCAGCCACTATCCAGATACCATAAGTCTTTCTCCTCCTCTTTAACAGCCATGAAGCATTCCTGAAATTTAAGCATTTAAGAATATGGTCCCCTTTTATTTTGGGTCCTGAGGGTTAACAGCCTTTTGGAATCCATACCTGTTTAACCTTTGGAGGTGTGGACCTTTTAGGTTTAGGTATGAATCTCAGAAAACATTCATGAATCTTGTAACCATGGCATTTACAGAAAGAACAATTATCAAAACCTTGAACATGTTTGATGATTTCTTTAGGGGTTTTCTTATGATCAGCAGTCTTGGGAATGGTAGATCTACTGATGACAGGCTTATTGAATTTGGGCTGATAATGCAGTTTCCTAGTGATATTAGGCTTAGCTGTAACAGACCTTTTAACAATAGGTTTTGCATTTTCAGGTATGATTTCCTTGAGCTTTTTATCAGCAGGGTTGTGGTTAGCATTCTTTCCTTTGACAAATTCAATAGGCTTGAGTTGAGACTTCTTTGACTTGTTATTAGTCATCATTGTTTTCACAGGTTGTCTGACAACAGGTCGTAGGTGCTCAGCCTCCCTATTAGCAGTGTCATTGACATTTTGCTTACCCTTGGACTTGTTTGGTTTGTTTTTGGAGTAAACAAATGGAACTTTGTTACAACTAAGTCCTTGTTTTCCCTTTTTAAAAGGATGATCATAGACAACTTCCTCAGCCGTTTCCTTAGCAATCATTTTAGTTGTCTCATTTTCTTGAGAACTAGATGAACTTCCTACATTGGACTCATTATGGAAACCGATACCAGTTTTGTCATCAAGAGATTTTTGTTTTGAAATAATGGTATCAAAATTTCCTTTGGAACTATTCCAAGCATCAATAACCTTTTGGAGGTCATCTTTCTTAGAATTGATTTTCTTTATGTGTTCAAGTAGGAATTCCACTTTTTCAGTTAAGACTTTGTTCTCCTTTTGAGTCTTGATATTTTCAGCTTGTTGTCTATTGAGTTCTTTAATCTCAGACAGCAAGGTAGATTTCTCAGAGACAACCAATTCATGTTTTTTGGCTAATTTTACATAGGCACTTTTAAATTTAACAAATTCTTCCAGCATGTTCTTGTTAGTTTTGATGAGTTCTCCCCTTGAAGGTTCATCGAGCTCATCATCATCACTATCATCCTGTTGAAATGGCAGTGATCTTACTGAGTTATGGGGTGATTGTTGGGTTTTCATCGAAATTAACAAGGCGGAATAACAAAATTTAATTTCAAAAACCCTCCCAAAATCCATACGAATTAATATAAATTAGATTTAGAATAATTACCCGATTGTTTGAGCGAACAATCTTCAAAAGAATCACGCTTGAATCACGATCACCGCAACAACGATTTGCACGGCTTCTCTATGGTATCCACACGAACGGATTGGACAGGATTTGATTCAACAATTTTGTGCTAGACAATTATTGAATCAAAGTAGGAAGACTTCGTCGTACGAAGAACTAATTAAATCCCTAGTTTTTCTCTCTACGAATTTAGTGTTTCACTTAAACCCTAAATCCTTTTTGGTGTTGGATTCTTCTTCTATTGACTATCAATAGAATCCCTAGCTATTTAAAGGGAGAGAGAGGGGCCAGCCATTATAGTCCTAGTCTAACTAGGATTATAATTTGGTTCCCTTATTTTATTAACTCAAGCCCATTAATCTAATTAATGGCCCAAATAAATTTCAGTTCAATTCATTCTAAGTGTGTGACCCAATAGGTTCCTAAATTACGTTGGCAATAATTAATTACTATATATAAATATATAATTAATTATAAACAATGAGCGGCATCTAGCAATACATCATTGTTACCCAAGTAATAGGAATTATCAGTGATTACAATAACTGAATGTGACCAAAATAATTCTTATCCCTTTGTCCTAATATCTGATTAAACACAAGGCATGGAACGTGTCATCCTTGTTATAGTTTAATCTAGGTTTCTTGATCTCCGAGTAGACTTAATTAGTAAACAAATAAACTCAATATCAAATATTGATTTATTTGAGCACGTCCATGCATTTACTTAATTTTCACTCATCAAGGGGCCCACAGATATTATACTCCCGTTATGTAGGAGGGACAAATTCTATCTACATCGTTCATATCCCTCAGCATGATTCGTGACATATCCAACATCTGACTTTATAATCACCTTGTTACAGAATGACGTTTGTCAGTATCAAAATATACCTCCTCATCTAAGTATATAACGACTTCAAGTCAAAGGACAACGAACACAATAGTCACTATGAGAATCGCTTATGACACTCACGTAACGATCCACGTAGCATTCTCATGCGGGTCAATCCAGTACGTCGTTACACTTAACACGTACCTATGTGTAGACTGATATCAACTATATGAGTCTCAACACATACTAGTCTCACTGCATTATTATTGCCCTTATTAATAATAATACTCGACCAGGGATATTTAAGAATAACACTTTTATTCAAAGAGCTTTATTATGCATTAATATGAATACAAAAATAATACATAATAAATAAATGCTTAATAAATAATAATTTATCGTAAAATAGATTTGCCTCTAGGGCATACACCAACAGTGATTCCCTAGCCATAAGACATATATTTGCTTCCTCAGCAAAGGCACAGGAATCATCCTCATCAGAATTTGTATCACACTAAGTGGGCAAGTTGTTTTCATCAATGTCCTCAGCCACCATCCCCTTTTGTTTTTGAAATTTAGATTCGGGACATTTTTTGTAAAATTCATATTTTGGCTTTGGAAATTTTGAGGCAAAATGACCTAGCTTCCTACAGTTAAAACAGACAAGCTCATTTTCTTTTTGAGAAACAGTAGTTTTATAAGGAGCAGCTGTTCTTTGGGGAGCAGCAGTCTTGTAATATGACTGCTTATAGGAAGACTTGTTAAATTTTTTGAAATATTGATATTTCTTAACAAACATGGCAAAAGCTTCGTTAGAAAGAATATCATCACCATCACTAGATATAGATGGGGTTTCACCAGGTGTAGAACAGGAAGGTTCAACAGTCATGGCTGGTAGAGATAAATTTTTGAAGCTCTTTTCCATTTCTTGAGCTTGTTGAATTTCAAGCTTATAAATCGAAAGACTTGCATAGAGATTTCTGAGGGACAGTTTATTCAAGTCTTTTGATTCTTTCATGGCTGTAATTTTTACATGCCATAGACTACCTAGTGCATTAAGAAATCTCATGTTTATTTCTTTCTTTTCATAATTCTTTCCTAAAGAATAGCAAGAGTTCATTACCTCATAGAATCTGTCGTAGGCGCTTCTGAGGGTCTCTTTAAGATCTTTCTTGAATGAATCAAACTTTTGGATGCAAGTGTATAGCTTGTTGTTCTTTATTTCTCCATCACCTTCTAGATATTCCAATATAGCTTCCCACATTTCTTTAGCTGTATCTAGATTGATGATCTGCTGGTAGGTGCTTATGTCTACACAGCTGGTGATAATGTTGATAGCTTTTCCATCCAGAGCATCATTCTTTCTATCTTCATCATCCCATTCTGCTTTTGGCTTTGGAATTTCAGGATCAGCAGTGGGATCAACAGCAGCTAGTGTATTTGCCTTCATAGGAATTCTTGGACCATCTGTAACACATTTCCATAAACGTTTATCAATAGAGTTCATGTGTCTTTTAACCTTATCTTTCCAGATATCAAAGTGAACTTTACCCAAGATTGGACAATGGTTCACATTTAAGGTTTCCAACATTTGATGAGCAGCCATTGGATCTTTAATCTCTCAAGAGTTTAATCAAGAGCATATCCTTAGTCCATCTCAAGTACTTAAGGATATTCTTGACAGCAATCCAATGACCATCACTGAGATCTGACTGGTACCTACTTGTCACGCTCAAGGCTTACGTTACATCTGGTAGAGTGCATATCATGGCATACATGATAGATCCATTTGCCGAAGCATATGTAATCTTACTCATATGGTCCCTTTCACTCTCAGTGGAAGGACACTGGGCCTTTGAAAGGCTTACTCCATGTGATATGGGCAAGAATCCTTTCTTGGAATCTTGCATGTTGAACCGATTCAACATCTAGTCAATATATGCACTTTAATCTAGGCCAAGCAACCTTTTCAATCAATCTCCATAGATCTTAATTCCCAGAATATATGATGCTTCTCCTAAATCTTTTATTGAAAAACATTTCTTTAACCAACCTTTAACAAATTGCAAAGTATGAATGTCATTTTCAATGAGTAGTATGTCATCTACATACAAGACCAAAAATATTACTGAGCTCCCACTAAATTTCTTGTAAACGCAAGGTTCATCTTCGTTCTTGATAAAGCCAAACTCTTTTGACTGCATTATCGAAATGAAGATTCCAACTCCTAGAAGCTTGCTTTAATCGACAAATGGATCGTTGCAACTAACACACTTTATTGACATTATTTGGATCTACAAAACCTTTAGGCTGTGTCGCGTACACATCCTTAAGGAGGTTTCCATCAAGGAAAGCCATTTTGACGTCCATTCGCCAAATTTCATAGTGGTGATAAACGGCAATAGCAAGCAAGATCCTAATGGTTTTAAGCATTACGACTAGGAAAAACTTTTTGCAATAGTCTATACCATGAACTTTTGAAAACCTTTAGTCATAAGTCGCCTCAAAAAGTTTTTCCTAGTCGAAACTTTTGAAAACCTTTAGTCATAAGTCGCCTCTAAAAGGTATGCACAACACCATCTATGTCAGTCTTCATCATGAAGACCCATTCGTACCCTATGGGCTTTACTCCTTCGGGCGGGTCAACCAAAGTCCATACTTGGTTGGCATACATGGATTCCATTTTAGATCTCATGGCTCCAAGCCATTTCTAAGAGTTTGGCTCATTAATGGCCTCCTTATAAGTTGTAGGCTCATCTTGATCCATGAGCAGTACGTCATTAGGTTGTGTCACGAGAAATCATATCTCTCGAGCACATGACGTATCCTACTAGTCCTACGAGGTTCTTGTGTTACTGGATTAAGATGTTCTTCCACAACACTTTGTGAAAGTCGTTGTTCATGTTCCATCTTTTGATTAATGTTTATTTGTGGATCTCGAAACTCTTCAAGGTTAATGTTTCTCCCACTAGTTCCTTTAGAGACAAACTCTATACACTAGTATGAGCAACAAACACTTTGTTCTCAACTGGATTATGGAAGAAATATCCTTTTGTTTCCTTAGGATACCCCACAAAATAACATTTATCCGATTTAGGGCCAAGCTTGTTAAATTGTAAACATTTTACATAAGCTTTACAACCCCAAATTTTCATGAAAGACATACTAGGACGCTTCCCAGTCCACAACTCATATGGTGTCTTTTAAACAGATTTAGATGGAACATGGTTAAGAGTAAAAGTAGCTGTAAGTAGTGCATGTCCCCAAAAAGAGTCTAGAAGAGTAGGATGACTCATCATACATCAAACCATGTCTAACAAAGTTCGATTCCTCCTTTCAGATACACCATTCCGTTGTGGTGTTTCCATATGGAGCGAGTTGGGATAAGATCCCACACTCTCTTAGATTATCATCAAATTCTTGACTTAAGTATTCGCCCACTCGATCAAATCGAAGTGCTTTTATACTTTTACCAAGTTGGTTTTATACTTCATTCTTGAATTCTCTGAACATTTCAAAGGATTCTGATTTGTGTTTCATGAGATAACAAATCTGTACTGAGGTTATCAGTGATCGTGATGAAGTAATGCCAACCACCTCTTGCACTTGTATTTAGTGGATAATATACATCTATATGTATAAGATCCAAAGGATCACTAGCCTTTTCACCTTGACCGGTGAATGAGGACTCAGTCATCTTTCCCAATAAACAAGCTTCACATACCTCGTAAGATTCAAAATCAAATGAGTCCAAGAATCCATCTCTATGGAGTCTTGAAATATGATTTTTGTTTATATGGCCTAAACGATAATGCTAAAGGTAAGTAGGGGTCATCTTCCAGTTATGGGCAATTTCTCTTCCAATGTCCGGTCTCACAGCAATGGAAGCAGGTTCCCTCTTTAGCTACACCACATTTGGGTTTTCAAGGCCTTATCTTTGGACTTAGGTTTAATCTTCCCTTTGGTACTAGACCTCGAGGTTGATTTCTTCCCTTTCCCTTTCCTTGGACCATCAAATGGTCTTGCTTTTGCCCTTGTTGATGTTTTGTTTAGCAGTCCTCAACACATTGAGTAAGTCTAGGTGTGATTTATCAATTTCATTCATAATGAATTGATTGTATCTATCGAGCAACGATTGCATGATTAGATCTGTGGTCAACCCTTGACCTAAAGGAAAGTCAAGTCTCTCAAGGTTCTCAACATACCCAATCATCTTGAGCACATGAGTTCCCACAAACGATCCCTCTGCCAGCTTGTTGGAACAAAACCTTTAAGACATTGAATTTTTCATGCCTAGCTTGTTCTTGGTAAAGCTTCTTCAAATGTACGATCACATCGTACGCCTCCATGTTCTCTTATTGCTTCTAAACCTCAGACGTCATGGTAGCTAGCATGAGACATCCAATGTCCAAAACACCATCCTCATATTTTTATGAACACTATGTTCAGCATGAGGAGCATTAGTAGCAGGTGTAGTAGGTATGGGTTTCTCAAGCACATATAGCTTCTTTTTCTGTTTGAGAACAATTCTCAAATTTCAGTACCAGTTTAGAAATTTATTTCCAAATAACTTGTCCTTCTCAAGGACTGATTGTAGTGATGAAGTTTATGTATTAGTAGCCATGAATATCTATCACAGAAAATTATGCAGAAAAAGTATCATTAAATATAAACTATATTTAAGGACTTTATAAATATAGCTCCCACTATTTTATATCAAATTAATGACCCTCACCATTAATTCGGAAAAATATCAAATATTTTTCTAGTAGGCCAAGACCCATATTTCATCTTATCTCAAGTCAGCTTTGGCTGATCACCCAAGATTTGATTATTTAGGTAGAAAACAATTTTCAATTACATCTCTATGTAACTCTTGGATTAATTGGGTGAATAACTCTTTATTCTAATTTATCTGATAAATTATATCCCAATTTCATGCCTCTAAGCTTACAATCGAATTGTTCTAGCTTAGTTAAGTTAGGCCCAATTATGTGACAATTGAATATTACTCATTTATTCCATCGCGTCTCATCTAAGATAAATCAAGGTACTCATGCTTTGGCATACCTACCATTGAATGATCTTGACCATGACGAGTATCACATATTTGGAAGGCATAAACTTAATATTTAATTGAGGGATTTTAAAGTTTATTTGATCTCATCATTTTATATATCGCAAATATATAAATATATATCCATGCATCATATACATCAATAAAACAGTTATGTGACATGGATATGGCCCCTAATCTAACGATTTTTCTCAAGCAAGTGAGAAGTTGAATAAAAGCTGTGAAGCGAGAAAAATGAAGAACTTCTCCAAGTGCTTCAGTTGTCTCCAAGTTCCCTTTTGCTTTCTATGGTCGTCGTCTTCTCAAAATAAATTACAATTTTCAGAAACCTCGTTTTAACATACGAGGGAATTTAGATGAGAAAAGAATTTACATTCAGAATGTAAAGATAGAGGCACGACAAGTATGTCGTATTTTAAATAAATAAAATAAACCTTTCATTCAACCATCGCATAAAGAAAATATTTGGGCCATATCCACGCACCATGCAATAAACAAGATAAACAACATAAACAATTTAAATATCTTGTTTAAACTCAATTATATCCATTATATAAATACGATTATATAATCCATGTAATTGAACAAACAATGTAACGGGTAAATAATATTTGTTTAAACCCAATTAGGAAAGTTAGATTATTAAATAATTGGGTGTTGTCAAAATTAATTTTGGAATCCTTTTAGTAATCAAATTACCAAAATTAAGTTTCCAAATTAAATTCTAACACATAATCAAGTACAATCTTTGGAATCCTTTTAGAAATCGAATTTCCTAAAGCAAGTTTCCAAATTGAATTCTAACACAATTAATAGTCAAATTCAATCTTGGAATCCATTTAGTAATCAAATTACTAAAGTCAAGTTTCTAATTTGAAGTTTATGCTAATTATTCATCACATGAATTTAAAAGCATGTTATAAATTACCAATTTTGGTGTAGCACAACTATTATGCTTCTATCCCTTGGGGTTGAAAACAGCATTTTATTAATTTCAAAAACTAAAATTTAATTTTAGAAATTAATAAAAATAAAGACAGGAAGCTTTAACAAATAACAGCAAAACAGCTTGGTGGTTGTGCCAAGCTTCAACATATTCATTGCCAAGGTTCAATTCATCATAACATAATTTTTTAACAATGTTAACAGCCTGCGGCGTGCGAGTTGCTACTGCTCGCTGCTATGAATGAATTCTTTAAAAAAAAACTGCTTTGCTTTTTCACAAAAGTCAGCACATGTTTTTTTTTTTTTTTTTTGTTATTCAAAAACATTCTTCAAAATTTATCCCAACTAAATAAATCATATAAACAGTTTATCACACACAAATTAAACATTGCAACTCTTTGCAATTGTTCGGATAATTTAGAACTTTTATCTTTCATTCGAAACTCTTTTCGAATAGGGTTTAATACAAAACCAATTTTATAGTATTAACAATTAATACAAATCAATTTATATAATTGCAAGCTGCTCTGATACCACTGTTGGGTTTTCATCGAAATTAACAAGGCGGAATAAAAAAATTTAATTTCGAAAACCCTCCCAAAATCCATACGAATTAATATAAATTAGATTTAGAATAATTACCCGATTGTTTGAGCGAGCAATCTTCGAAAGAATCACGCTTGAATCACGATCACCGCAACAACGATTTGCACGGCTTCTCTATGGTATCCACACGAACGGATTGGACAGGATTTGATTCAACAATTTTGTGCTAGACAATTATTGAATCAAAGTAGGAAGACTTCGTCGTACGAAGAACTAATTAAATCCCTACTTTTTCTCTCTACGAATTTAGTATTTCACTTAAACCCTAAATCTTTTTTGGTGTTGGATTCTTTTTCTATTGACTATCAATAGAATCCCTAGCTATTTAAAGGGAGAGAGAGGGGCCGGCCATTATAGTCCTAGTCTAACTAGGATTATAATTTGGTTCCCTTATTTTATTAACTCAAGCCCATTAATCTAATTAATGGCCCAAATAAATTTCAGTCCAATTCATTCTAAGTGTGTGACCCAATAGGTTCCTAAATTACGTTGGCAATAATTAATTACTATATATAAATATATAATTAATTATAAACAATGAGCGGCATCTAGCAATACATTATTGTTACCCAAGTAATAGGAATTATCAGTGATTACAATAACTAAATGTGACCAAAATAATTCGTATCCCTTTGTCCTAATATCTGATTAAACACAAGGCATGAAACGTGTCATCCTTATTATAGTTTAATCTAGGTTTCTTGATCTCTGAGTAGACTTAATTAGTAGACAAATAAACTCAATATCAAATATTGATTTATTTGAGCACGGCCATGCATTTACTTAAGTCTCACTCATCAAGCGGCCCACAGATATTATACTCCCGTTATATAGGAGGGACAAATTCTATCTACATCGTTCATATCCCTCAGCATGATTCGTGATATATCCAACATCTGACTTTATAATCACCTTGTTACAGAATGACGTTTGTCAGTATCAAAATATACCTCCTCATCTAAGTATATAACGACTTCAAGTCAAAGGACAACGAAAACAATAGTCACTATGAGAATCGCTTATGACACTCACGTAACGATCCACGTAGCATTCTCATGCGGGTCAATCCAGTACGTCGTTACACTTAACACGTACCTATGTGTAGACTGATATCAACTATATGAGTCTCAACACATACTAGTCTCAATGCATTATTATTGCCCTTATTAATAATAATACTCGACCAGGGATATTTAAGAATAACACTTTTATTCAAAGAGCTTTATTATGCATTAATATGAATACACAAATAATATATAATAAATAAATGCCTTAATAAATAATGATTTATCGTAAAATAGATTTGCCTCTAGGGCATACACCAACAGTGATTCCCTAGCCATAAGACATATATTTACTTCCTCAGCAAAGTCACAGGAATCATCCTCATCAGAATTTGTATCACACTAAGTGGGCAAGTTGTTTTCATCAATGTCCTCAGCCACCACCCCCTTTTGTTTTTGAAATTTAGATTCGGGACATTTTTTGTAAAATTCATATTTTGGCTTTGGAAATTTTGAGGCAAAATGACCTAGCTTCCTACAGTTAAAACAAACAAGCTCATTTTCTTTTTGAGAAATAGTAGTTTTATAAGGAGCAACTGTTCTTTGAGAAGCAGCAGTCTTGTAATATGACTGCTTATAGGAAGACTTGTTAAATTTTTTGAAACATTGATATTTCTTAACAAACATGGCAAAAGCTTCGTCAGAAAGAATATCATCACCATCACTAGATACAGATGGGGTTTCATCAAGTGTAGAACAGGAAGGTTCAACAGTCATGGTTGGTAGAGATAAATTTTTGAAGCTCTTTTCCATTTCTTGAGCTTGTTGAATTTCAAGCTTATAAACCGAAAGACTTGCATAAAGATTTCTGAGGGACAGTTTATTCAAGTCTTTTGATTCTTTCATGACTGTAATTTTTACATGCCATAGACTACCTAGTGCATTAAGAAATCTCATGTTTATATATTTCTTTTCATAATTCTTTCCTAAAGAATAGCAAGAGTTCACTACCTCATAGAATCTGTCGTAGGCGCTTCTGAGGGTCTCTTTTGGATCTTTCTTGAATGAATCAAACTTCTGGATGCAAGTGTATAGCTTGTTGTTCTTTCTTGCTCCATCACCTTCTAGATATTCCAATATAGCTTCCCACATTTCCAATATAACTTCCCACACTTCATGATCTGCTGGTAGGTGCTTATGTCTACACAGCTGGTGATAATGTTGATAGCTTTTCCATCCAGAGCATCATTTTTTCTATCTTCATCATCCCATTCTGCTTCTGGCTTTGGAATTTCAGGATCAGCAGTGGGATCAACAGCAGCTAGTGTATTTGCCTTCATAGGAATTCTTGGACCATCTGTAACACATTTCCATAAACGTTTATCAATAGAGTTCATGTGTCTTTTAACCTTATCTTTCCAGATATCAAAGTGAACTTCACCCAAGACTGGACAATGGTTCACATTTAAGGTTTCCAACATTTGATGAGCAACCATTGGATCTTTAATCTCTCAAGAGTTTAATCTAGGAAAAACTTGTTTTCAAAGAGTTAAGCTCTGATACCAATTGTTAGGTCTCAAGGTGCTCAAATAGGCTAGAAAAGGGGGGAGGGTTTGAATAACCTATGTCCAATTTTAAAAAAAATTGATTTAAAATATTACTTCACTAAAAAGTTAGAAAATATTTTGCAGCGGAGTAGAGTTAAGTATAGGAGAAGTTTAAGATGACTGATCTTGACAGGACAAGATCAGCTATTCTCTGAGCTGTTGGAATTTCTGGAAATCAACAAGTAAAAGCAAATCACAAGAGCAAGAAATAGATAGACACATGATTTAATATGGTTTACCTTTATAAATAAGTGCTACGTCCACAACCAAAGTGGTCAACTTTGAATTTGAAAAATGTGTACTAATTTTTCCACTTGAATCTTTATAAGATTGATCTCTAATGGATCGTGTACAAAAAATAGTTAACCAAGTGTTTGCGGGAGAATTAATATCTACAAAGATATAATTCTTGTGTACTTGAATGCTAAAGATTGCAATCAATGAAGAGCAATAAAGACTGTGCGTCTAAGTTTGGAGCTTTTCAAAGAATGTTTTTACAGAATGAGCTTTTAAGCTTTGAATGCACTTGCTGTTGAAAATAAAGATTTTAGAGTTGTGAATTCAGGTTGTTATCTTCAATGCTTTAATGGAGTCTTCTATTTATACTCAGAGGAGTTCTTGTAGCCGTTGGAGATCTTCAACCTTTGGAGATTTGAATTTAAATGCATTTAATGCTGGAGATACTTGCATTAAATGATTTGATCTTGTTGTCAGGATTTGACTAAGAGTTCTGCAAAGCCCAGGCCATCACTGAGTATATTCTGCCACTTTGCCAAAAATAGGTATATAGTAGTTGCAGACAGAGTGTCCTTTTCTGAGATGAATGCATAATAAGAAAAGAAGCAATAAATGATTTGTGCAGGTTATCATTATATCAAAGTCAAGAAAGGACTTTGCTAATAACTCAAGGCATATATCCAGACAAGTTTTGATCAGACGATCTTCAGGTCTTCAACATTGCCGATGAAG
This sequence comes from Platycodon grandiflorus, assembly GCA_016624345.1. Taxonomy (NCBI): domain Eukaryota; kingdom Viridiplantae; phylum Streptophyta; class Magnoliopsida; order Asterales; family Campanulaceae; genus Platycodon; species Platycodon grandiflorus. The sequence goes on from CM028368.1 coordinate 20,139,863, forward strand.
TTTGGAAGGAACGAACTTGGCTGATGACTTGATGAACTTGGCTGATATGAAGGTAGCTGATTTGAACATGGCTGATATACATCAGGCTATCTTCTGAAGACTAAGCTAAGTACAAGAAGCAATCCTAAGCTATTACATGCATTTGTCTAAGAACAAGTTGTCACTCTAACAGACACACAGGCTCATTAGTCACCTTGACTTAGACTTAAGTTATGGATACAAACAAATCTATACAAAATACAACATGAAATATTTAATTACAAATTAACATCAAATATTAAAAATAAGGTTTTAAAATCAAAAGAACAAAAATAAAACATGGATGTTTACTTTTTACACTCACTTCTCCTACAAATTTCAAATTCCAAATAAAAATAAATTAACAATTATATATATATATATATATAATTGTATTTATCTTTCTCATTTATTTGGATCTGCCAATAACCTTACTTAAGATCAAATTTAAAAAATATAACTACCATATACAGCCTATCTAATAAATCATTTTTATTAGGAGTTTGAATATCTTATCCTTTTCAAATCTTCATTAAGATGTTTATAATTAACATCCAAGCTTGGTACACCTTTTTCTTGGATGGATAACTCCCAAAAGGGAGTAAGTACAAAGCTAAATATCCGAAAATTCCTGTAAAGGAATCCCAGAAAGCTGGTCCCTCTGGAGATAATAAAGAAAAATGAGTAAAAAAAGAATTTGTTGAATACCTTCCCCTTTTGTCTGTAATAAACCCTTCATCAATAAAAGTTCATAAAATTCAGTACTTGATTGTGGCATCTTAATAGTAAGTATTAATATATTACTTTTTTAATCTTTGGTATTAGAGCCATGATTGGCTAAACTCTAAGAGCATCACCAATGCATATGTGAATGTGAAAAAATTGGGTGCCACCTAGGATTTACATATTTTTTAAAGAAAAAAAAACTCTCCAATGCAATTGTAGAATATGATGTGTCAACTAAATTGTTTCCTATTGGTTATTAGATAATTAATTTTTTGACTTCACATCCTCCTTCACAATGTGCATTGGGAGTTAAAAAATTAATTATCTAATAACCAATAGGAAACAATTTAATTGACACATTATATTCACATTCCTTCTCCACAATTACATTGAAGAGTTTTTTTTTTTTTTTTTTTTGAAAAATGTGTAAATCTTAGGTGACACCCAATTTTTTCACATTCACATTTGCATTTGTGATGCTCTAATATATCTCATAATTATGCATGTAGTAGCAGAGAATTGGAATAGTTAGTTAAAATACGAACTTATAACTATGTTTAACTTTACATTTTTGTTTATAATTATGATCTTAGTCAATTCCGTTAGTCGCGTTAAGTTTAGTGTCTTTAAAGCCCAAGGAGAAGTAAGAATGTAACTTGTAAAAGTTTCGCTGACTGAAATATGTAGTAGCATCATACTATAATACAAAAATCTTTTGTTAATCAATTGTTATTTGAAAAATGTTTTAACCTACTATTATTCTTCTAAAAATACTACTTTTTATGAGATATATTATTAATGAAAAATGTTTAAAAAACAAAATACGAAAGCTGTTAAGATTAAAAATGCAGAGCACAGTGAACTGTCTCGAAATCAATTGATAAACCAATGGACTATTCCTTCCATTGAGTCAAAAAAAGATTTATTTAGTAGGAACTTTTGACTTCTTATGTCGAAAAAATATTAAAACTCTTGAACAATCTGTTAGCTTAGAAGATAACAGTTTGAGATTACAACTTTTAAATCCTCAAAATATTTCTTCTTATTTGGATAAATATAATTATTTGCATATTGGTTGCATCTAAATTGCTTTTAAACCTTTAACTCTATCTGGGTTAAAGATAAAACCTTTAACTCTATCGTTTACTTATGGGAATTGCACAGACTAGTCTATGTCATGGACCAGTTTACTTTAATATTTTTCCAAATTTAAATTTATCTTTAACAGATAGAAATTTGTTTGAGGTTGTTTTGCTTAATATACAAACTTCATGTTATAATTTTATGCCTGGAACAAAAACTATTAATGTTATATATAGAATACATTATAAAGTTATAAACACTATGTGCCCTAATGCAATTCTTAGGAATAATCCAGGAAAAACTATTGTTATAGAAAGTAACAGTATAACTACTAATATATGCACTCCAAAACAAATAACTTGGAATGAAATTAACTTTCCAACCCAATGGAATCTCGAGGAAATTACCCCCAAAACCAATACTTGATAATAGTATTGATCAAATTATCCAAAATGATGATGGCCAGTGACGTTGAAGTTATCTTTGCATCCGATAACAGAAGTAAACTATTTATGTCTCACAGATCTATGTCTTTAAGACATAGACCTACCAATAGTAGACCTACTAATACCAGACCAAGTACCTCTTCTACTAACATAGAAGAAATATGTCTGATTATCAAATTCCTCAGGGAGGTTACAATGAAAATAAACCAGTGGAAGAAGCATCCACTGATATGTGGGTTTAAATGGATTTTACATCCAAATCTCCTCTTAGGATCAGTATTAACAAAGAATTCCAAACTCCTGTTTATAAGGAATTTGGGGATTGTTCTTTAATGTTTTTAACAAATAAGAACAACAAATTATTAAAAAAGTCTACTATGATAATCTTGAATTAAATCAAGAAATTATATACTTTGTTCAATGGTTCTATGAATGGTATCCTGAGCAACAAAATATCCAAATTTTAAGAACTTATGCTAAGAACTGGACAAACAAGAAAGGAGAAGTAAAAACTGAAATACATCCTCCTTCATAAGACCTCCAATTGATAAAAAAAAAGATCAGAAATTAGAAGCTGAACCTTATGTTACTTCTTCTCTTTCTATAAAAGAGGAAGTGTAACCAATTGTTAAACAAAATAATTGGACTAATTTACATCTACAAACAGTTGGTGATCAATTGAATAGGATTGAAGACAATCTGTGCTCCAGTCATGTTAAAAAAGAAACAGAACCTAGTACTTCAAGTACTAAACTAGTGTATTCTATAAACATAAAACCTCCTATTCCTGTAAAGGATTTTCGTTTAAATACTGAGGAAGATTTTATGGACAATTTAATTAGTTCAAAAACTAAAAATGTTTAGTATAAATGTTCTTAGTAAAAATAAATAAACCATGGAAGAAGGTTATCAAAGTGAATCTTCTGACATAAGTGGTTTTGAGGCACAATTTGATAAAATGACTTATGACCCTCCGAGCCCAGGTCTAAAATTTTATTATAAAAGACCAACTCCACAGGATCTTCTTTTTGAAGAAGATGTTTTCTAACAACAAAATTCCTATAATGAAAGAACTATCTATAATGGAATTTAGATAGTTATTCCGAATACCAAATATATGAATTAAATCATAAAATGCTCATGTATGCAACTATTTGTAAGACTGCTTCTAATTAATAAAGATTCAGAAACTACAAAAATGATCGCTTCTGGGTTGTTGGAACATTAAAAGGTTGGTGGGATAATATTATCACTGTAGAACAAAAATTAGAAATCATTAATACTGTAAAGATAGAGGAACAGAAGTCAAAGAAGAGGCTTTCTATACTCTAATTCAGATTATAATCCACCATTTTGTTGGATTAGTTCCCCAGAGAAATGAAAGAAATAGGGAATTATTACAAAATCTGAGATGTTCATCTCTTACCCACTTTAGATGGTATAAAGATGTTTTTACTACTAAAGTTATGCAAAGGGAAGATACCAATGCTGAGCATTGGAAGGCTAAATTTATTGATGGTTTACCTCCTCTTTTTGTAGAAAAAATAAGACAAAAACTAAAAGATTAAAATGATGGTAATTGTTGGATTATTTCAAATAAAAGTGTCCCACATGACTTAATATCTAATTGGGCTTTAATATTAAGGGCCCACTTTGATGGTTTAGTGGGAATAAAATATTATTAAAGCTTTTGGAAATTATATAAGGAAAAGGATTCCCTCTTTCTCTGCCTATAAAAAGACTTAAAGTTCCAAACCCTAAAACAATTTAAGGTTTTCTTTTCACGTCTCTAAGAAAAGTCGTCAAGAGAGAGAAAAGAGGAAAAGGCTTAGGGTTAGGGTTTTCTTCTCACCATCAAGAAGAGATTAAAGTAAAGGCAAGGAGGAAGAAAATTCCTACATCAAAGTATTCAACTTTAAGCAAAGCATGGATCAAGGTTAGTACTTAAATTCATGTTCTTAAAATTATATGTTTAGTGATTATTATGTGTTCCAAGATTCTAGGGCATTATAGATTATGAATTCATGAAATTAAAGTTGCATGAATTTCAATTAAAGTTTACATGTGGTATCAGAGCCTCAGATTATGGAACCCATAATTTTCCTATTATGATTGATAATTCAATTTAATGATTAAAATATATTCCGCCGAAAATTATTGTTAAATTGAATTGCTTAATTAGTCTCTCGCTCGAGTTGAATCAATGGACTAATGGATTTGACAGTACGATCCATGGCAGAACGGTAATATAACGAGAAAGCTCAAGCCAACAATTCAATTTTTGTTCAGATTTGAGTTTTCTTGTGTATGCATGGTGAATGGCTTTAAAGCATGGGACCACATCTGGTTGTGAAAGGGACATAAAATATTGAATAGTATGCAAGGTTGAAACTTGCACATTAAGCACTGAATAGTCTCGGTTTTTTTCATGTTTTATGCATATGAACTTGATGAACAAATTTCACAGTATGTTAATTTTCAAATAAGATTTTATTTTAAATTTGACAGTATGTTAATTTTTAAATAAAATTTTATTTGTTTGAGGCCTAAAATATGAAAAATAAAATAGAACGTGATGATATTAAATAGCTTGTTAGTCACCAAAGTGGCCGGGCTGAATAGAATATCAGCACATTAAATTAATAAAATTACAATTGTTCATGAGTAAAGAGATGCCCTTAAAGAATGACAAGAATGGTTGATTGAACAATTGAGATTATAGATTATTTAGCTAGGAGGTCATCCAAAGATGGACCATTGCTCGTAATCTATAACATTAAAGGGATAAATCATTCAGCCTTGGTTAGATAGTCGTATATCCAAAGATAGAAAACTTATTTAGCTAATGTATGCAATGATTATCCATTAAAGTATTTTCTATTGGCATCAATTATATTTATGTATTTAGGGATTGCCCAAAGGTGAACTTAAATACATACTTAAAGTTTTACATAAATATATCTGAATCTATTAACGTTAACTCAAAGCACTAAAAGATAAGCATGTATGAATGTTTACAGTTTCTATGAATCTCTTCGCATCAGGAAATTCGGTTGTCAAGTTCAACGGGCTGAACTATGCTGATTGACTCGAACAGATCCAGTTTACTCTGGGTGTTATGGACTTGGACCTAGCCATAATAACAGATGAGAAGCCCGCAGCCATTACTGAGGCCAGCTCGGAAGATGAAAAGTCAATCTATATGGCTTGGGAGCGGTCTAACAGGCTGAGCTTGAACCTTATGAGGATGACCATGACAGAAAATATCAAGCCTTCGATGCCGAAGACAGATGATGCTAGGGAGTTCCTGCTGAAAATTAAAGAATATTCTCAGTCAGACTTAGCCGATAAATCCAGTGTGGGTAGCCTTATGGGTGAGCTAACTACAAAGAAGTTTGATTGGTCTAAGTCAATTCATGATCACGTAACAGAAATGTCCAACTTAGCAAAGCGAAGACTTTGGGGATGGATGTGAGTGACTCATTCCTTGTACTTTATCATGAACTCCCTTCCTGCTGAATTTGGTCGGTTCGGGTGAACTACAACACCATTAAGGATAAATGGAACTCAAATGAACTTAAGGCCATGTTAGTGCAGGAAGAAGGGAGATTAAAGAAGATAAGGGATCACTCCATCAACCTCACGTCTATGATGGAAATAACAACAGAAGGCCAAACCAGGTATGAAGAACAAGAAAAAGGAAAAGGCCCCAATGAAGGTTAATGAGGGTCGAATCCGAAAAAGGTTAAATGTTACTTCGCAATAAGGAAGGGCTCGTAAAGAAAGATTGCCCTAAAAGGAAGGAATGGTTCGAAAAGAAAGGTATGCATAATATTTATGTATGTTTTGAATCAAACCTTATAGAAGTACCTAATAATACCGGTGGTTAGATTCGTGCAACTACTCATGTGTCTCATGTTATACGGGGATTCCTTACGATCCGGCCCATAAACGGAACTAAGCAATACTTGTTTATGGGAAACAGGATGAAAGCACGGATAGAAGGAATTGGGACGTATAGATTGATCTTGGACACCGGCTGTCATGTAGATCTTGAAGGGTGTCTCTATGTTCCGATTGTGCTAGAAATCTTGTTTCATAGGGAAGCTGGATGTTTTAGGTTTTAATTTTAAGTTTGGAAACGGTGTTTTTCATTATTTAAAAACAAGTACTATTATGGTTCGGTACTTTGTGTGATTCTCTTTACCGTTTTAATCTTAATAATGAATTTGCCGAATCCTGTATCATGTTGATTATAGTGTAGGCATGAAACGTAGTGCATCGATGAAAACTCTGCTTTCTTGTGGCATCAAAAATTAGGTCATATTTCCAAAGAAAGGTTAATGAGGTTGGTGAAAAGTGATATCCTTCCTCAATTGGATTTTAGTGACTGGGTTATATGTGTGGATTGCATTAAGGGAAAGCAAACCAAAACCACATTAAAAGTCCGCCACAAGAAGCACTCAACTTCTTGAATTGATACACACCGATATTTGTGGTCCTTTTGATAACCCTATTTGGGGTGGTGAACGATATTTTATCACTTTTATTGATGATTACTCACGTTATGGTTATATTTATTTACGCATGAAAAGTCTCATTTGTGAATGTCCTTGAGGTGTTCATAAATGAGGTGGAAAGGCGGTTAAATAAAAAGTGAAAATAGTGAGATCGATAGAGGTGGTGAATATTATGGAAGGTTCACGAGAAGGGACAATGTCCAGTCCATTTGCAAAATTCCTCGAAAGTCATGGCATTTGTGCACGTATACAATGCCGGTACACCTCGAGAATGGTGTGGTGAGAGACGAAATCGTACATTAATGGATATGGTTAGAAGTATGTTAAGTAATTGTTCTTTACCCTTAACTTTGTGGATGCATGCATTAAAGACCGCTGAATACCTTCTCAATCGGGTTCCTAGTAAGGCAGTTCCTAACACACCTTATGAATTGTGGACAGGCAGGAAACCGAGTTTGAGACATCTTCATGTTTGGGGTTGCCCAGCGGAGGTAAGGTTGTATAATCCACAAGAAAAGAAACTTGATGCTAGGACGGTCGGTGGTTATTTCATTGGCTATCCGAAAAGTCAAAGGGTATAGATTTTCTTGTCCTAACCATAGTACGAGAATCGTTGAGTCGAGCAATGCTCGGTTCATTGAGAATGGCTTAGTCGGTGGGAGTGGGGAACCAAAAAAGTTGACATTAAGGAAATTCGGGTTGAAATGCACTGTACCCGATATTCCTTCGAAGTTGTTGTTCCTATTGTTGTATCACGGTCTCGCAACATACCGAACAACAAGTTAATGTTGAAACCCCATGAATGAAAATATAATAGATGAACCGTTCTTGTCGAGCAAGAGATTATTGAGCCACAAGAGGAAATAGGATTGAGACGGTCTGTAAGGCAGAAAAGACCTGCTATTTCTGATGACTATGTGGTTTATAATCTTGAGCATGAATGTGACTTAAGCATTGATGATGATCCAACCTCATTTTAGTCAAGCGGTGAATGGTAACAATTCAGAAAAGTGGTTAGATGCTATGAAAGAAGAAATAAAATCAATGTATGACAATCGAGTTTGGGACTTAGTAGAGTTGCCTAAAGGTTCCAAAAGAGTCGGTTGTAAATGGGTCTTTAAGACTAAACGTGACTCGAATGGAAACATTGAAAGGTATAAGGCCGACTCGTTGCAAAGGGTTATACACAAAAGGATGGCATTGACTATAAAGAGACCTTCTCCCGGTATCTAAGAAGGACTCTTTAAGAATTGTTATGGCTTTGGTGGCTCATTATGATTTGGAGCTTCACCAAATGGATGTTAAAACCGCTTTTCTAAATGGTGAGTTGGAAGAGGAGGTTTATATGGATCAACCTGAAGGGTTCGTGACCACAGATAAGGAAAGTTTAGTGTGTAAATTGAAGAAGTCAATATATGGACTAAAACAAGCCTCCCGCCAATGGTATATTAAGTTTAATGATACCATTACTTCTTATGGTTTCACAGAAAACACCGTTGATCGGTGTATCTATATGAAGGTCAGTGGGAGCAAGTTCGTAATATTGGTCTTGTATGTTGATGATATTTTACTTGCTGCTAATGATGTTGGGATGTTACGTAATGTAAAGAAATTTCTCTCTAAGAACTTTGAAATGAAAGATTTAGGTGAGGCATCTTATGTGATAGAAATAGAAATATTCCGTGATAGGTCACATGGAATGTTGGGACTATCTCAGAAAGCTTACATCAATAAGGTCTTAGAGAGATTCAAAATGGAAAAGTGTTCAGCAGGAATTGTTCCAATACAGAAAGGGGACAAGTTCAGTCAAATGCAATGTCCAAAGAATGATTTGGAACGAAAGGAAATGAATTTGATTCCCTATGCATCAGTGGTTGGAAGCTTAATGTATGCACAAACTTGTACTCGGCCTGATATCAGCTTTGCTATTGGAATGCTAGGCCGGTATCAAAGTAATCCTGGTATAGACCATTGGAAAGCTGCAAAGAAAGTCCTTCGGTATTTACAAGGCACCAAGGAACATATGCTCATGTATAGGAGGTCTAATCACCTCGAAGTTATAGGATATTCAGATTCAGATTATGCTGGATGTGTTGACTCGAGAAAGTCAACATTCGGTTATTTGTTTCTTCTAGCTGGAGGAGCGATATCATGGAGAAGTGGAAAGCGATCTGTCATTCTTGCTTCTACTATGGAGGCTGAATTTGTGGCATGCTTTGAGGCCACTGTTCATGGATTGTGGTTGCGAAACTTTATTTCGGGCTTGGAATTGTTGACGTATAGCTAAGCCGAGAATTTATTGTGACAATTCAGGCAGTCTTCTTCTCAAAGAACGACAAGTATTCTAAGGGTGCTAAGCATATGGAATTGAAGTACTGTCGGTCAAATAAGAAGTGCGAAACATAGAGTGTCTATTGAGCATATCGGACCGATCTTATGGTAGCGGATCCGTTAACAAAAGGGTTGCCACCTAAGACATTTCGTGGACATGTCGAAAGGATGGGTATCATGGATAAGTCCTTGTTAGCATGATAGTTTGTATGTGTATACGTATGCATAACAGTTATTTGCTCATTATCTTATGACATTTTGATATCATTTATGGATATGTTTTCTGCTTATTTACATTGTATTGTTTTAATGTATTATAGTTTAGTCTTCTTAGGAAGACTGTATGGTTGAGGCTTATGGTTTACCTCATTATGGGTAAAGTCTAAGTTAAATTGATCTTGTGATACATGGAAGGAATCATGTCGATTGAATGATGTGTGACCGCCATGATCCAATCAGTTTTAACTTATTTAAAGAAAAGCCCAAATTGACATTATGGAGGATATTATAACATTGCGCACTTAAAGTTGTTATTAAATTCTCAAGTCGTCATATGGGCCAAGTGGGAGAATGTTGGATTATTTCAAATAAAAGTGTCCCACATGACTTAATATCTAATTGGGCTTTAATATTAAGGGCCCACTTTGATGGTTTAGTGGGAATAAAATATTATTAAAGCTTTTGGAAATTATATAAGGAAAAGGATTCCCTCTTTCTCTGCCTATAAAAAGACTTAAAGTTCCAAACCCTAAAACAATTTAAGGTTTTCTTTTCACGTCTCTAAGAAAAGTCGTCAAGAGAGAGAAAAGAGGAAAAGGCTTAGGGTTAGGGTTTTCTTCTCACCATCAAGAAGAGATTAAAGTAAAGGCAAGGAGGAAGAAAATTCCTACATCAAAGTATTCAACTTTAAGCAAAGCATGGATCAAGGTTAGTACTTAAATTCATGTTCTTAAAATTATATGTTTAGTGATTATTATGTGTTCCAAGATTCTAGGGCATTATAGATTATGAATTCATGAAATTAAAGTTGCATGAATTTCAATTAAAGTTTACAGTAATACCATCCCTTATAATTATATTACTTAGGGTAATGTATCCTCTTAAAAAGGAAACAAAGCCTAGTACTTCATGTACTAAACCAGTGTATTCTGTTAACATAAAACCTCCTATTCCTGTAAAAGATTTTTGTTTCAATATTGAGGAAGATTTTATGGACAATTTAGTTCAAAAACTAAAAAAGTTTAGTATAAATGTTCTTAGTAAAAATAAACAAACCATATGAAAGAAGGTTATCAAAGTGAATCTTCTGACATAAGTGCTTTTGAGTCACAATTTGATAAAATGACTTATGACCCTCCGGGCCCAGGTTTAAAAGAGATTATGAAAATTGTAAGCATAATTTTTTGAAAGTGGACTCTTTAAATGAAACATCCTCAAAGGAGGGAGTATTTCTTTAAAGAAACATTAAAAAAAAATTGCATAACTGATTCATACATTTAGTTTAATAGTTAATTTCTCTTTTTTTGGTGGCTTAGATAAAATTAGGTGTGCCAAATTTTAATAGTGAAAATTTATTTCGCAACTATCCTCGTGAGATCAACTCGTATTTAGTACACTATTAGTACTTATTACGTATAGCCGTCTGATCTTACTAGTTAAAGAATCTACGTGAAATGTCTAATTATTAAGGGATATATTAGTGTTATTGGATTTGGTCATAATTATAAAAATACTAAACCACAACCAAAATGATTACAACACAAGTGGAGGGTAAAGATAAAAGATTATGAAAATTGTCAACATAATTTTTTGAAAGTAAGCTCTTTAAGTGAAAAATCCCAAAATAGTATGAAGGACTCTTTACCTGGAACGGAAGGAGTATTTTTTAGCAAGCATCCCTAGTTTTACTTTAAGCATTTTTTTTTTCTTTATTTTTGTTAGTTTTAGCGTAATGGATCGAGGCTATACAATTTATGGATCGAGTCAACCGTTGAGGATGTTTAGGTGCTCTTTCAAAATCAAAAAAAAAATGCTCCAACATCTTCAAGTCAACAACCCACTGTGCTTGATGTAATCATAGACGCTAAACGCAGCCCCCCTAATGCGCTAAACGCAGCTCCCCTTCCCTGTAAAATTACTAACTTGCCCTCGTCTTTTATATATAGAAAATATTTAACTTAAAACTCTCACTTTTATTTGCTTCGAATGTGTATGTTTTTGACATATTTTGTGTTGAATTTTATTTTTTTGTTTAGTTATTCGCTCTAGTGTGTATGTTTTTGATATATTTTGTGTTAGATATATTTTTTTTTGCTTTATTATTGTGTTATAATGTATATTTTAACAAAAAAAAAAAAAAAACCGAGGGCAAATTCAACAATATTTTTTTTGAAAATTTGCACTTTACCCCTTAAATTTGTTAATTTCGTTAAATTTTTTAACGAATTTAACAAATTCAAGGGGGTATTGTGAAATTTTTTCAATTTTTTACAAATTCAGGGTGTAAAAGTGCAACAATTGAAAAAAAAAAAAAGACATGCGCCTACAATAGGCGCATGTCCTTTTAGACATGCACCTGGTCCAGGCGCATGTCTTTTTTTCTTTTTTTTTTTTGTGAAAATTTTGCACTTTACCCCTTAAATTTGTTAATTTCGTTAAATTTTTTAACGAATTTAACAAATTCAAGGGGGTATTGTGAAATTTTTTCAATTTTTTACAAATTCAGGGTGTAAAAGTGCAACAATTGGAAAAAAAAAAAAACATGCGCCTACACCAGGCGCATGTCCTTTTAGACATGCACCTGGTCCAGGCGCATGTCCAAAAGAACATGCACCTGGTCCAGGCGCAAGTCTTTTTTTTTTTTTTTTTGCAAAAATATACATTATAACAAACGAGGGCAAGTTAGTAATTTTACAGGGGAAGGGGGCTGCGTTTAGCGCATTAGGGGGGGCTGCGTTTAGCGTCAGTCTGTACAAATAAGTCAATTAATCTTCTCTTTCAATTCTATGCCCCAAGAAGATTTTCTAGTCAACATCAAAGAAAAACACAATGGAAAATGAAATTGAGTAATGCTATGGATACCTAAAGAGTATTAAATTTTTTTAACTAAATGATGTGTCAGTTGATGTGGCAGCTGATATGGTACAAAAAAACAAAATAAAAAATCATAATTAATGCTCACATCAGCTGCCACATTAAACATCAATTGACACATCATTTGGTGCAAAAAAATTTATACTTTTTAGGTACCTATAGTATTGCTCAATGAAATTTTCAAACGATGCAACTTTTGGAATTGAAAATGAAGTGAAATCTGGTGAAAAGGAAAAGCAACAATTCTCTTAGGCGATAGTTTCAAGTGTTGGCCTTTGATCACGCCAAAAACCGGTGATCTCGCCGGTGAATAGTAGACTGGTTATAATAGTGGTGATGAACACATATCTGGCTGAAATTGTACCTGAGAATAAAAGAAAGAAACACTATGAAGGAGTCAGGATTGTCCGACTCAAACCCTCCGGCAAGAGAGTAAGTTTAATGGCTAGAAAAGCTCTCCAACAGTCTAGGAACGGTGAGAATTATTACACTTGACAAGTATTGACGCCTTGATAAGTTCTTTTCATTTATTTTGTTAGATGTATCTATTACTAGGCTTGTTGCATCTCTTGGTCTTTTGTGAGCAATATCTTCTTTTCTTTTAGCAAAGACGAGGAAGAGAGACGCCTGCACGAGAGTGAGAACTCCGCCCTTAAAGGTGAGCAATTGCAACCGGCACCTATTTATGTTTCTTCGCTCGTGGAAGCTAATGTTCATGACTCAGGACCTACTGCAATGGTTAAAGGAGATGCAACTTACTGCAACGGTTATAGGAGGTGTCACTTATTCTTGGGAGGTAAGCTAGCAAGAATGTCGCTGCAACAGCTTCACTTGTTGTCTCCATTGTCGTTGAGTAAGAGGGTGACCAATCTTTTGTCGAACTGGTGCACATGTCAAGGAAAAGGAATGTCGAGGTGCTGGGGTCACCTGAGCGACCCGAACACGACAGGCAACCAAAGGGGGAGGTGTGGCAGGGAGGAGAATGTCAGCACAGAGGGAGCCACTTCTGTTAGAAGAGGAGTTGCCTGAGTCCCTCGTGCAAGCTGGCAAAGTCGATGTGAACTTGCAAGCATCTAAGTACACAATCCCATAGAATATCAGCTTCAACAACTCCACACACAGTGTTCCCAGCCGCTTATTGGGAAAACACAAAAAAAGGAATGCCAAAAGAATCACAAATCCATCAGCAACCAATGAAAAGAAAAACAAAGATTATATTATCGAATGACTGAAATAGAAAGTGGACGTTATACTACAAAGAATCAGGGTCAACTGTAAGGAAATTTACGAACATTGAGTTTTTACAGACAACAGTTTATGAGGATTCTTATCAGTATTTCACAGTCGCCTTTCACTTATTCATGCTTTCTGTATCAAAAAATAATAGAAGAAAAGAAAATCTAACATACCATAGCTTACAATACAGCATTGGTATTCTAAGGACACCGGAAACCATCATATAATGATTACTGTATTTCTGAAGCTTAGAACAAAGCTCTTCTTGTACGTTCTCTTATTAAATATCAACTGTCAATGGATATGTTGGTATGTTGCGGTAATCAGATTTTTCAGCCACCTTTTTACAGACATATATAAAGTGAGAATCCGGATCTTCCAAAACATAATCTGCAGGAAGTAAGTACTTTTCCGTGGTAGGAACAGGTTCCAAGTATGATTTTGTAGATGAAGTGGAACCTGCAGGTCTTTGAAAGCCAGGTCTAGCTGCAATATCAAATAACAGAGACTACGTTATTAGAAAATAGGAGCTCCTTATTTTTTGTTTTAACATGATACAAAAGTTGTCTAACAGTCCATTGAAAACCAGGTCTAGATGCAATATCAAATAAAATAGACAACATTCCTAGAAGATTGGAGCACGTTTCTATTTTTTTCTCTCACAAACAACAATGTGAAATTCACAAATATTGCATGAAAGTCGTATCTAGCCCAGCAGTCTTACGGAGGCCAAGAAACAATTATTAGACTCCATGCTCTTTTCAAAATAGCCACACACCGGAATGCAATTCTGGCAGTAATCCCATTTTCAACATGCTTAAGAAGAAATAAGCATCCAATGACTACTTAATTTATATAGGGCATATAGAAACTAACATCCTCCTCATTAAGTATTTCAACCATTCATCTTTTCCCAGATAATTTCACAATATTATAGTCTCTCCCCCCCCCCCCCAACAAAATGAAAAAATAAATAAAAACTGGTAAGCATCATGGAGGGTTAAAATGTGTTCAGATAGAGACTAAAAAGAAATTCAATGTTATTCTAAATATTTTCAACTATATATCCAACACTGAAACCAGAACCTAGCACCACCGAAAAACCAAGGAAACAAAGGAATGAACATCCATAAGAAACACGTTAACACCTGGAAAAGAATTTCCAAGGATTTGCAACAGGCATTTATTCATATAGAAGCATTTCATTCATTTTGATAAACTCTAACTTTGCTCTAATTCACCTAGTGCCAGAGGGAGTTGGTCATAGTACCTAACCAAAATGGAAATACTCTTGAAGGAAAGGTTCCCATTATTTTTGGTAGCATCATGAAGGGTTGAAAGTTGATATAACTTGATAGAAACTAAAGAAAGAGACATTGGTATCCAAACGTCTTCAATTTGAACCCAAGAACCATCCACCAATTGATAATAACACGAATAAACAAAAAAGAGAAAAAGAAAATTAAGAGGGAACAACCAGGAAGAAACAAGTTAACAACTGGCCATGAATATCTTAAACACTAGCAATGGGCCTCTAACTCTTACAGAGGCGTTCCATCCATTTTAGTTCCATCCATTTTAATCTAACTCTAACATGCTCCAAATCACCTTTAGCCAAAGGCAGTGCCTGGCCACCTTAGCCAAAGGCATCCATGTTAGACATAAACACCCTGTGATGAAGTTTTGCCAAACAACCCCCCTTGTTAACCAGTTTAAACATAAACTTATGTCTCAAACACGGTTATAAGACTGACCCCTCGAACTTCGCAGTTTAATGATCGGGAGGCTGAGGTCTCTTACCTCCTTTGCATCCTTTCTCAGGTGCAGTTGTTTAATATTATCTAATAGCCCGGGTTCTTGTTCTTGGATGTTGGAGGGTTCAGGTCTATACTCTTTCCGACACTTTTTCTCTCATTTGACTCATCCCAACCATCCTCATTTTCCCCCTCATCTTTCATTTGGAAAGCTTGGGTGCGTTTAAGGTCAGGGCTTTTGTTTGGTCCATGGTTCTTAATAAGCTTAATAATACTAATGACGTCAAGCAAGCTTGAAGACCATGTAAGAGGATTTCCCCAGATTGGGAAAGCAAGGCTCAGAGTCTCATGATCACCTTTTTCTTCACTTTGATGGAAGCTCGAAATTCATGGAATAAGCTGTTTGGAGTGCTTGGCTAATCTTGGGTGTGGCCAAAGTTTATTTCTTCCTTTCTGCAGTTGCATGTTAAGGCTTTGGCAGGGATAAGGATACTAGTATGCTGTGGGGGTGTGGGGTGTTTGCTATTCTGTGGTGCATTTGGCTAGAGGGAAATTGTAAAAAATTTAGAGATCAGTAGACATCCAGACACTTGCTTTGGGATAGGGTGGTGTTTGTGGCTTAGGTAGGGGCCTCGGTTAAGTGTGCCTTTAGAGGAGTCCCCATTTCAGACATGCAGCCGGATTGGCAAGCATCAATATTTGGAGTCTTTACTTTTTTCTCGTTGTATTTTCTTTCATTCAACGGACTTCTCATCCGTCTTCTAAATCTATTTCTTTCTAAATATAATCTTCGTTTCTAATCTAAAAAAAACACAAGAAGAACAAGAACAAGCTACACTATTCAGCAAATCCTCCAACAAAGTTCCATTTCCTACCGTCTATCTACTCAATCTCACGTAAAATAGACTTTCTATCTCTACTATCACCTATGACTTCCTTATCCCAAAGCTTGATCTTCTCATTACTACATCTTAGCTTTTACAGAATAGCAACCCCCTCCCCCTTTCTCACAAAATCTAGTGCTGAACTGGACTTCCACCCTGCCATCTAGAGAAACATGTGAATAAGAGTAGAAAAATCAACGAAAACCTCCTACGTGAACCATCAGCCCAGGATAGTCCTTCAATACCTACACAAACCCTTGAACACATTCGACATAATTGCAATTATATCAAGTTATCCGTACTACATAGAAAGTTGAGGATAAGGAAAATGAGTTCCCCAATATTATTGAATTACTCTTTACGAGGAGTATGATTATGGTAAGCTTGAGAAGCTATAAGCAAGAATGAAATGACAAATAATAGACTTACATTTTAAGCAAATAATAATCAGCTAACACAGATAACAGCAGAATATTTACCAACAATCACCCCTTAAAGAAACTACTGATCACAAATTGGCATTTACCAAAAAGTGTAGCTATACGTGTCAACATTAAGAACATGCCCAAACTGAAAAGAAAATGCAGTAGACATAAATGTCTAGCATGGATTTGATGAAAGGTCCACCAACCTAATTGAAGGAGGGAGGAAGGTCATGTATTAACAACTCTGAAGGTCAAAGAGAGGCTTTCAACTATAGTTGAATACAATTACCAGCAAAATTAGATGATAATTACTAAGCATGAGTAGTTCTAAACAGCAAAAGAAAAATCCAGATAAATTCCTATACGCGGAGAAAACTAGTAATCAAACGCAAGACATTTGCGTAGTGTGAAAACAGAAGGAACTTATGTCAATGTACAATTCCATCTGCAAGATATTTTAATTAGTGCAAAAACAGAGGGCACTCACGTATAATATACAATTCTATTTTCCAATTGTATGCTGGTCTGTTCAAATGAGGTATCCTCACAGTCGGATCACCATAAGTTATCTGCAAATAGTAATTTGATACCCATTTATCAATTTTACTTTTGAAAGGTAAGGGGAAACAGTTACTAGAATAAAGCTTCTTCTCCATGCATATATTACCAACATGTAGATTCCTCCAGGTTTAAGAAGCCTGCAAGCAAAAAATTTATAATATAATGAAGTAGAAATTTCAACTATATAACATTAAAACCACAGAAGTATGATTCTACATGTAAGTGATCGGTAAACCTACAACCTGCTCACTTCCCCCAGCATTTGAGCAGCGCTAATTGGAGAATCAGTACCACACTAAAAACCAAAAGCATTCATTCGAAATCAGAGCATCAGTTATCAGAAAATCTCAGAAGGGAAATTCATACGAGTGCTTACCATCAGTGAGTCAAGAGTTCCTATATCGGCCGATTATGCAAGCAGAAAGAAAGACACAAACAAGTATCATCAGTCTGCGACACATCTTAGTTAAAAGAAGTTGAAATATGATAAGCCAGGCATGAAGAGACATCCATACCTTTATCAATGACACTATCAAATAATTCATCGGGAAAAAAGCTCATGTCCTTAACATCCATCTGCATGTCTATTACTTTTATAAGGATACTTCACCAGCAGTAAATGTTCTATCAGAAAATACAACAAGTATAGATGACACTATTCTGTAGAAAGGATACACTTCAACTGCGGAACATCTTCATACTTCCTTCTCATCAGGTCAATAGCCACGGAAGAAATGTCAACATTCATAATGTCTTCATACCCATCCTTGACCATGTCTTCCGAAATAACTACAGGATAAAAAACTTTCTATTCAGCAGCATTATAAAATAGTTATATAACAAAAGCAAGTATTTAAAAAATAATAATAATAATAAAAGCAATATTTAGCCCTATAGAGACTGATGCCACCAAAAAATAAACTCAACAGAGCTCAACTCAGCTTTAGGTCAGCGACATGAATCCTTTTCTGCAACTCAATTGTATTCAATGCAAGATCATCGGTATTCTTCTCAAGTATCTCTGCTATGATAAAGGACTGAAGTACCAGTGTTGGGCATGGGAATGGGCGTTGGTGTCCTACAGTCCTACTCACCAAAAGTGTCGGATTTACACAATATACAGGTCTGCAGCTGCCACACCCATGTCCCAATTAACACAACTACTTATGGTGAAATCGAGAGACATGTTACAAAGATTGTTGACCACATTATTTTGGTCGTTTCCCACCTCTAACACCACTGTTATTATTGATATTATCACACCTTCTAGCTACTGCACATATTGGTTAAGTTGTATCGTGTATGCATTCCAACCATCCAAAGTGGTTTTCTACACCTTATCTCCTATTTGGTCAACTCAACTGTCTCACAAGTGTGTTCATTTCATCTTTTATTCATATCCATCTTAGCATTCTCATTCCCGCTCCGCTACGCTCATTTTGTTAACATGATCTTTTAAGTTGTCCAACTTTCTGTTCAAAAAACTAACGAGTTTCTATTTAACACTCTATTTTAGGCCTCTTAAAGTGATCTTAAGCATAAAGATGCATGAATTTCCAAAAGCCCAAATTTCAGGTATTTGAAATAGTTTCAGTAATCAACCAGCTTAATCCTTTGGGAGAGTTTCAAGTTCAAAATATTTCCTATAAACAGATCATTTACTATTTAGAGTGAAACACCATCTCCCCCTTCCCCCAACAAATAAATATATAAATTAATTAAATTAAAAAATTAATATATATATATATATATATATATATTTCATTTTCTTCCACCCCTACTTGTAGTTAACAAGCCTCCTACTTATATACATGTACCCATACACACAAACACTTAGATGACATACAGCCCCTCAGAAAGCTGCATAACAAAGCAAAAACATCATAGCCCACAACAACTAAGCTACGAATTTTTATTTTTACTTTCGATAAGTAACTGTTTAGCTAAGAATTTTAGACCATTAATCCAAAGAAATACATTAATAAAATTGAATAATACTAGTCATATTCGTGCCCTGGTGCCATATTCAGACATTGATACTTGTATATTTTCAAAAGTCTTAACAACGTGACAATATATTTAAGGATGGGAAAAAAGGACAAAGAGAGAATATCAAAGAGACGATCTTGTTCTTTTGTTATTCTTTCCCGAGTGTGTGTTCTCCCTTGCCAAGATTCTCTGGTCTGGGCTTTGGAGGGGTCTGGGCTTTATTTTTGTTGCTCATTTCTATCGCACTTTCTTCAATCTCCTAATCCTTCTCCTTTTCCCCGTAAAAGCCACTCCATCCCGCAAAAGCTTCAAAGATAAGGCCTGACCTCTAAAAATTCTGGAATTCCGCTCCGTTCACAAGCACCATAAAATGGCAAACACCCCGCACTGCTAACGCGAGGCTACATCTCCATCATTCCCGAATCCTCGAACTTGCAATTGAAGAAAAGAAAATCTAAGATAACTGTTCCATGCTATAGCTGTTGATAGTTCCCTTTGATAGAATTTGGCCACTAATTTCTTAACCACTCATCAACCATGAATTATCAAGTCCCAAATGTAGAAAGTAGGTCCCACTTAAAACATGGTGGGGAATGAATTAAAATTAAATGGATGAAACGATTGGATCAAAATAAGCTTCTTCTGGTGTGTTTCCTGAGTGAAGGGGGAGAGAGGTAATAAAAAAAGAGGATTTCATGGATAAGAATAGAATGCAGTTGTGGATAAGAAATCCACCATAACAACCAAAAGGGAAAAAGACACCACGAAAAGGAAACCAAAACAAGACTAACAACTAACAATACCCCCCAACCCTATGAGTCCAACCTAGAACCTAGACTCCATACTACCAACAAGACGACCATTTTACAGAAGAAATTCAGGACTCTTGGAATAGAAACCATCTCAAGACACGCTAATCAGCACCACCCCTCCTCCTGGTTTGCGGCTCTCCATAATTTACACAGAGAACATCATCCTAAGCATTTCGCTGACCCTTCTTTCTTACTATTGGCCAATAACACACCCACTCTCATGGACTCCTAGAACAAACTCACCAATGTGACCCTCATCTGAGAAAGGACACAATTAGGTTCCCCAGTGTCAATCCAAGTGACATAATGGTCAAAACAAGATCTTGGTTCCCTTCCCCCTCTTGAACATCATATGAAACAAAGTAAGAACTTTCTCGAAATGGGAAAGATGCCTTTCCAATGCTATCCACGCAAAATGTCACGGAGAAGAGGCAAGTCAGTCTCACATTAACCCTCAACCTTCGGCACAGGCTGCTGTGCTTGAAACTTTTTTCGAGAAGAAGAGTACTCAAAGTCTCCTAAAATTTTCAATCAGCAATCCCTCCTACTCCACCTCATCCGAACCCCACATGGTTCTAACCTCCCGTTTATAATACTTGATTGAACCATCAACTCACACTCCCATCCTTGTGCAAATAGTCCTGACTCAGTGTTTCAATCTGCAATCATTCCTCCTTCTCCAAAGAATCCCACACAGACTCAACCTCCAGATCAAAATAACCGATCGACTTACCCCCCACCCACCCACCCACATTGCTCTGGATGGGGGCGGTCAAGTTTGCTTGAGAAAAATCACCTCTCACCAGGATTAGCATTTGGAAACTCCACATGCCAACATCCTCCAGAGTCACATCAGAAGACCGAAAAGCACTCTCCTTTGCAGATTCTTCTTTGTTATCACCCTCCGGAAAAAGCACCACCTCAGCAAAAGACTGTTGAACAAGAACCTTGAAATCCCCATTCGTGAGTATGCCCTTGACAATCAAATCCAAGTCCACACACACCTCAGCTAGTCTTTAACAGCACCGGGGTGACTATGCTCGACTCGTTTCGTCTCCTTACCACCTCCAACAAAATCTTGGCCAGAAGTAGAAGGAGAAGAAGAACAATAGTGAGTACTGCGTGTTGACACTCCTGCTGCAAACATAGGATCAAAACCCTTTAGCTACTTATTATGGTAGCATGTTCACCAAACAGTGAGCCGTAAGTGATTGACCTATTACCAAAATTTCAAGGAATCCATGATTGTACAGCCAGACTGTTTGCAGTATCTTTAATTTAATTAATCTGTACTAGTAAGAGGCATATGTGCATGGTAGGAATCACGTGATGGTCGGGCTGGTTGAAAAATCTCATTACTCTGTTTCTCAAATCAGTAATCAATCACATGCAATACTAAAGCACCACTTCAAAAGCCTTGCCTTAAGTGAGTGTGTGTGTGTGTGTGAGGGTGTGTGTGTGTGAGGGTGTGTAGTGTTAGATGTGGGCAAGAGAGTGGTTAGAAGGTTGGATGGGTGGAAAACAACTTTCTCTTCTCCTTTGGGCAGAGGGCTACTCTCCCCAGAGCGTGTCTTTCAGTATTCCCCTTTATTTCTTCCCTCTTCAGGGTTCTTGTCAGTGTAGTTGAGGGGATTGAGACTATAATGAGGAATTTCCTGCGAGAGGGGGCTGAGGGAGGAAGAGATCATTTTGTAGCTTGGAAGGAGTATTGTAAGCCTATAGAGGTGGGCGGCTTGGCTATAGGGAACTGGTCTGCAGGAACATCTCTTTAGTGGGAAAGTGGGTTTTGCTTTCCTCGCAAGACCTGGTTCATATGGCACAAAGTGATTAAAAGTAAGTTCCGCCTGTATCATAATGGGTGGGATTCTCGAACTGGGAACTTAGTCACCCACACAAGCCGGAAATTCATTCATCAATGTATTCTTTTTACTTCAATTAACGCGGTTAAGGATGGGTAATGGTAATGTCATACATATCTAGGAAGATGTATATGTGGGCCGGCTATCCTTTTGAAAGGCCTTTCCTCGGTTATTCTGTCTCTCTTCGGTTCACTTGGTACCTAGGGAGTATGGAGTGTCTGCTATTTTATATGATGCACCTGGATTAAGAGGAATTCTAGAATTTTTAGAGATCAATTGACAAAAAGACACTTGATGTGGGATACGGTGGTGTATATGGTTTCATTATGGGCATTGGCTAGAGGTGCTTTTAGAAGAATTTCTAATTCTACTATGCAGCGGATTGGAGAGCTTTGATTTCTTTAGTTTTTTCTTTGCTTTTCGTATTGTTTTTTCTTTGGATGGACCTCACGTCTCTCTTTTGTACCTTTTCCTATCTTTAACATAATCTTCTTTTCTTATCAAGGAAAACAAAAATAAAGAAGTGTTGGATATAGAAGGAAGCAGCTAGCCTTACAAAAGTTAAGGCTTTCATGATTGTGCTCCTACAATGCTTTTTTTTGTGTGTGGTAACTAATTAATCAGATAAACATAGAAAATTGCTATTTACACCCATAGAATGGCTGAGTACACCCCCCAACAAAAATTACAAAAGTGTCATTATAAATTTAGACCTAAATATCCTTTTTTTTTCAATTTTTTAGGCTGTTCGGCACCCCTACCGAACATCACTATGACTGTTCGGCACCCCTACCGAACACCCATAGTAATGTTCGGTAGGGGTGCCGAATACCCATAGTGATGTTCGGTAGGGATGCCGAACACCATTATGGGTGTTCGGCAACCCAGTGCCAAACAAACTGTTTAAAAAAAAAAAAAAAAAGGAGGAGGCAGTTGTGTTGGGGGTGGGGAAAGAAGGAGGCTGTGTTGCGGGGGAGGAAGGAAGGAGGCTGTGTTGGGGGAAGGAAGGAGGCGCGTGTGGGGGGAAAGAAGGAGGCGCTGTGTTGGGGGGGAAGGGAGGAGGAAGGGGTGGAGTGTACCAGGAAGGAGAAGGATGGGGTGAAGTGTATTTAGAGTGGGGTGTACTTAGTATTTTGGGAAAAACATTAGTAAGGGTAGAATAGAAAATTAGTGGGGGGTGTACCTAGTATTTTGAGGGATTGAAAATATTGGGGTGAGGTGTACTTAGTAATGGGGTGTACTAAGTAATTTTTAGGGTGTAAATAGCAATCCTCATAAACATATCTTCTTTCAAGAGCAGCAAGAAAGTGTGCTTCAATATAGCTCACTGATAAAGAACGGGACCCAAAAGTTATTGTAGGTTGCAAGAAGGAAAGGAATGGAGTCAAAATCAAAATCTGACCTCTAAGGTAGTGATTGTAGAACCTGAAAAAAAATGAATTTTCTACATAGGCCAGGCAACTACAGAGTTTAAAAGCCACTACTGATTAATGACATAAAGGCCAACTGAAGTAACTTTAAAGTTATAAGTTAGTGTATTATTTGTGTTATGAGAGTATCCACATCCTATTACGTTTCAAACTCCCTCCCTCCCTCCTCTCTCTCTCTCTTGTCCAATCTAACAGCTGGGTATCTTAGAGCACTAATGAGATACCCAGCTACTAGAACACCCTCAAATAAGCTCTGCATCGGCTCCATGCACGGGTTATGCAGAAAACCAATGAGTGCATGATTGTGATGATCCCTCAGAAACCATGGGTTATGCTTCAAGGACTCGGGTGCGGGTACTTGTCTAGAAGTCGGATTCAAGAAAAGCTTGAATTTTTTGGATACGTGGACTCGGCTTAAAAGGTTCCAAAAATAGGGTGCAAGCACTTCCATCCATTATGTTTTGATGATAAATTATAGAGCTATGAATATAGTACAGGAATTGGTGAAATATAGTTGGGTTTTGGTAGTCTAATTAAGATTAGTTGAGAGTCTGACAGCTGATTATTTAAAATTCTAAGGAAACTTGACTGAAATCATAACTAGGAGTGTCTGTTTACAACTTGAAGGATCGGACACAGATCCCACACCCATGTCCGCGCAGATCATGTCTGATAAGGGTGTGGCGAGTGAAATGAAGAGTCCTTGTTACATAGACGATAGGACAGTAGACTGCAAGATCTGAGGCAATGCCTTAGAATATCCAGGCGAGTCTAGCAGAGTTGTTTGCCGGCTGGAAAGAGGCGATCATCAACATCACGTGCAGGCAGGAGGTGGCGTGTGGGGTAGTTTCTGGAGCTCGAGCTCTACGATTTATGTGGTTTTGTAGTTTGTGACATGTCTTTGATTGAAAAGGAAGAACATATTAAGAAAGGAGAAAGATTACAAACAAGATGGATGATGAATCCATGAAAAGAAAAGTAAATAGAAAAGACAAATCAACACAAGAGAGCCCTCAAATCCGGCTCAATAACATAAATGGGCAACCCACAAAGGGCACCCCAAGCACTCACCCAAAGCAACACAAGATAGACCACTCTATCCCATAAGAGAGCTTTTGCAGAGCGCTAATCCTAAAAAATACAGGAATTAGCCTAAATGCACCAAAGAATGGCATAAATCCCACGCTGCCATAAAGTCACCTCATCCTTTCTAACGAAAAACAACTCAAGAGGAACGAGCCCACAGAATCAGGGCTAACCCAAGCCTCCTGACTGAAAACAACCTAACCATAAACAATGGGCACTATCCCATAAATAATAATGGGCACTGGAGCAATGACGAAATAGACGATCATCAAACACCAATCTGGAGATAATTTCTTGTAAAGCCTCTGATCCTAGGTCATTAGTATTAAGGTTGTTCAGCAATAGGGACCACACAAAAGATCAAACCTTAAAAGGAACTCGCGCCTTCCACAAAGAAGAAGCAAGGTTGGTCCATGCTTGTTATTGTGATTTGTTTTCATCTAACTTTGCAGAATGTAGGTACCTAATACACATGAACATACACGTGAACATGGGTGGTTTCAGTGAAGAAAGGCATCCAGTTGAAACATGTCCTAGTGATTCGAAGGTGGCCAAGGTATGGAAGGATGATGATAAGATGTTTTCCAGGATTAAGATTGGGATTGAAATCGGATGGGGATTGGGATTGGGTCTGTATGAGTAGGAAAGTTATACTGTCTATGCAGCATTGTAAGACAGTTAAGGAGTTAGTCGGATTTGCACAAGTGAGGTTTTCAGGTGCGAGTAATTGAACAAATTGTATAGTCTATCGCATGAGGTTCGACACTCGATTTTCTGCTAAAACTCGCTATATTGTGATGTGGGTTCACCAAGGTCCAAGGGGCCTTCCCAGTCATCCCAAGACGGTTTAAACACTCTAGAACCTCAAGAAACACACATCACATCCCCTTATAACTGACATCCTAACACCTATCAAAACCCTAACCGTTATTCCTTCTATACAAAGAGCCTCCTAACAAACAAACACACAAAAGACTCCATCGAAATTTCTCCTTGTTCTCCATTGTTTCTAGACTTCTTTTTTTTTTTTTTTCATGAGAATGGAAATGCATTAGATTAAAAGGAGATGAAATACAAAGGCTAGACGAGAAGTCCATCACAGAAAAAAGAAAATACAAGGATAAAAATAACTAAAGAATAATTGCAGTCTCGTAATGTCTGAAAGCGGAACTCCACGAAAAGCGACACCAAAAGAGAAGCCATGAAGACCACTCTATCCCATAAAAGCATTAGCAATAAGGACTGATCCCAATTCCTGGAATTACGCTCTGTCCAAATACTCAACAAAACAGCAAACCACCCATATTGTTAAAGTAAGGCTGGATCTCCACGTTTTCCAGATCCTCTAACATGCAGCGGGTGGAGAGAGGCAACAGATTCAGACCCACTTTAACAATCCTGAATAAAACAGTTCCAAAGATAGCGAGCACCGCTACAGTTTTTCATTCATATTTGTAAGCGAGCATGAGGTGAAAACCCCTATAAATCAACCTCAAGCCTCTCTAAGCTTCAAAGTTGATTTCGAGGATAAAATACCAGATAATTCATGATTGAGTAGTCTAATTTTAGATAGTTTAATTGTTTTACAAGTTGTTAGATTGCTTCTTCTTCAATAGACTAAACTAGAAAGCCCTAGGAGTTGATCTCAAGCCTTTCCAGGTTAGGATTGGTAGAGGGATTAGAATGTTAGTTTAATGGCTTATTCTTGTATTTTATGATCAAATCCTTATTACTTATCAAAAAGAAATGATCAAATCCTTCGATCACTTCGTATAAGATACGAATTAGCTTTTGAGAATGGAAATCACATACTCATGTTCTTTGTTGATGAACATGTGAACACATGTTCTCTTTCGGCATAGGCGTACTCTTTTAGAAGACCAACTCCATTTTTTTTTCTTTATCTTTTCCTTTTGTTTATGTTTATAATTAGCTATCTATCTACGATTGTCTCTTTACTATTTACAAGAATGCAGTATCCAATAAGATTTATATTAGTTTAGTGATTTTGTAACATCAATAAACCCCTTTTCTAATGTAATCACTCCCTCACTTCTAATGTTCTGTACCTTCATTTTTATTTTATTTGAAACATTATTTTGCTTCATGTTGTTTACCTTGTTTACTATTCCACAAATATTGTGCATGACCTATAATTATCTAATGCAGACTTCACACATAGTCTCTTGTTTGTTAAGGACTTAACTGAATAAACCCCATCAAATGAAGTAGAGGAATGAATGGCAAGAGTTGTGGATGTACAAACTAGAAAGCACCACCTTCTAAAATCATAATCAAAAAAAAAAAAAATCCGAATCCCAAACCTTGAAAGTGTCTCAATTTTAAAAAATAAAATGCTCTTTTTTATAAGATTAATGGTTTCCTAATCCCTTTTAATAGGAAAAAGTGCAAATAGAAGTCACTCAACTATAGGGGTTTTTCAGGTTTGATCACTCAATTATTTTTTGTCTCAAATCGACCACTCAACTATTTGTTTTGTTTAATCCATGGTCACTTCATCGTTAAAGTAACGTCATGGTCTGTTAAGTTGGCATTTGCTCGGCATGTGACACTTTCCTTAGGGGTAAAATAGAAACTTAAGCTAATATTTAAAAAAAAAAATCTAAAACTTTGTATTTTCTTTTTTATTTTCATATTACAATGTTAAACAAAGTTTTAGTTTTTCTTTTTTAGTTTCATATTAGTCTAAATTCCTATATACCCATAAAAAAAGGGCCACGAGCTGAGTACATGGCAACTTACTTAACGGGCGAAAGTGTTAGTTTAACACCAAAGTGATGATGGATGAAACAAAAAAAATAGTTGAGTTGTCCATTTGAGACAAAATATGATTGAGTGATCAAACATGGAAAACCCCTATAGTTGAGTGACTCTTTTTTGCACTTTTCGCTCTTATTAATTTATAAATATAATTATTTCAAAAAAAATAATGATTTCTAAAAAGAGCACTTTCAGTCTTTCGTGGCATGTAATTCAGTCCTCATTTTGGAAGGCATATCCACAAGTATGGCCACACCTTTCTCCACTTCATTCCACCAGTTTTATCCAATTAATTCCTTCACTCAAGACATTAAGCGTATGAAGTGTACACAACTTAATACACATGTACAACATTCAACCCTTAATATTCTTGATCCTCCTTAAAATTAAGTTACAAAAGCATAAAAAGAAATGGAAAAACTATCATAATCTCATATTTGGGATGATCGAATCCATGAGAAAGAAAATGAACCCAACAAAGTGGTTCATTGTATTTCAACTCAACTACACCGACCCGATTCAACTTATTCCAACTTACACAGCAGAACGAGTAAAGTACTCCAAAAAGAATTTCTCTTTTGACTCCCAAAGTATTCTTAGCAAGCAAAACCATTTCAAAAATTAAGTAATTGAATAATAATTGTTCATCAAAAAAAATGGTCGAATTGACTAAAACTAATTAACAATCATAATATGAATCCTGAATGTAGTAAAACATAATTCAGCAGTGTCTCAAAAAATTAAGCGAACCTAGACTCCAAAGCTTCAATACAATACAATTCACGGTTTCTCAGAAGATAAAAGTCTAGTGAAAGGGGGCTAATTTAATAAAAACAACCCGAAAATTGACACGAATTAGAAATACTCGAATTAAAATTCAAAAAGACAAAACAAAGTAAAACAAATCGTCGGAGGAGGAGGAGGAGGGCACTTACCAGCATTACCACAACCGACCATGAGGACGCGGGAAGAAGTAGGAATGTATTTGCGAATAAAAGGGCGGAGAGCTGGGTAACGCTGGTACCAATCGAAGGAACCAGCTGCCGCTTCTTGGATGTATCGAGCGTCCCAGTAAACGGCGTCGCCGTAATTGTACGAATTGCATGCCGACACGTCCCTAAACATCGCCACCGATGGCTGGGGTAGTGATGGCGGTGGGTTTAACGGCGTTTCTATGTCTGGTGCAGGTGGTGGAGGTGGTTGCTAAGTCTGGTTGCCAGTCTTTAAAGTGCGTTGTAAGTTGTAACTTGCAAGTAGTCGGTAGTTGAATTTTGGTCGCAGCGGCTTCAGTTATGGGTTCGTCTGTTATAATGTGGAGTATATTTTTGTAAAATGTACATTTTTTGCAAAAAAAAAAAAAAAATAGACATGCAACCCCGTTCCGGCAAAATTACTAACTTGCTCTCATATGTTATAAAGTATATTTTTGGAAGACGTACATTTTTGCCAAAAAAAAATATATATATTGGACATGCACTGGCAGGTGCATGTCTTTTTTTTAATTGTTGCACTTTTACATTGTAAATTTGTAAAAATTGCACTATGCACCCTTAAATTTGTTAATTTCATTAAATTATTAACTTAATAGAAATTTGCACTTTATCAAAATAAAAAATTTAACGAAAATAACAAATTCAAGGGGCAAGGTGCAAATTTTCAAATAAAAAAAAAATTAGACATGCATCTGCTGACACAGCGGAACTAACAACTATGAAGCTCTTACCACGAGAAACTCCAAGAACAAGCCTAAGACGGCTTAGGGTTTTATCAAAGAAGAAAACGTTTATTATTAATCAAAAGCTGCTCATAACAATGTTTAAGAGGGTATTTATATGCCCTAAACAAACCAAACCCTAAAAGTAAAACGACAAAAGTAAATAAGGAAAACTTTCGAGGCCCAAAATAATACTTAAACAGTATTTTTCGGGCTAAAAATCAAACGCATCACAGGTGTAACTAGTTTGTCTTGTAAATCTCGTCGAGAGCTTCGATTTGATATGCGGTGGGTCCCGTGGTTCATCCGAGATCAAAAGTTATGCCAAAATTATGCCCTACCGACGAAAGACTCCTCCAATTCGTGATTTCTACTAGTACTAGTTCTATCTATTGCCACTTTACCCCCTAACTTTCCAATACTCTTCCCAAACTTCTTATTCCTTTCCATCTTGTGCAAATACACATTAGCTACGTGTTCTACATCACCTGTGAAACGCATGTCATATATATATATATATATATATATATATAACACAAAATATGCTAAAAACATACACATTAGAAGACGAGGGCAAGTTAATAATTTTGCAGGGGGGCTGCGTTTAGCGCCTATGTTTACTTAATCCAATTGATTGAGTAGTCTAGAAGTTTACTCGAGTCTAGTCAAACCCGATAGAGATATCTTATACTCCCTCCGTCTTTAAATTATTTTCTTATTTGACCCGGCACACGGATTAAGAAAAAACAATTAACTTAAGGGTAAATTACACATAACCCCCCTTAACTATAGGTCAGGTTTAATTTGTCCCCTTTAACTACCAATTGAAGCAGTGTGTCCCCCTCAACTATAACATTTTTTTAAATTGCACCTTCTATTTAGACATTGCGGTTTGAATTCAAAAGTATTTGTCCACCAAAGACTCACGTCACCATCTGTACGTATGATTTTTACCATAATATTCAAAATAAAGATAAGAAATTACTTTAATGATCATCTTTATGTACAAAGAGGGTCTTAGAACAACAAGAGTAATATAGTCAATTGAAATACAAAAAGGGCACTATAGTTAAAAAGAATGCCTAAAGATGGTAATATGAGTATTACGTGGGCATCTTACGTCAACTCAAATAGCAGTGTCTAAAAAGAAGCTACGATTAAAGAAAATGCTATAGTTGAGGGGGGCATATTGCTTCAATTGACAGTTGAGGGGGGCAATTCAAACCCAACTCATAGTTGAGGAGAATTATTTGTAATTTACCCTTAACTTAATTATTAATATTGGTATAGTGTGTAGTTTACTTTAATGTTCATGTGCATGTGGCCCATAATTAAAATAGGAAGAAAAAATAAAGGTAAAATGGTAAAAGTGATATCCTAAAAGGAAAGCTTCAAACAAGACAATTAAGGGACGGACAAAAAAAAAAAAACAAGACAATAATTTAGGGACGTATGGAGTACAATAAGACTTTTTTTCCTAATATTTTATAACTAGCCGAGCGGAGTTTTAGCGAGCTGAACATACTCAAGATTGAGCTTGGTTTGTTTATATAATGAGCCTAAATATAAAGCTTGAACTTGGCTTGTTTGCATTGCGAACGAGCCCAAACCGAGCCCTTATCGAGTCGAGTCGAGCCGAGCTAAGTTTACGAACAGTTTGATTCGCTTGTAGCCGTTAGTCGTACTCGTGTCAAATTGGATACGTTCGAGTAGATATGCCCATTTTGTTCTGAAAATCGGAACCGAACTGGTTTTGGAACCGCCCAAACCGTGAATCGTCATGAACCGAAATCAGATTAGGACTTTTCGGTTCCGATTTGCATTTCTCAGAAACTGTGAACCGCCGGTTCCAAACCACCATAAAATCGTTCAAAAATTGCCAAATTTAAATTTTAAACATTTGAAACTTTGAATTTTGAAACCATTTGCTTCTACATGCTCCACGCCTGCACCTACTCTGACCTCCTTGGACATTAGACTTGATGAAAGACTGGAGGAGACTTGATGAAAGGATGGAGGAGTCTAGCATAGTAAATTTTGAATGTCAAAATCAATCTACTATATTATGATACCTGATACACTCTAAGCTTTTTTTTTAGTTTGTATTTTGATAATTAATAACATATTATAACACTTTTTTACACTTTATAATAGCTTTTTAAATTTTAAAATAAAAACAAATGTTAAAAAAATTTAAAAATTCAAAAAATAAAAAATTGGGAAATCGGAACCGGCCATCCACGGTTCGGTTTCGGTTTGCCTTGTCACGGTTTATGGAGCCGTCGGTTCTGAACCAAAACCGATTTGGGAATGTCTACATTCTAGTTGTGTTAGTCATTTCAACACGGCCCATATGCCCAACCAATGGCCGTATTTTGAGCCAACCTACTCGGATTCGACTTGAATTCGTTTAAAAAATGAGCCAATTCAAGCCTAAAATTAGGGTCATTATTTTTCAATTCGAACAAAATATGAACAACATGAGCTCAGCTCGATAGGCTCGCGAGCCTCATATGTTTGACAAGCCTAGCTCGGATTCGGCCTGACTCAGTCGCTAGGCTCGGCTCGGCTCGATTCAGGGCCCACCCTGGGCATAGGCCCACTTGGCGGCCGCCTAGGACCCCCAATTTTTTCCACTAAAAAAGGGTCCCCTAATCTCGCTAAATAACCCTATATAGATATGTATATATATATATATACATATATATATATATGTATGTATGTATACATATATGTATGTATGTATATATATACACACACATATATATATACATATATGTATGTATGTATGTATATATATATATACATACATACATACATACACACACATATATATACATATATGTATGTATGTATGTATATATATATACATACATACATACATACATACATACATACATACATACATACATACATACATACATACATACATACATACATACATACATACATACATATATATATATACATACATATGTATGTATATATACATATATGTATATATATGTGTATATATATATATATATTTATATATATATATATATGTATATATATAAATCATAAGAACCACTACTTAAAGTGCAACAGAAGGCGGAGAACAATTAGTTTCATATAATTGTTTCAAACCATAAAAGGACATTTTTGATGCGAAATGTCGTCTATGCCTTTCCTTCTAACATGTACGCATTTCTTCGGCTTCACATTCCAAAACAACTACCCAGTTGAATGCTTAACACAAATACACTCCAAAGAACCCTCTTCACTTCGAAAAATCTTAAAACCTCCGGCGATTACTCAGCAAACAACCTCCGACGATTTTATGAAAGATTTAAAAATATTATTGTGAGTTATTATCAACCAGAGCAAAAATGTCTTCGTAACTACAACAGAGCACTGAAAAAAAAAACAAGCACCAGAACAAACAAAGCACGAAAACAACTAGTTGATGAAGTATTAGGTTAGTATTGCTGAATACATTTTATAGTTGGCTTTTTTGTTTACAAGTTCCTAAATAGATTGAAATCTGAATAAATTTGCATATAAATTCATCGTGATGCATCAACTGAAATATAAAACAACGTTTGTAGGGTTTCAAATTTTGTGCATCGTAATGCAAATTTTGTAGTTTTTGATGCATCGCGTTCACTGATATATAAAACAGCGTTTCTAGGGTTTCAAATTTTGTGCATTGCGATTCACAAAAGTAATGCATTCCTGTGAACAATTGATGCATCACAATGCATGACCTATGCATCGTATTTTACTTCTTTATTGTAATTTTTCAGTTGTGTGACTATAACCACCAAATTCATACCGTAGAATGTCAATTGTGTGCTATGGATTGTATTCTCGATAACTTTTGTGATAACAATGGGAATTAATAAAATTCCAATTATTGTAGTTTCATTTTTTTCTGTATTTCTTGTACCAATCGCAAATTACATTTGCAATGCATCAAAGTGTGCATTGCGATGCACAAACTTGTATTGAAAAAGTATTGTTTTTATGCATCGTGATACACACCTTTTTACGATGCACAATATTCTATTGAATTAACAACATAACATTTGCGATGTATAATAGCGTGCATCGCGATGCACAAAAGTGTATTACAAATTACTGTTTTTGTGCATCGTGATGCACAAATTTAAAATAAAATAAAATCTAAATTTGAATGAATACTTTATAAGCTGCATACGAAAATCTTCCATTCTACCTTTAAACTTTCGAAACAATTATATCTCCTCTGAATTTCAACAATAACATGACAGCAGTTTCCATTGAATCAATTGATTTTGATTTCACAATGAACACGATTATAGCAACTTGAAGAAACTCAAAAACCTAAATCGAATTATCAAAATCTTTCGAATGTGATATGGATGGAAATTATGGTAAAAATTGCAATGGAAAGAAAGATGCAACTACTAAAACATCATAGGTTGTTACGGGGCAGTTTTGGAACAATTAGCCAATTTATCACTTAAAATGAACTTAAGCGGTTGGAAACAAAAATGATGCACTAAAGCGGTTGAAAATCCCAGAAAGGGAACCGACCTGCAATTATTCCAAGTTTGATCTCTATGATCACTTTTCATTTGAAAGCCCACATCAAATGCTTAGACCCAAACTAAAAAAAAAATTAGGTTTCTCTTAATCTATTATATACGTGAGGTGAGGTGAGAGAATTGAGGTTAAGAGTAAGACTCCAACAACCCAGCATGTTTAGTATCACCGTACTTAATTATTCCCTCGAGTGCTTATCTTGTGTAGAGAACCCTTAACATGCTTATAATTTGTCCTTAATACTTAGTCGTGCCTAATAAGTTGAGCCGTGCCGTAGTTGTAAGGCCCCGTCCCTATTTTCCTTCCATTTAGTCCGTAAACAATTCGTGTTGACTTAGAAGACCTTGTATTGTGATGTGTGGACTTCCATGTTTAGATCGAGAAAGTCGTCATGCTTGCTAAGCGTGACGTGATAAGACTTAACACGTGTTTGGCTCGTGGTTAATCTATGATGAGCTGTGCGGTAGTTCTGTATTTGTTTGAGACTATTCTCAACCTCGATTCGTGTTCATAAACATTGTATTTCCCCATGGTTGTTTGACCTAGCCTTTGCTTAGATTCGTTCATAAACGACAAGCACATTCGTCTTGTTGTTAACCTGTAAGTTGAGTTATTTTGAGTGTCGTTTCGCGTGTTTGTCTCGGTGTGAAATCAAGACTTTTGTTTTTCATCATTCAAGCATCAATGCGGGATGATTCGGGTGAGTTTTGGATGTGTCTTGACCTTTGTTTGATGTTAGAATTAACCTAGGATGACTTAGGAACATTTCAGGATCAAACGGAGACAATTTCAAAAAATTTAAAAATTTGGAAGGAGGGCAGGCGCCTGGGCGGCCGCTCAAGTGACAGATTCTGTGAGTGTTGTAGGCTAAGGGGCACGTGCGCGCCTAAGCGACCGCGGTACCTTGACGCCTTGTTTTGTCCGATTTTGCTCTCTCTCATTTTTAACATTTTTAAGTGATTTAAAATGCTCAAACAAGCTGAAAAAATGACCAAGCACTTACCAATTGAATATATGAGAGAATACAACCCTTATCCTCTCTTGATTTTCATCCAAACAGATCTGAGAAGAGAGAGAGAGTAGAGAGAAAAAATCATCAAATCTTGAGCTCAGGAAGTCAAATCGACGATCCATCTTTGCCGTAGCGTAGAAGGTGACGAAGGGAACAATTCTAGCCAAAGAAATCATCTGATCTGTTGGTGTATCACGAACCCACATCTCATCTTCCACGTTTCTAGAGAGAGAAAGTCAATATCTCTCAAGATTTAAGTTAAAAATCGACGATTCAACTTCGTAGCGACGTAGAGACCACCGGGGAGAGTACTTTCATCTGACCCAACTTTGTTCTTCAGTGTATTCATGGTATTTCGTAAGTTACTACCTTTTATTTCTTGTATTAGGAATTATTCATGTCGTAAAACACGTTTTTCTTATCGGTATGTGAAAGAATTGGGTTATGTGCTAGATTTAACAAGTAGCATGGGATGATATTGTAAAATGTGGCTATGTGAATTTAGTGTTTATCTTTTGCATGCTTAGTTGTAGAAATTGTTGACATTTATGCCGTACTTGTGAAATATGTGTTAAACTACGAAATATGAAATGTGAGGTTGGACTCTACGGAGTCTGAATTTGACTTGGAATATGTGTTTATTGATACGTGTCTTAGTTTGTAGAGCCTAAACATGTTGAAACATATGAGTAATTGATTACGTGACTTAATTCGTGAAATTAGTGTTATTAGACTCTACGGAGTCCGAAAATGATGTCGATAATGTTATGTGGATTACTTTATAAAAATGAGTTGTTTGACTTTATGGAGTCTGATGTCAATGTGGTAGTGAATGTGATGAAATATGTGGATATATGAACATGTGGTTGACGTTGAATATCTTTTCTATTTGCTTAGATAGAAGATAATCTATATGTGGTTAACGATGGGACGTCATCACCTTGATATGTGGTAAATTGGAAATGATAAATGATATCGGTAAGTCATAGTGTCACCGACGTTTCATGAGGGCGGAGTGCTAGTGAAACGCCGTAGTTAGTGCTATGATGAATCTGGGACTGTTCGCTACTGTAATACCTTGGATCCTTCTATGTTTGATATATTTATCTTAATGTGTTGTTACCATGTTAGACATATTTGTTAGGCTTATTTGAATAGCATGTTGATTGATTTATACATTGATTTCATGTG
The DNA here is from genome assembly GCA_016624345.1 of Platycodon grandiflorus. Lineage (NCBI taxonomy): Eukaryota > Viridiplantae > Streptophyta > Magnoliopsida > Asterales > Campanulaceae > Platycodon > Platycodon grandiflorus. The sequence continues at coordinate 20,175,380 of CM028368.1, forward strand.
TTTAGTATGCTTTGGTTTGTGATTTAATTCTTGTAATCATTCATACTTGTAATACGTTGTATTCTTAGCCTTCTTACATGTGGTTTTGATTGAGTTTCAAATGTGTTTTAAACTTGGTTTAGGGTTGGGATCATCTTAGGGTCACTTAGGATCACTTTGGAAACATTTTAGACGCTTTTGGAAGAGTCCAGGTCGTCCCCTAGCGAGCATTTGGCTGAAGTTTTAACAAATCAGACATGGAGATTCAGCCCGGCATGCGTTTTAGCACGCCCAACGCTAACCCTAGCGCACTGGCGCGCCTTACAGCACAAAGGCTGCGCCCTAGCACGCCTCCTATACCAGCATTACGTACTTTTTTTTATTCTTTGACTATTTGACCCATTTTCTTGGCCCTCCTTGAGCCACGTCCACTCCTCCTTTGGCCTGAGATTTTGCTCACTTAAACCAGGTGGAGAGACCTCAAATCTCTTCCTTTTCACTCTATTTTCACCTTACAACTTAGAGAGAGTGTGTGTAGAGCTTTGGTGAGATTAGTGTGTGTTTATTTATCTCTCCAAGATCCAACAATCCGATTGACGATTCGAGACCACCGTTATGTTGGGATTGAGTAAGAGAACAATTTGGGAGGCTTTGATTGTGTTTTTGGTGGCTTGATTTTCGGGTGTAAGTAAGTTACTAAACCCCCTTTTGTATACTTTAGGCTTTGTTGCATGCAAGTTATAAATATACATGTTAGACTTGTTAGAAATGGTATTTTCATGTCTAATTACCATGATGATATGTGAAAGCCATACTTAAGATATTTGCTTGGTATAAAATGTGTTGTTTGTATTATTGTTTTAAAGTCAACCTTAGAATTAAATTAAAGCGATAATTTGAGACTTTAATTCGGGTAATTTTGCATGTAGCAATTATACCCAAATTTTATGAATTGTAGTTATGACTCAGTCGAGTTGATTTTAGGGAAGAATTAAATACACCGAATAACGTGTTACATCCCTACGAGGATTGTAGTTCGTTTGATTAGGATTCCTAACCTTCGAACAATTGGTTAAATGTATGAATTAACACTTGTCACTTAGAGACTTGTAATGTAGCTCTAATGTGGTTGTTTAAATTTAAAAAAATATGTCCTTGATGATAATCTTTAGTAAAATTATATAATCTACTTGACATTGATTGGGTTCACTACTTTTGAACTCGGTGTTGATTTGCATAAGATAAGTAAATAGCTACTTGTGCATTGCATTGAGTCCAGTTGGCGTCGTTGATTGAGTCAAGGTAGGACAACGCATAGTCTTTACAAATCAATATTTGTGATCGCGATGGGTCGCCTTACCGAAGTTTACACACTCCTCCTCTGTTGGCCACAGTTGAGATGTAGCCCCACTGTTGTAGCAATACGCATGACTTTGGTTAGCTATTGAACCCGATGGGATTAATCGGGGACGTCGATACATCTAACACGAGTATCGATGCATATTTGTTTTTCTCGTGTAATGCAGGAGCAACGCGGAGATGGTAAAATGGAAATGATATCCTTTCTTATGTGTTTATTTAGGTTGCACCTATGTGAACATCACTATGCTACATGGTTTATATGATTTGTATACTTATGATGATAATACATGTTCAGTTTAGTATACCAATATGATTACCATGTTATCTTTACCGCTTGGGCATTATGTCATGCCATGTAGTTGCATTTAGTAACTTATTGAGTTTTGACTCACCCCGTTTGTTGTTTATTTAATTTTTTTTAGATCCAAGCCAGCCAGGCAATTCGCAGTGAGGTCGGTGAGATCACGACTTGTTTGCAGGTGGTCTTTTTGGTTTAGTAGCTTGTGGAGCTTGTATATATTTGTAGTTGGTTTTCTTTTGGCAAGGACGAATGGTTGTGTGAAGTTATGTAAACTTTACTTTAGGTAGTATCGTCTTATGTTGTAAATTGATTATTCTTTTGGAAGTCGATATGTGTATGGTTTATATTTGTTCTCCAGCATATTGTGGCCGTTGAGGTTGAGGTTGGTGTTGCTTGTTTCTCGAGTTTTAGACTCATGGTTCTGTTGGTTGGGTTCTGGTAGTAGTGTCGCCGATGACTAGTTTTAATTTTCGTCCGTTTGTTTGTTCGTTTGGCGTATTGACCTTGAGGTTTCGTGTTAGAATCTGGGTCGGGACGTCACAGCTACTGGCCCTAGTGGATGGTTGAAACTTAGCACACCTCATAGCTGGCTGAAGTGGAGACCGAACCGAGTGATTCTATGAGTTGTAAGGGATCAAGGGCACATTGATCCAGTAGTGCGCTTTTAAATATAATGATCAAGTCGGTTCTGCACTTATACAATAAATGGGGTGATAAGGTTGAAATTGGTTGGAGGTGTACATCGACCCCCGTATCCATCCATATGTGTTACTTTATAGTTCATTATGTGCTCCTTGTACGAGCGAGTTGGTCGCAGCTGATCCTCTCATGGAGTATAGCATTGACTGGTTATAACATGTTATCTGTTATATGTTGTTATTCCATAGAATTGTTATATACTGATATTGTTGATATATGAACTGTGTTGTATATAAGCATACCATGTAGTTGCATAGTAGTAACTTACTAGGTCTTCGATTCATCCCTTCCATATTGTTTTTCCTTAGTTCGTAGGAATACGGGTAATAGTGGTCGGTGAGGCCGACAAGGTGCTCGTACGAGGTTGTTGCGAAGCTTGAGTAGTTTAGTTAACCCGCTTTTGTGTTGCTTAGTTGTATTTGGGTAAACAGTTGTAGAATGTTGTTATTTTTCTTTTGTATGTATTGTTGAATAACTAGTTGTGGTATTTTGATCCGACACGTGATGTCGAGGTATATTAGAATTGTGAACGATTTGGGTATTGTATATTATGTATGTGATAGTAGTGGCCGTGTGATCAGTTATGATTATGATTGTTGATACCGTGCAGTGTAGCTCGATGATGTGGTTGTGTTATGGTAGCTGTATTGCAGTTCTCCGGCTAGTGTTATAGCCGTCGAGGTGGTTGTAGTTGTTTTTGTGGTTGGTTTTTGAGTATTGTGGTTTTCTTGAGCTGGATGGCTTGTTATATTACAGAGTTATATATGAGATATGAAGAGTTCATGTCCTAATTAGGGGCTCCATATATGGGGTCCGGGTTGGGGTGTGACATTAAGAGTCGGGATTTGGTAATTGAAAAGAAATCGAAATGATTTAGAAGAAGAAAAAAAAGAGGAAAAATACGGCACTATTGAATATTTCATTGTTATTGATAAAAAGGGGGAAAATACGGCACTATTGAATATTTCATTGTTACTGATTTCTAGAAAGGTACATCTTTAACTCTAATCTATTTCTTTTTAACTAATTTAAAATTGCGTTGGGTTTTCTTTTTTGTGTTATGTAAAATCTATTGCAATATGTTTATATAGGTAATTAAGTTTTAACGTTTAATTTTAGGTTTTGCACATTATATTTGTAATATCGCAACTTGATTATCAAACTTTAATTAGTAATTTTGTAGCTAAACATGTTACAAAAGTTATGCTTAAGTGACTATTTATTGTTTCTAGACCATTTCTTTTGATTATTACCAATTTATAAATCATGTTCAATGAAATTTTATAATTTTTAAGTCATTAATTCTTCTTTTTAAATTAATTTATTGCGATATGAAAATGATCAGTTTTTTTAAGTTTCATTTTTTTTTTCATGTACATGATTGGGGCCCCATTTTTTAAGTTTGCCTAGGGCCCCCAAAATCTCAGGGTCGGCACTAGCTCGGCTCATAATGTCTCATGGTTGAAATATTACACAATCAATCGCTAACTTTAAGGCAATATTGAAATTAATATTGCTAGGTTTACAACTACTCCTACCACAATGGTAACAACTATGCCTTAAAAATACACATGCACCTCACATGCACTTTCTCTTCAAGACAAAGTTGTTACCAAAGTTGTAGAATTAGTTGTAAACCTATCATTTTTGTATTGAAATTGATTGCAAGAATTATTCAATCAATCAATCACCTCTACTTAATTCCTTTCCAACTAGCTGGCTCTCCAAATAGGTTCTCTACAACACAAGGGGGTTTTGCGTCTTAATAAAATGACTCTAACTAGTCTAATGAAGTTGCTGTTGTAGGCTCGATGTCACTGTGTGACTACTGCTTAATGTGTAACTGTTTTAACAAAACAGTTAAGCTGCTGCATTGCTTGATCTGGTAGTTTGTTGATGAGTGATCTGGATCTTGGTGGGATTGCATATGCTTAACAAATTAAGATATCAGAATATCTCATTTTGTTCTCTAACTGAACAATGATAGTTGTTTTGCTTGCACAGCTTCTTTAAATAATTTCTCTTGTCTCGATATCCTACTCCCGTATTTCAATATTTGATCACTATTTTTATTTGAGCTATCTTTCTAATATCATCCTGTTAGTCCCGAAAGGCTCAAATAGGCTAGAAGGGGGGGGGGGTTGAATAGCCTATGTCCAATTTTAAAACTTTTACTAAGAATTACTTCACAAAGTTAATAAAAAACAGTTTGAAATAGGTTTGCAGCGGAAAGAACCTGTGAAGTATTTGGACAAATCAGAATGGCTGAAAACTTAAAGACAAGACCAACCAATCTTTCTAGGCAATTTGAAAGCTGGAAGTGTTCACGTGATGATTAAAAAAAGGGTTGCAGGAAATAAATGAACACGATATTTGAAGTGGTTCACACTTATGAATAAGTGTTACGTCCACTACCAAAGTGGCCAACTTTGGATTTGAAAATGTGCACTATGTTTTCCACTAGAATCTTTCACATAAAATGATCACTAATGGATCTTGTACAAAAATATTTGACCAAGTGTTTATGGTGAGAGTTATAATCTATAAAGATTAAACTCTCATGTGCCTTGAATGCTAAAGATCACAATCACTGAAAAGCAATAAAGTCTGGAGTCTAAGATCAGTGCTCTTCAAAGAATGTTTGATAGAATGTTTTTTGAAGCTCTTGAATGTACTTTAAGTTATGAAGCTTGAGAGTTGGTAAGATTTTTTAGAATTGTCAAGTGTGTCTTCAATTCTTCACTGTGTCTTCTATTTATATTTGGAGACAAATCCTTGGAGCCGTTGAAGATGATTCAGATTTTAAAGATTTGAATTAAGTGCATTTAATGTATTAAATGCCCTAATCTGGTTGTCGAAATCTAAATAAAGAACCTGCTACATCCAAGCAGTCTTCTTGTTCACACTTGCAGTCTTTGCTAAAAATGGGTAGGCAAGTACTGCATGCAGAGTGTCCTTTTCTGAAACGATAGCCTAAAATGGAATGATTTAATTAATGATCCAACACATTTACGTTACACCAAAGTCTAAGAATGACTTTGCTGGTAACATAGGCATATTTTCCGGACAAGTCTTGATCAGTCGTTCTTCAGGTCTTCACACATTGCTGATGAAGTTTTGATTGAAAGTGCTTTGACCGAGGATCATTGACAGACATTGCTATTGGGGATGGCTTGATAGACAATAGCCATTATCTGAAGATTTGGCTAAAGTGCAAACAATAGATCTAAAAACTATTACAAGGCATTTGTCTAAGTACAAGTTGCCACTCTATCAGACAAGCAGGCCCAATAGTCACCTTATATCTTAGATAAGGTGATGGATACAAGTAAATCTGAACGATATTTAACACATCCACACTCTGTCCCCTTTTGATTTATATGAGAACTTTTCTTTAAATAGGAGTTGTTTGGAAAGTTTCCGTTATAATCTAGTCATTATACAACGGCTAAATGGTCATTGTCTAGCTATGAGTGTAGTCCATGTGACTCTCAACTTGCGGACAACTTGCAAAAATATTTGTTTAGGGTTTGGAACATTCTTTAAGGTTTGCCTTAGTAGCAAATCATCCCGTGAGTGTCAATCTGTTTTATGTTCCTGAGACAAAGCATGCCTTTGCATCTTGGCTGTTTATCAAGACTGTTAGCTGTTTATTCTTCGTAGTTTGTTGTTTCTTCATCTTTGGTTGTTTTAGTTGTTTGCTATTTTTTTGATAATAACTCTTATACATATAAGTCTATTAAAACTAGTTTTTGGGGAATTATCTCAATGTAGTTTTGCAACATCAAAACTTTACTAAATCTAAGGTCTTAATACCTTCCGAAAATTAATCGAGCCGAGCTTGGTAATCCACTACTATGCTCGGCCCGCCTCTTTACACCCATGGCCCAACCCATTTGTTTTGGACTTTGGATTGTCCACGAACCCTAATGGACTATGAAGGTGTATTTGATATGGGTTTTTTTAGATTGGTTTTTGGGTTTTTAAAATTTTTATTTTGTAAAGATTGAAGAAAAAGTAAGAAATATATAGTGAGAAGCATGTGGGGCCAAAGAGAGAGAAAGTAAAAAACCAAAATCCAAAGTCCTAAAACCTTGCATGGAGAATAGACCCTAAACAAGTTTTGGATTTTCACCATGTAATATTTTTTTTTAAAAAAGGTAAGAGAGATAGAGAGAAAGTTGGTGAGGTTAAAAAGAAAGAAAGTTGAAAATCACTAAATCACGCACGAAAAACATACCATTAATAACTTGATTTATGATTTCGGATGGAGAACAACCCTTAGTAACTTGATTTATCATTTTGGACTTTCTCTCTTTTTAATCTCACTAGTTTTTCCTCTTTCTTTCTCTTACTTTTTTTTTTCAATCATTACAAAATAAAAATCCAAAATCTAGTCACTAATTAATCACGAACCCAAATGCAGCCTAAGTGTCTTCATTTTAGGTCATGATGACATCGTGTACTGGCTTCGTGATAATGACTTAATTTTAGGGTTTTGGATTATTTTTTTTACCTGTTGTAATGATAGAAGAAAGAGTAAAAGACAGATAGAGGGAAGGCTGGTAGGACCAAAGAGAGAGAAAGTCTAAAAACCACAAAATTAAGTCATTAAACTACGAAGGAGATCGAACAAACCATTGGTGGTTTTGAACGTGAACTGATTTCGAGTTGTTTGCTATTAGGCTCAGGCTCGGGCTCGAGTAAGCTTGTGTTCGAGTTAGTTTGAACATATGATTTGGTAATTACTTGAGTCGATCAAGCATGGCTCAGATGTTCGATGAGAACTTTTCGTGAACGATTCGTTTTCAAATGAGTCAAGTGTTTGCAAATGGCTCGAGTTTTTCCAATATAATTTTATTCTAATATACTCCCTTCGCCCCAAAAAGAAAAGTGCATTTGACAAGTCAAACTTTTAATGTCGAATTTATGTGTATCTATATCTGAATATAATAATAATCTTAAAAGTCTCAAATCTAAAGACTTTTAATGGACAATTATATCCCTTGCATTTTATAAACCTTCAATGTTCTATTTTGATAAATAAAGAGTATTATATATATATATATATATATTATTTTGGAATGTCCCAACTAATATTTTTAAATACTTTCGATCTATCTATTCTCTACCATTCTTCCTAATATACCCTTAAAATTTCATTTAATATAGAACATCCCAAAGAAACCCAATTATTTAGAATAGTTGAAGTCAATTAATGTTCATGTGTACTATCGTCAGAACATAATTTACAGCACATCATTAATTATGTTTCTTAATTCCTGTGTTTTATCCACTAGGAACATTTATCCGGGACGGAGGGAGTATATAATTAGTAACCGTATCTTACTTGTAGATTTAGTACCATTCAATTCTTCTTCTCTCATTCAATGAATTTGTCAAATCTATTCATTTTCTTAATTGCCGAAAATAATTGTATGGAGCTTATGTTAATGAACTATTATGGATGGGAAGACAAAATGTGTTGCATCCCTTTTCTTTTGGGAAAATTAAAAAAATGATCAACGTACTATCATTTAGTAACCGATTTCACCCCGTACTCCCAATAACTTAAAATTGACCAATGTACTCACTATTTGAGTTCAATGTGGTCCCTCCCGTTAACTTTCCATCCAATTTTTTAATGGGGCTGCTAACGTGGTTAACGGAACTAATTTATGAGGGGTATTTTTGTCATTTTCTTCTAAATCTCACCACCCCACCCACATACACACTCTCTCTATTGCCGAAGAATTCATCAACCGTTCGTCCTTCAGCTACTTCTCAGCCGTCAGCTTTATAACCAACAACTAATCTACCTGCTGCTGGCCTTTCCAGATTTTTTCAGAAGGGAATTGTCAGAATTCATGGAGGCCGTTATGAGGTCCGCTGGTATAGTGAAATGGTTCAGCAGCCAAAAAGGTTTTGGGTTTATCACTCCAGACGACGGCGGTGATGATATCTTCGTCCACCAGACCGAGATCCGTGCCGAGGGGTTTGGGTTCCTTAGGGAGGGCCAGCGAGTTGAATTTGTAATAGAGTCTACCAAAGATGGCTGTAGCAAAGCAGTTCATGTGGTGGGTTTAGCTAATTTATTCCTAAAATTAATCCCTAGACTCTTCAGATGATCTCTCCAATCAATCCCTAATTTATTCCTAAAATTCTAGTCCAAAATCTCTTCTCAATCTAACTCATCAGGTATGCCAACATCTCGATTCCTCCTTTGTCACTGTAATTTTTTTTTACATTTCAATGTTTATTCTATTACATTTCTGTATAAAATTGATACCATTATTAGATTTGTCCGTTATTTGTTGATGAAATTGTTGAATCTTTAATGATTCCAGGATTTGGTTATTTGATAATTTTTTTTTTCCTATCAGTTTGATTGGCTATTGGTTATTTTGTTGTTTGGTGATTTTTTGAGAATGGCGTCGTTGTCGAGTGAGAATTTGAAGAAGCGTTCAATGGAGAATAGTCGGTGTTCTACATCTGGTGTTCCGGTCAAGTGAAAGCCCTGAAAGGTTTCTGTTATTCGGGATTTTCTGGCTGGGTGTGGACTGGATTCTCTGGCAAGAGAGAGAGAGAGAGTATGTGGATAGGGTGGTGAGATTTGGAAGGAAATGAAAAAATACCCCTCATAAATTAGCTTCGTTAACTGCGTTAGCAGTCCCATTAGAAAATTGGATAAAAAGTTAACAACAGGGACCACATTGGACTCAAATAGTGAGTACACTGGTCAATTTTAGGATATTGGGAGTACGTGGTGAAATTGGTTATTAAATAATAGTACGTTGGTCATTTTTATAATTTTCACCTTTTCTTTTCGGCCACGAAAAATGCTATAGCCACCAAATGTGGCTACAGGAACCATAAACAGGATTGATGTGGCAATGCCACGTGCAATTCAAAAACAACTCACTTTTTTATTTATTTTTCTTACTACGACTTTTGACATCTCTCTATATATGAGGTTTCAATTTTCTTACTTGTTTACATTTATCTCTCTTTGAGTAGTTCATCTAGACATGCACAAATGGTTCAGAACTGACTGTTTGAATTAGAACCGAACTGCTCAAAAATTACATAAATCGGAATCGCGAGAAACCGGAACCGTCCTCGAACAGGAACCGCCGGTTACACGGTTCAGTTTTGATTTCCAATTTCTCAAAACCATGAACCGCCGGTTCCAAACCGTGAAAAATTGCCAAATTTTAAATTTTAAAACTGCCTTGTTTACTCTATAATTTTAAAAATGAAAAGTTAACAAAGTTTAAAAAATTAAAAAAAAAATACTTGGTACAAAGTTTTAGAATGATTTTTAAAAAAAAAAAATTAAAAATTGCAGTTCAGAACCAAAGCCGTAAATGTGATTTGTCGGTTCGGTTACGATTTGTTATCCCAAGGTTTTTGGAACCACGGTTCGAACAATATGGGCATGTTTAGGTTCATCATCTCCATTGCTCATCACCATCCTCGAGGAGTTAAATATTCCAGCCTCAAGATCCTTCGTTTTAGAAAAATAGGGTATACAATTATGGATCTCAATTTTCAGATAAATATAGAGAAATCCATGATCTTCACATATTTTAGTTTTTACTCAAGCCCTATGTATATGAAGATGCAATTTTTCAATTAGATTTCTCGAATCATAAAACAATCTTTACCATATCAATTTTACATTCTTTTAGCACATCAATTCTGTCAGTAGTCTAATGTGTATGAGTTGCTGCCAGCCAAGGTGGGTTTTTAATGGGGATGACTCGTAACAATTTTGAAAAATTTAAAAAGCAATGTATGTAGGTTTGGGGAGATTTTGATTAGGTTTAAGTTCTAATTTTTACATTGTGATTTTGAGGAGATTTTGATTGTTAGAAAAGCATAAAAAGGCGGAGAATCTATCGGATGGCAAATCAGACCCATTTTGGATGTCTTCGTCTTACAAACCCCAGTGTCATTGTCTACCCTAGGTTGGAGCACACGACCTTGTTCAAACCCAGAATGCCCTGTTCTTCAGCATGTTTTAGATTGTTTCTTCCAAACTGATAATTGAGGTGGGCGGCCACGGCGGAGGTCGTGGTGGTTGTGGTTGTATTTAAATCATAGATGTAATGTAAGAATAAATTTGTAACTTTTATTTCACGTTGTAAATAAATCATAGATAAACAAGTTTATCGGAGCTTATAATTCAGGGTAAATTACACATAACCCCCTCAACTATGAGTTGAGTTTGATTTGTCCCCCTTAACTACCAATTGAAGCAGTGTGCACCCCTCAACTATAATATTTTTTAAATTACACCTTCTATTTAGACATTGCGGTTTGAATTCACGAAATTTGTCCACCAAAGACTCCCGTCACCATTTGTATGTATAATTTTTATCATAATATTAAAAATAAAGATAAGAAATTATTTTAACGACCTTCTTTATGTACAAAGAGAATCTTAGAACAATAAGGGTAATATAGTCAATTGAAACACTAAAAGGGCACTATGGTTAAAAAGAATGCCTAAAGATGGTCACATGAGTGTTACGTGGGTATTTTACGTTAACTCAAATGACAGTGCCTAAACAGAAACTACAATTAAAGAAAATGCTTTAGTTGAGGGGAGCATATTGCTTCAATTGATAATTAAGGAGGGCAATTCAAACCCAACCCATAGTTAAGGGGGGTTATTTGTAATTTACCATATATTTAAAGACACATTTGAGATGCATCCATATTCAAAAGAGCTTGTCGACTATTACTCATGAAAGATTACTTTGAGGATATGCTTAAATAAAAGCAAGATTAAGAATAATTTAAAATGCAATAGTCATTCATAAATATCTTCAATCGAAATAAATTCACAACTGTAAACCTAATAAAGCAATAATAACAAATTCCATAATGAATTTGAGTAATAAATAATTAATTCACGGTCAACCCCCGTACTATAAGGTAGTTATTTTAAGATGCACTAAAATTAATGATTTTTGTATGACACATTAGATAAATATCTTGATGCGTGTATCTTACGTACTCTAGCCTGTTATAAAGATTATTTCTTAGCCTTTTGACTAAGGATATCAGACATGAGCTTATTTGTTTTGTGGGCAATTCGAAGATCTCTGGGGTACCAGTTTTGAGCTTTGAAAGAGTAGTAAGCACATTCACACAATTATGAGCACCAGTAGTAAGCACATTCACACAATTATGAGCTTAGCTATTCTATACCAAGGAGTGTTATAATAGTCTTGAGATCGATCTTTTATTTGGTATCAAAATCTGAGTAACAACTAAGAGATTGACAGTTAATTATCAAAGAGTCATAATAAATAGAAACCGCCTGATTATTATTTGTGTTATAGAACTCACTGAGTCTTCAATTGGTATTGATCTGAGACTGCCCCTTTTCATGTAATTACTAATAGAACCTCCAGCTAGCACCCCACATCAACCACTACCTAGACGTCAATTAGATGCATTCGTCGATCCCATTGGATGGCTGTAAAGTTAAACAAATTGCTTATGTTTAAAAAGATTATATTAAAAATAAAATTTGATAATAATTTATTAATCTATATATATTAAGGAAATGGTCAGAGGCCACAACGTATTACCCAAATACAAATTCAAACCAAATTTTGCTTAATTCTTTTGTTAGTTTTTTTTTAATATATAAAATTATAAGCGAACTTGAGAATTTTATACGTATATTGTAGATTAATAAAAATAAATTTTCGTTACCATATTTAAAAATACTTATAAATAGATGAATATTCTTGTTTTTTGTAATTACGTTGGTAGTTAACTATTTAAATATTAACTACGTAATTAAATTAAATGTGTGTGTGTGTGTATATATATATATATATATATATATTAGTGTTTAAAGATATTTAGTAATACTCATAAATATGTTTATATAAAAAGTTTAAATGTTTTTCTTTTGAGAAACAATTTTAATGTATTTATGTGTGTGTGTGTGTGTGTGTGTATATATATATATATATATATATATGTATATATAACATATGAAAACAAAAACTAAGGATTTCACCAAGGAAACAATTATTCATCGCCATTTATTCCTAAGAAATTTCCTTGGCAATTATGGCGGGAATCATCCCACCAATTTTTCATTTTTTTAAGGTTTTGCATAAATTCTTAGGAATATATTCCTAGGTAAATTTGGAGGGAAGTTTAGCTCCAAAAAAGAATCAGATCCACCAAATGTTCTAATGAAACTATTCCTAGGTAATTTTAGAGGAATTATTTCCTTGGCAGTATCCTAGCTAAATTTGGAGGGAAACTTGCCAATGAACTTAACAAGGAAATTTCCTAGCAAATATATCTTCCTTAGTAAATTTCTTGTAAATTTCTGTAGGAATAATTTTCCTCACTAAATTCGTCGAAATTTGCCATGAAAAATAGTTTCCTTGGGTAAATTCCTTGCAAAATTCTCTAGGGATATTTCTCCTCCCTAAATTCGTCAAAATTTGCCAAGGAAATTGGTTTCCTCGATATAATAGCCTCAACATTTTTAGGAAATAAAATTTCTAAGTAAATTTTTCAGAATTACATGGATTTATTTTAACTTGGTAAGTTGTCCTTGCCAATCCAGAATTTTTTTTGTTGTGCGCATATTTGAACATAACAATTGGTTAAGACGAATCTAGTAACTTCATTACAAATAAACACTTATTTTAAGACATAATTTTTTAAAATTAAATACTTATTAATTATAGGCTGAGAGTAATTATTCAAATAACATGTAATACTCCTTTCGTTCTAAAATAATTGTCTTGGTTTGACTTTTTGAGTCAAATTAGATGTTTTTTAAATAAACATTTGACGTATATTTTTTTATTTACTGAAATTCCCTAAACACGTAATTCGTAATACCAAAAAAAATATTACAAATTACATGTTTTATAATTTTGAAAAAAAAAATGTACGTCAAAATTTCCTACTCCTTCCGTTCCTAAATAATTATTCTGCTTTCTTTTTTCGTCCGTTTCAAAAGAATTGTCATGTTTCTAAAATTTTCTTTTTGAGAAATCACTTTTTATCATTTTATCATGTTTTTCTTGCTATTTTAATTATGACCATATGTATAAAAACTTTAAAAAAATTATAATTTTTATTAATATTTTTAATAAAATTAACTATTTATTCTTAATCTGTATACAATTAAACAGAACGATTATTTAGAAAAAGCGGGAGTATAGAATTATTCACAAAAAGTTGCCAATGATCGGAGAAACCGATCGAGTGCGGACTCGTTATATTGCAGGAAATGAGCGGCCAGCACATGGCAATTCTCTTACACAATACAAGGTAACGTGGATTGGTCGGTGTTAAAAAGTTTTCTTTCCATCTAATCTAAGTAAAGGGTTTTATTTTCGAGATTTAATACACGTAAAAAAAAAATTACTTCCTCCGTTCCACTTAAAAAAATTATATTTGAAAAGTTTAATTATTAAGCGATATATTAATATCACTGAATTTGATCATAATTACAAAAATACTTAAACATAACTAAAATGATTACAAAATAAGTGAAGGATAAAGATAAAAAATTATTAAAACTGTAAGCATAAGTTTTTAAAAGTAAACTCTTTTAAGTAAAATATTCTAAAATAATATAGTATACTTTTTACATGGAACGGAGGTAATAATACTTGTTTTGAATTAATTTGTAATTTTTAAGGCTAAGGCTGGTAGGGGTTTTAGCTTAACTATAGTTTTCGAGCTCGAATCGTGAGAATGCATCTAGGTTAAACTTGATAAAAAGAGTTTTAATACCCTTATCGTCTATCTTGAGAATTAGTTTTGAATCTTTAGGTTTGATTGAAAAATTAATAAAAGAGTAGGTTTTCTATAAAATCATCTTACGGAACTCACTCTCACGTATAGTGAATCGGTTCAAGAGAAAAAAAAAAAAATATCGGTTCAAGAGATTCATTTTACAGGACTGTTATTTTGCTTAAATTATCATGCGCCTTCTTCTGGTTGATACACGTTACACATCCCATGCAGTCACTTCCCACGCGTCACTTCCTTAAACCCTTTAAAATTGACCACACTAAACCCTGACATACACCGCAAAAACTCTTCTCTCTCTCTCTCTATCTCTCTTCCAAATTTGAAAGCTACTCTAATCCGCCAACAAACAGCAGTAACTAATGGTAATGGAGAAGCAAGAAGAAACCCACACCTACAACAACATAAATCCATCCGAAAAAAACAGCAACAAGGACGGAGGAGATGGCGGCGGTGAACTTCCGTTGATGGCACTGAATCACGTGTCGAGGTTGTGCAGGTCGGTGAAGGATTCGGTTTATTTCTATACGAAGGTGCTTGGGTTCGTTTTGATCGAGCGGCCGCCGTCGTTTGATTTCGACGGAGCCTGGCTGTTTAATTACGGTGTTGGGATACACTTGGTGGAGGCTAAGGATGAAGATAAGTTGCCTCGTGACACTGATGATTTGGATCCCAAGGACAATCATATCTCCTTTCAGGTTTTTCTATTTATTATACAAATTGTTTCTTAATTGGAGTACCATTATTCTAATTCCTAGCTATAGACTAATTAAGCTGTCTTGGTTAATTAGCCAAGAACTTTCCTGTCTTTTTTTTTTTTTTTTTTTTTTTGGAAAAAAGTAATTTTAGGGTCAACAAATTTTAGTTACAAAGTTACTTGGGAGATATAAGAACATCGTCAATGCTATCGTCTTATTTTTCTTATTTGACATGTTTAAATAAAAAGACCTTTTTCATATGTGGCAAAAAAATTTAAAAGATAGAGAGTCATTTTTCTAAACGTGCTCCAATACAAGCTTTCTTTTAAAACATTCTTTCAGACGTAATATTGTTTTATAATTATTTATAAAAAATAAAAAATAAAAATTACTCCTAGCTACTGTAACTGATTGATGGTTAAAAATAAAAATTAAAATTAACGGTAAATGACATTGATAAAAAGACATCATCTAGGTGACCCTCTAGAAGTAGAAGATAACCTAAAGGATGTCTTCCAAACTAAATATCACATTATCTCCACCTCAGCATTAGAATTTTGCATTGGAGAAATTTTTTTTTGAAAAAATTTATTTTTTCTACGTGTCTAATATTTTTTATTAGATAGATGATTGCATTGGAGAAGATGTAAAAAGCATGTTTCATTGCATTTTACAGTGCCATTTATCGTTCCCGTGACGTGGGTTGGAAAAGTTTATACACAAAAAAATTTTTTTTTTTTGAACACACTAGATGTGAGTGTGTGGTGTTCTATAACTTCTAAATTTAGGGGGCTGTTTTTGTTTTGATTGGATAAATTTTCACTTGTCAAAACTCAAAATGATAAGGTGCCATTGTTCCCAAGATGAGGGTTGGAAAAGTTTGGGATTCCTCATTTTACCTTTTTTTTTCTTTTATTTTTTTAATATTATATATTCTTTTGAATTTTAGTATATATCGGTTAGTCACCTTTGAGCTTAGTATAGGATCTGAGTGCAAAGCTGATAGACTAAATAAATGTTTTGAAAACCTAAGTACAAAAAATACGCAATCAGTTGGTTGACATCACTTAGAGCCCGTTTGGTGCAACGTTTTCAAAACACAACATTTTTAAAATATAGCGTTTTAAAAATTCACAACTTTTTTTTTATAAATGCGTTTGAGATATTAGTTCAAAACGCTACTTTTTTTTTAGCAGCGTTTTAAAACTTGTGTTTTGGGAAAAAAAACTGGGAATTTCAGTGTTTTAAAATGTAGTTGCGTTTTTTCTGCCGCAGCATTGAAACACAATTTTTATAAATAAGCTGCGTTTTATCCCTGCTTTTTTGCCAAAACGCACGACCAAACGGGCTGTTAGTGATAAAGAACTTGAGAACCCTTTATCCAATTATATGATTTTTTTTTTTTTGTGCATATTTTCTTCTTTGTGATTCTAGCTAGGATTATCAAGAAATCAATTTAACTCGGTAGTTGAACCAGTACACATGATCAGTTCTATGTTGCGTGAAACCAGTATTTATTCAATAGTCAGAGCGGCTCTACCTAAATTGGGACCTAAAGCATGAGTGCATGAAAATAAAATTAAAGCCTAATTCAGTTAACTTTATAACTATTCAACTTTTTATTTGTTAAAAACACTCTTTTAGCCTTTTGAGATGCAAAGTTATTAATTAATTTGTTATATTTTTTCTTGGTTTAAAGCTGTCTTAATTCCAGTTCAAGATTGAAAATGTGTGATTCAACTATTCAACTTTTTATTTGTTAAAATACACTCTTTTAGTCTTTTGAGATGCAAAGTTATTAATTAATTTGTTATATTTTTTCTTGATTTAAAGTTGTCTTGATTCAAGTTCTGAAGATGTGTGATTCTTTCTGCTGAGTGCCGAATAATATTGCAGGGAAGTGGCTATCTTTTTTTGGAACTCTAAATTAAATCAATACTAATTAATGAGTTTTGATTTGGAATTTTTTTTTTCTAATTTCCAAACAATGAAAACATTTTATTTTTATAACTTAATAAAGGAATGAGAATTGTTTCCTTTTTTCATAGCCTAATAAAATAGAGTGAATATGTGATTAACTAAAAAAATATAATTACTATATATACCGTCCCTTAATTATCTCTCTATATATAATTATATATTGGCGCCTAAAATAATGGAGGGCTTAATACAATTGCCTTAATTGCCTAAACTATAGAGTCGCCACTGCCAATAGTTTTGATATTTCCACTATTGTGTTGGACCACGAGTACTACCGTCTGTTGAACAAGTTTTCATTTGCTCATTCCTTGGTTCTACGTTTACCACATCGCCCTCGCTATTGCAGTATTGTTATTTAATTAGTTTGAACTTGGACTCGTAAGTCCTATTGCGTATGTTCTTAAGGGGTGGTACAATAGTAGAGTTAGGGCTTCACAAAGTGTGAGGTTTCAGGTTGGATCCCTTCCCACGCCCCTTAGGACATAAAAATAAAAAAATAATGTGTGAAGGTGTCCGTATACAACAAAAAAAAAATGTTTTAATAGTTTGAGCTTTTCATTTACACATTACAGTGTGAAGACATGGAAGCAATGGTGCAGAAACTGGAGGAACTCAACATTAAGTACATAAAAAGAACAGTGGGAGAAGAAGATGAGGCACGAATCGACCAGCTCTTTTTCAATGATCCTGACGGCTTCATGATCGAGATATGTAACTGCGAGAACTTGAAGCTTGTTCCTTCTAGTTCATTTAGCCGGATAAAGCTACCATTTAATCGACATAATCCTCCCGTTGAGTTACACGCTGAAGATAACGGGCATGTGTCTAAAGCTGGCTGAAATCAGGTGTCAGCACTTCTCGCTAATCACTATTGCTGGTCTTGAGCTTGGAATCATGGGTTTTTATCAGGTGCAAGATGGTTTAGGAAGTTTTTGGATCGATATTCGAATTGTTAGATTTTGAGTGGTTTTTGTCAGTTTAATACATGCTCACCGAGTTTAAGATGACATGGAATGATTGGTTGCGTAGTTTTGGTAACAATTCTTGCATCATTTTATGTCTAGCGTTCTTCCTTTCCTTGTTTTAGACATAGTAATTCTATACATGGTGTTAGTCCCAAAAAGTCAAATAGGCTAGAAGGGAGGTTGAATAACTTATGTTCAATTTTAAAACTTTTACAAGTTTTATTTCACAAAATAACAAATAAGTTTGAAAACAGTTTGCAGCGGAATAAACTGTAAAGTATAAGACAAGTCTGATATCTTATAGACAGGATCAGTCGTTCTCCTGTGCAGAATGGGAATTGAAAGTTTTTAAGTGAAAATCAAACACAAGTGCAAAAAATAAAGAACAAATATTTAAAGTGGTTCACACTATGAATAAGCGCTACGTCCACTACCAAAGTAGTCAACTTTGGATTTGAAAAGTGCACTATGTTTTCCACTAAGATCGTTTACAAAAGATCACTAATGGATCATGTACAAAATATTTGACTAAGTGTTTCGGTGAGAGTTATAATCTAGAAAGATTAAACTCTCGTGTGCCTTGAATGCTTATGATTACAAACAATGAAGAGCAATAAAGACTAGAATCTAAGGACAGTGCTTTCACAGAATGTTTGTTGGAATATTTCTTAAAGCACTTGAATGCACTAATTAAGTGTTATGAAGCTTTGAAGGTTGTTGAGATATTCAGAATGTTCAAGAGTGTCTTCAATGCTTCATGTTTCCTTCTATTTCTACTTGGAGACTTGATCCTTGGAGCCGTTGAAGAAATTTAGACTTGAGAGATTTGAATTAGATACATTTAATGCGAAGTGACATGCATTAAATGCCCTAAACTGGTTGTTAAAAGCCTGATTGGAAAACTGCGGCTTCCTAGGTAGACTCCAGCTGTGCCTACAAGCTTTGCCAAAAATATGTAGACAATGTGTTGCTAGGTATACTTGGAAAACTGCGGCTTCCTTTCTGGGAAGATCGCCTAAAATGGAAAGGTTCAATTGATGAACCACGTGCTTTACTGTTACTCCAAAGTCAAAGAGTAGCTTTGCTGGTAACATATGCAGATCTTCAGGATCGACAAGTCTTGATCATTCGTTCTTTAGATTTTTACACATTGCTGATGAAGCTTGGCTAGTAAATATTGACTGAAGGCTTGAAGGATATTGCTGGTAGAGGATGACTAATAGACAACAGCCATCATCTCAAGGACTTGGCTAGTGCAAACAAGTAATCTTAAAACTATTACAAGGTATGAGTCACTACAACAAAAAAGGCTTTTAACAACGTTTTAAAAACGTTGTAATAGAGAAAAGACAACGTTTTTCAAAACATTGTATAATCCAACATTGTCGTAGGGTCCAGTTTTAGACAACGTTTTTAAAACGTTGTCTTAAACCTACGACAACGTTTTTAAAACGTTGTCTTAAACCTACGACAACGTTTTTAAAACGTTGTAATAGGAAACGTTGTCTTAGACCTAAGACAACGTTTTTAGTCTAAGACAACGTTTTAAAAACGTTGTCTTTTCCCTATTACAACGTTTTAAAAACGTTGTCTTAGACCTAAGACAACGTTTTTAGTCTAAGACAACGTTTTAAAAACGTTGTCTTAGGTCTAAGACAACGTTTTTAAAAAACGTTGTCATTGTTTTTTTTGTTTTGTTTTTTTTAATTCCTGAGTAACCTGTCCCCTGTTCTTACCATTCTCGTCCCCGCACATCCACCCACATCCACATCACATCCACAAAATTGAAGTTGACAAAAAAAGTTTTTGTATTTAAGATGCAAAAATTCATCACTAGTCTAAAATTCTTCATAAATACAGGGAAAGTTTCAATGTACCATGATTACATCACTTGTACAAATCTGGACAAGAAAAAATTATAAGTCGAAACAATGTCCACTTCCCTTTCTTCTTCCTCAGAAAGCAAATCTTGATCTGCTCTTCCATTCACGACATTGCAATGTTGGTCCAAAAATCTCATTAACATTTCACGGCTGTAATGAAACAATATCATGGCATATTTTTTTTGTAATTCAAAATGGAATGCATGCTAGAGGAGGTGTTATTCGAAATCAGCTTACAATATCATGGCATATTTTTGTTGTAATTATTACCGCATGTTTACAAATATCTTAGCCAAGAAAAAAAACTTTTATTTGATGGTTTAACATTGGCCTCCAATCCTAATATCCCACTCTCGGTTGAACCTGTTTCTATGCTATTAGATAAGGCTATCATGCGGAATGGTTCCATTTCTTGCAGAAAATATAGTTGAGCATTTACCTATCTCAGAAATGTTTATTGGGAAACAAAATCATCTTGCTGACTCTTTGGCAGCTCATGCTTATTGTTACCAATCCAAATAGTCCCACAATGTTATATGCACCTAGCTATCATCTTCATGCATCCAAACCTTAGCTCATGACAAGGATGGTTTCCAGTCTTTTAGACAGTTCTCTTAGCTTTCTCCAGGGGTAAGGGGTAACGATCCACGCCCCCCCCCCCTCCGGGACCAAACAAACAAAATAAATTTGTTTATGATTTATGGAGGCAATAATTCGGGAGAGTGCTATCCCTTTCACTATAAACTATTAAAAGGGAAAAAAAAAAAGAAAAAAAAATGATGGACTATATTATACCTGGAAACATTTTTCAAAAGTAATCAAGTTTAATGTCAAATTTTGAACTCTCGCAAGTGCACGAGTACACCAGAGTATAGGTGTGCAGAGACAAGGATCGAACCACAGAGACAAGAAAATGATTGATTTTGTTAACTAGCAACTTAATCAACAAAATAAACGACAAAGGGTTATGTTTGTTTCTTTAAACTTCTGACAGTAATTAAACTAATTTATCAACTAATTAACCAACTAAATTATTGAAGCAATTAAATAGAGAGTTTACCAAATGTGGAGAGAATCTAGGAATTGGATTTCAATTGTATCGCCTTCTTATGCTCATGCAAATAAAGTATCAAACAACATCAAGGGCAATCACATAAATAAAGATTGGGATGCTTGGGTCACGATTTGCAACTTTGTACCCTCAAATTGTTATTCTTTCTTGGTCCGTCCATATAACAATTCGAGAATCCTTTAAGCATACGAAGATTATGAGACCTAAATCTTATCTTAGCATGGTCATAAATCAATAGAATTCAAGTAACAATGGAGACGGCACACATATAGCTTATGTATTCTGGTCGTACAATTCACTATATCCAAATAATCAAAATGGTAGAATATACGGCCTCGCATAAACACCAGAA
Organism: Platycodon grandiflorus; assembly: GCA_016624345.1. NCBI lineage: Eukaryota > Viridiplantae > Streptophyta > Magnoliopsida > Asterales > Campanulaceae > Platycodon > Platycodon grandiflorus. The sequence continues at coordinate 20,196,482 of CM028368.1, forward strand.
GAGATTCTATTCTAATACTCCATTGAAACACAATATGTTGAACGAATAATAAATAAATTAGAGCATAAGAATTTGATACAATCTACCTCCAATCCCTAGAAAGATGAACTTAGCTCATCATTGATTGCAAAACAACACAATTCAATGATGAAATCATACCTATCATTGTTCAAAGGATCAAACCTAAAAATCAATTCTCTCTAGGGTAAAAACTCTTTTCAAAATTGCTCCTCTTCAACCCCAAAACGGCTGATTACTTATACACTAAGCAACAGGGAAAAATAACCCTAAATCAAAAATTACAAAACTACCCATAGTTAAAAATGGGACAAAGCGATCGCTTTGCTTTGGCCAAGGCGATCACTTTGATTCAATTAAAATCCCTACTTGGAAAGCGATGGCTTCAGGGCGAACGGCTTGATAAACTTTTCTTCCTTTCTCCTTCAGCTTCCTTGATCTTGCATCCAGGCCCCCGATGTTTCACATAGCTCCATAATTCTTCTGATTTAGCCCATTTGATAATGAACTCCCTGAAACTTCCATTAAACATTAACAACCCATATTAATATACAAAAAGTCAAGAAATAGCCTAATTTAAGCCCAGAAAATACCCAATAAATGAGTATAAAACTCATTTATCAACCAACAACCAAATTGTCCTTTGATAACTTAGAGATATACTTGAAGTTAAGATGACAGAGTCTCTTGTGCCACAGCCAACTGTTATCATTGGAGCTCTTTGCAACTAAACACAGATTTGACTTCCTTCCAACAACATTTAGATCAACCACATACACATTTCCTTTTCTAAGTCTAGTCAAGATAGTTGTGCAGGTCTTACTTTTGTTGACAATGCAATGACTTGAAGTGAATTGACATATCATCCCCTTATCACAGAATTGTGATATACTCAGGAGATTGTGTTTCAAGCCTTCTACTAGAGAAACTTTACTGATGGAAAGTTTTCCTCGAACTATAGATTCATAGTCAATTGTCTTCCCTTTGGAGTTGTCACCAAAGATAACTGAGGGACCCTTTGCTTCAATAATATTGGAGAGAAGATCCTAGTCTCCAGTCATGTGCTTAGAGTAGCCACTATCCAGATACCATAAGTCTTTCTCCTCCTCATTGACAGCCATGAAGCATTCCTAAAATTTAAACATTTAAGTATATGGTCCCCATTTATTTTTGGCTACTAAGGGTTAGCATCCTTTTGGGACCCATACATGTTTAACCTTTGGAGGTGTGAACCCTTTAGGTTTAGGTACGAATCTCAAAAGGCATTTATGAATCTCGTGGCCATGACCTTTACAGAAAGAACGGTTATGAAATCCTAGAATATGTTTGATGGCATCCTTGGGAGTCTTCTTATGATCAGCAGTCTTGAGAATGACTAGTCTGCTAATGATAGGCTTATTGAATTTAGGCTGATAATGCAACTTCCTAGTGATATTAGGCTTAGCTACAGCAGGTCTTTTAACAAAATGTTTTACATTTTCAGGCATAATTCCCTTGAGCTTTTTATCAGTAGAGTTGTGGTTTGAGTTGACACTTCTTTGACTTATTATCAGTCACCACTGTTTTCACAGGATGTCTGAGAGCAGTTCTTTATTGCTCAGCCTCCCTACTAGTAGTATCATTGGCATTGATAGTTTGCTTACCCTTGGACTTGTCTGGTTTATTTTTAGCGTAATCAAATGGTACTTTGTTAAGACCAAGTCCTTGTTTTCCCTTTTGAGAAGGTTGCTGATCCTAGACTACTTTCTCAGGTATTTCCTCAGCAATCACTTCAGCTGTCTCATTCTCTTGAGAACTAGATGAACTTCCTACGTTGAACTCACTCTGGAAACCAATACCAGTTTTATCATTGAGAGGTTTTTGTTTTGTAAGAATGGTATCAAAGTTTTCTTTGGAATTATTCCAAGCATCAACAGCCTTTTGGAAGTCATCTTTCTTAGAATTGATTTTCTTGATGTGTTCAAGTAGTAAATCCACTTTTTCAACTAAGACTTTGTTCTCCTTTTGAGTCTTGATATTCTCTACTTGTTGTCTATTGAGTTCTTTCATCTCAAACACCAAGGTAGATTTCTCAGAGACAACCAATTCATGCTTTTTGGCTAATTTCACATAGGGATTTTTGAATTTGGCAAACTCTTCCAGCATGTCCTTGTTAGCCTTGATGAGTTCTCCCCTTGAGGGTTCATTAACCTCATCATCATCATTCTATATCATCCTGTTGAAATGGCAGTGATCTTACTGAATCATGGGGTGACTCTCTGGCCATAAGGGAAATGTTTGCTTCTTCAGCAATATCACAAGAGTCATCCTCATCAGAGTTAGTATCACACCAAGTTGGCATGTTTCTTTCATCAATGTCCTCAACAACCATCCCTCTTTATTTTTAAAATTCAGATTCGGAACATTTTTTTGTAAAACTCATATTTTGGTTTTGGACATTTAGAAGCAGGCTTCCTACAATTGAAACAGTCAAGCTCATTGTCCTTTTGGGAAACAGTAGCCTTATAAGGAGCAACTGTTCTCACAGGAGTAGCTGTTTTATATGGAGCGGTCGTTCTTTGAGAAGACTGCTGGTTGGAAGACTTGTTAAACTTTTTGAAACGTTGATACTTCTTAACAAACATAACAAAAGCTTTGTCAGAAAGAATACCATCACCATCAATAGATGTAGATGGGGTTTCATCAGGTTTAGAATACGAGGGTTCAATAGACATGGCTAGTAGAGATAAATTTTTAAAACTCTTTTCCATTTCTTGAGCTTGCTGAATTTCAAGGTCATAAACCGAAAGGCTTGCTTAGAGATTTCTAAGAGACAATTTATTCAAATCTTTTGATTCTTTCATGACTGTAATCTTTACATGTCATACACTGCCTAGTGCATTAAGAAATCTCATATTTATCTCTTTCTTTTCATATTTTTTTCGCAAAGAGTAGCAAGAGTTTACTACCTCATAGAATCTGTCGTAGGCACTTCTGAGGGTTTCTTTGGGATCTTTCTTGAATGAGTCAAATTTATAGATGCAAGTGTATAGCTTGTTGTTTTTTGTTTCTCCATCACCTTCCAGATACTCTAATATGGCTTCCCACATTTCTTTGGCTATATCCAGATTGATGATCTGCTGATAGGTGCTTATGTCTACACAGCTGTTAATGATGTTGATGGCTTTCCCATCCAGAGCATCATTCTTTCTATCTTCTTCATACCATTCTTCTTCAGGCTTTGGAATTTCAAGATCAGCAATTGGATCAACAGCAGCTAGTGTATTTGCTTTCATCGAAATTCTCGGACCATCTGTAACACATTTCCATAAACGTTTATCAATAGAGTTTATGTGTATTACTTTGTCCTTCCAGATATCAAAGTGAACTTCATCCAAGACAGGACAATGGTTCACATATGAAGTTTCCAACATTTGATGAGCAGTCATTGGATCTTTAATCTCTCAAGAATTTAATATCGAAAAAACTTGTTTTCAAAGAGTCAAGCTCTAATACCAATTGTTAGGTCTCAAGGTGTTCAAATAGGCTAGAGGGGGGGTTGAATAGCCTATGTCCAATTTTAAAAATGATTTATATAATTACTTCATAAAAGAGTTAGAAAATAATCTGCAGCGGAATAGTATGAAGTATAGGACAAGTTCAGGATGGCTGATCTTGTAATAACAAGATTAGCAGTCCTTCAAGCAGTTGGAAATTTGGAAAACTTCAAATAAACAAGCAAAGTAATAAAGCAGGAAGTAAAGTAGACAAGATATTTGAAGAGGTTCACACTATGAATAAGTGCTATATCCACTACCTAAGTGGTCAGCTTTGGATTTAAAAATGTGCACTATATTTTCCACTAAAGTAATCACAAGGATCACCAATGGATCGTGTACAAAAGATTTTAACCAAATGTTTATGGGGAGAGTATAAATCTAGAAAGATTCAACTCTTGTGTGCTGTAAGTACAAAGGATATCAATCTATGAAGAGCAATAAAGACTAGGCATCTAGGTATGGTGCTCTTCACAGAGTGTTAGACAGAATAAGGCTTTGAAGCTTTGAATGCACTAGCAGTAAATGAAGATGAAGATTGCAGAGTTGTTGAAGCATTCTTCAATGCTGCATGGAGTCTTCAATTTATACTCAGAGATCTCTTGAAGTCGTTAGAGAATTTTAGTCTTGAATTTGATTTGAATTAGGTGCATTTAATGCAAAAAGACTTGCATTAAATACCCTATGTCTTGCTGTTGAAATTCCATTTGTTAGTTCTTATCAGTCCAAGTGGTCTCTGTCCTTTGCCTGCAGGTTTGCCAAAAATAGGAAGACAAGTGTTGCCTGCAGTATGTCCTTTATCTGACATCATTTACATTTAAATTATCCATCAGAAAGGACAAATAATAGTTCTCCTCCTACCGACATCTAACATAAGTACTAGCCTTCAAATTTAATTTTTTTAACAACCAAGTAAAGAAAATATACGGTAGTAAAACCAAGAATTCAGTATTTCTCATTTCAAATGCCAAAAGGCCTCTATTATATTCCATAAAAGAATTTTTAACTTCTAATTAACCAAGATTTAATACATAATTGGGCAATTAAGAACGTACATTAAAGACTACATTATTGAATGGTTAAATTCATGACTATTACTGATATAACATAGTATTTTTCAACAATAAAGAGCAACATCTCCTATTCTCACCATTGAAAATCACTTTCATTCTATAGTAATCTATTCTTATTGCAACAAGCAGCACCAACTATTCTAAATCACTACTACTAGCTCCACTCAAAAAAGAAAGAGGGGTAGACATAAACGACCCATGATAAATCTCCAAACAGGTACTAACATAAAGATTTAAACTTCTTCAAGTGTGATTTAGAGATTACCAACTATTCTAAATCTAAAATGTTTTGCATAGTGCACCCTACGAAGGAAGAAGCTCAAAGAAATCAAGCCCATCGCAAACAAAGTTTAGATAAGAAAAAGAAAAAAAAAAGAAGAACTTGCACAGGAGAAAATAGTCCCTCTTCATTCCTACATGTTCTACGCATGATCAACAAAAAGATTTTTACATTCATAATCAACAAGGTATGAACAATTTCACTATTTTCATATGTCAAGCATAAAAGAATAAAAGTGTTAAAAGACACTTACATGTTTTTGAGAACCAACTTTATCTTAGTTTCACCATCAATCTTCATACATACAATACCCTGCATTGTTAGTCAATGGATTATTCATCAAGTATATATAGTAAATGAAATAAAACATATATATATATATATATATATATATATAGCTCCAGGATCCAGTCAATTTTCTAACAAATTAAGATTCAACGCTTCGAAGAATGAGGAGTCATCGAAAAGGAAGTAAAATGTTCACAACTCAAACAATTGTTAGTAGCATAGAGGTTAGAATTTCAGTGCTGAAACAGGTACTAGGTTTTAGAGTTTATTCAACAGATTTATGAATGTTAATTGATTTAATACTATTATATACTTTTAATTATATAGTAGAATTGCAAAGATTATATGCTCGACAATGTAGAGCAGAAAGGACAATGTCTTTGAAAAGAAAAAGACAAGAGAGATCTATTCATGGCAAAAAGCAGAAGAATATTAAAAGTGTTCCAAAGCGCAAACATGTTCGTGCACAAGGTAATTTTCTTTTTGGTAATTTAACGATGTATATTTGAGAATATTGCTAGTTATCATCACTGAATTTTACTTGCTATTCAAACTGAAAGGATTGTAGTTAGGTTAAACCAGAATAATCAAAACAGTAGAGTAAAACAAAAACTGTAGAACAATAAACTCTAATGAGCTAATCAATGAGTTCAATGAAGTGAACACATCGAAGAGCACATTGAGATAAATGACAGCAGAATATTAAAATAAATAATTAAAAGAAGTACGAAATTAACACAAAGGTGTAAACATTTAATCACCAAGTAACAACTTGTTGATGTGCCAGTATGACGAAACTTTCACTAGGTAAAAACTTCTAGTTTAATACAAATATGAAAATCTAACAACTAGTGAAAATCATACGAAAAGCTCTATATGTAGCTGATGTATACATCTCAGAATAGCTCACCCTAAAATAAGATAGATATAAACTATATGATCTAATAAACAGAAGATGAGTGAAAACAAAAGCGCTGCGCTGGAAAAACTATGAATGAGTCCTTCGATGAAGGTTCATTGAGGAGCTCATATGAGACAACAACACCATGCTTTAAAATCTTTCTCTCTAAACCCATCTGTATATTCTTTTTAAGCTTTGTACTTTGTTGCTTTGTCAAGGCTGAGTCCTCCACTATATATAGGCTTCAAGGAAACCTAGAAACCTTGAACAACAAAAATTAAACTTATCATAAAAGCATTAGTGGGTTAGTGAATCAAAGAAGGACTCAACTTAGGAAACTAGAGACTTATCATAACTCTATAAATCCTATTCCTACACAAATTAATAAGGGCAGTCGTTCTCTTTAAGGAAGCATACGGCACACACAAACCCTAGGATTTAAACAATTCATAAAACCCAGATAACTTTAATTTCCAAAATAATCATTTCCATAAATAATTAATTCCTACACAATTTCATAAACCCTAAAATAATATAATCTCCCAAAACTATCCTTTCTATAAAAGGATTAACAACAATTAATAATTAATAATTAATAATTAGTTAAAAACCAAGAAAGGCAAAACCAATCATTAATTAAAATAAATAATTTAACCTTTAATAAACTCAATAATTCATACCTCAACAATCTCCCACTTTTTGCCTTTCTGGTCAAAAACAAAAACCAATAAAACATTTTGACCAATTCAGCATAAAACATAACAACTCCCCCTTCATTCAAAAACCAAGTAAATATGTTAACTTAAGTTTTAAAACCAGAACTACCCCCCCCCTTAGTTTAAAATCAGATGTAAAACCAATTTAAATAAACACTCAAGAAATAAACATATGCATAATTCAATTAAATCCAAAATGCAAATCAAACAACAAAGTTTAAAAATTAGAAAACTTCACCCCCTTGGTTTTGGCCAGAAATAAGCAAACCTTTAAAAAACAACCAAAACAATAGTTGAAAGCGCGTAAAAACAAATTTGTTATAGCATCAGGAATCAAATGGTTTAAAACAAAAACAATCAAGAAGATTATCAATGTAGATCAAAACCATTGAGAGTTATAAAAACAATCAACATTACCACTTGAAATTCTTCTGCTAAAACATATTAACGAGCATGTTAAGGTACAAACAATTGATAAAAATAAACTCTCCATAAATTATGAATCAATTTTCATTTCAAACCCTTTTTTCGAAAGAGGAAGCAAACCTTGAAATATAGTATGGGAAGAGATATGGTTGAGAAGTTGCTAATAAATACTAGTGATATGTGTTTGCACAAATGATGAGGAAAGAATTGAGGAACTAGAATTCTGAGATAGTTGGATGTGATGTCCAATGTGGCCACATCTAGAGCGACATCTAGATGTACAAGAACAGAAGATGTCATGGATTTTTTTTAGTACGGTGTTCAAACAAATCAAAATTGCTGGATATAGAAGGAGTAAAGGCCGGAGTTGTCATGGATTCTTGAAAACGTGATTTGCAGAGGAAGAAGGAGACTTGAGAGCTCTGTTTTGTCAAGAAGAAGCAAGGGTTTCCTGTAGCTTAAACACAATACTTAGCAAGAAGGATTAGCGTGAGTAGTCAAGCAAGATAAAACAAGAACTAGTCGTTTTAGGATAGAATTTATGATCAACGGGCAAACATATTTAGGGAGGATTAATCAGTAATGTCCAGGGAATATGAAAAGTAAACAAGTCAAATAGTAGGAGATAAGAACCATAATCATAAAAGTATAGAAGAAATAATGAAAGAAGAATTTTTGAAAACAAATGTGAGTTAAAAATGGGTTCAACCAGTTAGTAACCTAAACCAATTGGGATACAAAGAGAAACACTTAGGAACATCACAAAAATAAAGGAATTTAACATGAAGTCATATATCAAATTTTAAAACGTATTCCAAAACAACTCATATTAATTTGACATAAAAAATTCTTGAAATTAAAGAGATTATTTTTCAAACCAAATTAGTACATAGATTCTGACTTTCAATAGAGAGACATAGATTTACCAAGTATGCATTTCCTAAATCATGCCTAAAAAGATATCAAAGTGTATAACAAAAAACACTCAGTAGTGATAAGGACTGTTTTCCATCAATGAGGCCTTCAATGCCATCACATTAGTCACCCCATTTAGTTAAAACCCAGTGAATTGAAAATCTGTTCCCAAATTGTCAATATAATAAGATGCATTGATACTCAAAATAAATAGAATTTATCCAGTAAGTAGCTTTCACGCTTGTTATAAACAACCCTTTTCCACATGATCTTAACCAATGAAAAGCACACAACCAATGACAGATTTTATCCATGTGAATGGCTACATATTACATATAATTCAAATGTAGCTTTTTCCCTTAAAAAATACCAAAAACACCAACTGAGTCAAAACATTTTGTAGGGAACATTAAGAGTAATATTTGCTTTACAAAAAGAACAATTCACGTTTAGTATAAATAAGTTTCTTTTAGGATGAAATTCAAAACAACATTGAATCAGAAAATAGACGTGCAATTTAGACTTGATAAAAGAGAGATGCCTAAAGAAACAAATAAAAATAAATAAATAAAAGAACAATTTACATATACAGGTGATTACCAAAGTAACCACATCGTGTGACACATTCATATAATGTACAAATCAGGAATGGGAAAACTCCTGTGAACTAATGTCTTGGCAAACAAGTGTATTATAGGATTATCATAGACAATGTATTCATAAGGAATGATATTTTTCTCAATTAAAACTCGAATAAAGATCAGTCTAATGTCATAGAAGTTGAATTGAGAATAAACAATGAAAAATATTGATATATAAGAATAGAGATTATCATTCAATTCATTCCATGTGTCACAGTATAAATCAAAAACCCTTTTTGGTCTAAGCATCAAACATGATTGAAATCCTTTTAATAACTCATTTTTATCATCGATCATCGTTTGATTTTTATAATCCATCAAAACAAAATAATTTCCATCCTTTTTCGATATATGAGGCAAATTATGAAAAATCTTTTTGGCAAAAATGTTGGAAATCATACTCCACACAAAACACCTTAAGTGCTGATTTTTCTTAGAAATATTACTAGCACAAAGTTTTGCCTTTTGAAGTTGAGATGGACATTAAACTAGAGGTGCCCAAACGGTTCAAACCGCCGGTTCGCCAAACCGCTATTGTACAAATCATAACCGAACTGTATATGGCCGGTTCTGGTTCTAATTCCAGTTTCTCGGTTTCCCAGTTTTTTTCTAATTTTTTTTATCATTTAAAAAAAATTTGTTTTATTTAAAACAAAAACTATTATAAAGTGTACAAAAAAGTGTTATATATTTTTTAAACTTTTTGCAAAAGCTATAAATTGTAAAAACTTTAGTTATGAAAAATTACAAGTATAATTTTTTTTTTTTGCAAAGTTTTGTAATAATAACAAAAATTTGAGAACTCAAAAAAATTTACAATAAAAGTTTAGAAAGTGAAAAATAAAAGGACAGACTACCCAAATGGTCCACCTAAAAGTTTACTTTTTCGGGATTGGTCCTTTTATGCCGCAAATAGCCCCTGAACTAAAACATTAAACAGAATTGGTCCTTCTGTCCAATTCCGTTAAAAATTTTATGTTAAGTCAGTCATGTACATCGCACGTGCATTTGGGCAAGGGCAAAAATATCATTTCTCTAGGTAAGTACAGGGACCAACCATAAAATATTTATTTCAAAACCAATTCTCTCTCTCTCTCTCTCTCTCTCTCTCTCTCTCTCTCTCTCTCTCTCTATCTATAGAAACCATGCTGGGTTTGAAAATTTTATCAATCTAAAAAATTGATTTGATGAAACTAAATTTGAAATTTGATAAAACCTAATTGATTTTGAAATGCAATTTATTTCAAACCCAATACTACCGGTACACTATATAAATTATTCTTGTAATCGAAATCATATCATCACACTCAGTGGGGTTGTCATCCCTTTCTTTAAAATTCAAGTTCATACTTACGGAGAAGGCAACTTTGTCTTCCTGTTGTCATCTCTCTCTCTCTCTCTCTCTCTCTCTCTCTCTCTCTCTCTCTCGCTAAAATCACTTCTTTGTTGCCAAATATTATTCATTTGCAGGACGTTTCCAATGGCAGTTGGTAAGCATTTACTGTATGTATGCTCTCTCTCTCTCTCTCATCACTTTCTTTCTCTAAAACATCCATCTTCTGCTCTGTTAGTATATCCCAACAACAAAACATCAATCCCAGCTCTCTCATGGTTCAATTAAACTAGTAATTTAAGTATAAAATTTTCTTCCTCACTAAACAAACCCCAGCCAGTCTCAAAATCTATGCATTCCCTTCAACAGCTCACATTTCCTAATTCCCTGCTCATTCATCACAGGTATGTGATTGATTGTTTTTATATATTTTCTGTTTGAGTTATGTCAGATGTGTTGTTAATTTCAATGCATTTGTTTGGATAAAAAAGTGTTCTTTTTTTTTTTTTCGCTTCACAGTTCAAAATACTTCTTGCTATATTGGTTCCATTAATGTTTACTATTTAATGAAATTTTAACTTAATCTAGCTTAATTTGGATTTTTCTTATTTTGTTCGGCCATTTCTTTCAAAAAATTTCTATGACCCATTTGTATTGAATGCAATTTTTAATTGATGAAATTTGTTTCAATTGGATACTTGCATTTATACCCTTCTCTCTATGTGTGTTTGTATGTGTTGAGTTACATGTATTATGTATATATGCAGAGTGGCGGGAAAAGAGAAAGAAGGAGAACCCGGTGTGTGTGTGTGTGTGTGTGTGAGAGAGAGTAAGAAAGAATGAATAAAAATTTGAAAATAAAAATTATGCGAGGAAAACAAATTACATTATTGGTCCTTGTACTTTTAGCTGTGAAATGATATTTTTACCCTCACATGAGATTCACATTGAAAAACTTAACGAAAAAATTTAGACGGAATTGGACGGAAGGATCAATTGCGTAAAGTGTTTTAGTACAAGGACAACTGGCATCAAAAATTTTGCAAAAGGACCAATTCCAAAAAAGTGAAGTTCTAGGGGGACCATTTGGGTAGTTTGTCCAAAATAAAAAAATAAAGAAAAAAAAAGGAACCAGAGAAAAACAGTGAAAAATAAAAGTTTAGAAACTCAAAAATTTAAAAATTAACAATTTTGGCGGTTCAAACTGTCGGTTTGGAACAGGGATTGAACTGGAGGTTTAGAACCGGAGAAGAACTGGCGGTTTGGAACCAGAGAAGAACTGTAGGGTCACGGTTTTTGATAAATAGAAACCAAAATCATATCGAACCGTGGAACCGGCGGTTCCGATTCTATACGGTTCTGGTTTTGGCGGTTTTCAAGGCGGCTCGGTTCCGGTTCGAACTGCCGGTTTGGAACTGTTTGGGCACCTCTACATTAAACACAGTTTCAGAATCATGACAAGAAAAGTTTGTTTCTAATTTTCTCACAGGTAAGTATGCCCGCCACGGTTTTTGATAAATAGAAATCAAAACCGAACTGTGGAACCGGCGGTTCCGATTCTGTACGGTTCTAGTTTTGGCAGTTTTCAAGGCTGTTCGGTTCCAGTTCAAACTACCGGTTTGGAACTGTTTGGGCACCTCTACATTAAACACAGTTTCAGAATCATGACAAGAGAAGTTTGTTTCTAATTTTCTCACAGGTAAGTATGCAGGATTGATTAATTCAGTCAATTTTCTCATCCCTTGAGATTTCAGCCTTCCTTGAGCAAACATATTATTGTATGAACTATGAAGTTCTAGGCATTTTATCATGCACAAATTCTTGATGCTCAGGATCACAGTAGGCAATATGCACACTCCAAATTTGACAGAGAAATTCACATGCTCATGTTTGAACAGTGTATGCATCGTGTAATTTCTCTCAAGCATGTTGCTAAATATATTCTGGATATGACTAGAATATATAACAAGTAGTCTAGATATGCCTTTATCATGCAAACTTACCTTCCAACTTCCCTTATCATAGGCAATGGTTTGATAAATCATATCAACATGTCTTTTAGCACATTCTTTGAACTTTATTACCTTTGGTATGACCTTTTCAAAGATATATACAGAACATGCAGTGTTAGTCTGAAGAGAAACAACTATGGCCAGAAATTTATCCCAAACAGTTCTAGTAAAAATTGACGATTGAGGGTTCCAATGTCCCTTCATTGGTGACCACATTTGACTTTCAAAAATTTCTGCAAAAATTGCTTTGCAGTTTTTAAAATAGAAATCATACCAGAAACTACCATGAACATTAACCAACCTATTGTTATTTAAGTTCAGAAGATTAAACCAAGTTTTCTCTTCATACAAATTCAAACTCTTAAGCACCTCTTTTCAGAACATTTTTATTCAAAACTTTCAGCAACAATTTTCATGTTGCAAACCTTCTCAGAATTGTGACTAACACACTCAGGTTGATTTCTAGATAGATAGCAACAAGTATGAACTTTTAAACATTCAAGAGATATGCATGCAAGTTTAACCATATCTTTGTAACTTACCTTACTTTTCCTTTGCGTTTGCACACCTTTACTGATTTCACCAATCACTTCAGTAGTGGGGTGATCCTTTTGTATTCTTCTTAGAATGTCTTTAGTTCGATCTATAACAATTTTCTCATTTTCAGAGTTTGAATCTATTTCAGCATTTCCTGATAAGCTACTCGATGAAGGCACATTGGGCACCTCATTTGTTTCTGCATGTTTTGAAATTGGATTCATTGAGCTTTCTGCAGGGGACACTTCCGATTTTGAAGTAGACAGATGTTCAATAAGATCATCAACCTGGTCGTTAATACTTTTCCTGCCTAAATCATATAGATTATCAAAAACAATGTTCATGGATTCCATAATAGTTCTTGTTCTAAGATTGAATACATGATAAGCAAGCACGGCTATTTGTAGCATATCCCATGAACACACATTTATCACTTTTTGAATCAAATTTAGCTAGATGTTCTTTATCATTTAGCAAATAGCAAACACTCCCAAACACATGAAAATATTTATGAGTAGGTTTCTTTCCATGAGAATTTCATAAGGAGTCACTGTACTACTAGGTCTCAAATACACATGATTGATTATATGGCAAGTAGTGTTTAAGGCTTCAGCCAAAAATCTTTTTGATAATTTCATAGAATTAAGCATAACACGTGCCATTTCTTGAAGAGTTCTATTTTTTCTTTCAACCAGTCCATTTTGTTGAGGAGTTTCAGGGGTAGAAAATTCGTGTAAAATTCCCTTTTTATCACAATAAGATGAGAAAAAAGAGTTCTCATACTCTTTACCATGATCAGACCTAAGTTTAACTTATTTAGCATCTTCTTGCAACAAAATTTGAAAGTATCAAATGTGTTAGATTCTCTAAGAAAGAATACCCAAGTAAAACATGAAAAATCATCAACAAACAAAAATGTATACTTCTTACCACCTAAGCTTTCAACTTCTATAGGTCCCATGAGATCAGTGTGCACCAATTCAAAACATCTAGATGAAGCAGAATTTTGAACACTTTTATGAGAAGCTTTGGTTTATTTACCTTTTTGACATGAACCACATACTCTCATTTTTTGGTACCTAATCTAGGTAACCCTTTAACAACTTCATGTTTCAAACAATTCATCTAGTTTTTTAGTACTCATATGACTACTAGATGCATGACAAATAAGACCATTTGCTACAAGATAGCAATTATCAGATGATCTAAAACCAGATATGATGCACAAACTATTCTTATCAAAAACATCCATTTATCTTATCTTTATTGAATTCCACATGGATGTCATCATCACATAACTAACTTATACTAATCAGATTAGTGGTTAAACCTTCAACATGGTACACATTTTTTAATTTGGGTAACCCTTGAACATTCAAAGTACCCTTACCAATTACTTTACCTTGAGCACCACCTCCATCTGTCACCAAACCACTTGTGACATTTGTGTAATTTTTCAAAAATTCTTTGGAACTTGTTATATGCCTTGAGCACCCACTATCAAAATAACATGTACTTACAATGTTAGACTTGAGAGAGGTAAAAGTAACATGGCAAATAGTTTTAGATTTTTTGGAGCTCGAAAAATGAGCTTCCGAATGAGGGTACATACAAGACCTCATTGAACTGTGATTCTTATGCTTAGCCAAATTAGCTTTTCTTTATAGCAAAACGATTTTATATAGCCAGGAACAAAACAGTAATAACACAAGTATTTACGTTTCCTAGATTGAGGCTTATGGTTAGGAACACTTTTATCACTGGACTTTGAAGAATTTGAAGAAAACTATCCAGATTCTTTAAAAAACATAGGGGCTTTGGGAACTTTGCACCCAAGGCCAGCTCTACTCTTATTACTTATCTCAAGTATTTCATCAAGCTTAGCCTTTTCAGTGTTCAACCTATGCAAAGTCCCATTGGATTTTTCAAGTTCATTTTTGACTTTTTCAAACTCCATATCACGTTTGGTGATGAGAGATTCCAAACGTGCCAAAGCACCTTTTTGTTCACCATTTTCAGATTCTTTTTCATTTATAAGATCATTTACCAAATCACATTTTTTCTCCCAGTCACAAAATAGATCCTTACAGTCTTTTTTAAAATCATGAGATTCTCCATCAGAATCTTCCAGATCCTTAGAGTAAAATTAGAACATGCGACAGTACTAAAACAATAGGTTTAGAAAAGACTTCAGGACTTGGTTTGTTGAATGTGTTGTGATGATGCCAAAAAAATTGGACGAACCGAGGGTGTCGGATATCTGGCGTAGATTCGTCTGCAAAAAAGATACCGTGAGAGGGGCGGGGAGGGTTCCCGGCAAAAACCCTCCGACATGTTTATCAGTATACTCTGCCATAGGAGAGATAGGAAACTGTGTAAAAACATAATACGGCCTACCTTGGACTAGCAATGGAGGGGGTATATATAAGTATACCTGCGAAGGTCAGGCCTCTTATTCATTTCAGGCCCATTTGCTGGAGTGAGGCCCATACAATTTAGCAGGTCCAAAATATGCAGATCAGAAGCCCCCTACTCCTTATTCCTCAATATTCATCTCGAGAGTAAGGAGTACTATTTACTCGTATTCACCTCGGACCTGCCGAGAGGCATCCACTCGACCTTGTCATGAACTCAAAGTGCGGGCATCTCAATGACAAGTGATTTAACCAAGAAATGAGCTCGACCTACGAGCGTAATAAAATAAACCTTAAAACCAACCTTGTCATGAACTCGACCTATGAGCATATCAATGACAAGTGATTTAACCAAGGAATGAGATCGACTTGCCAGCGTAACAAAATAAACCTTAAAACCAACCTTGTCATGAACTCAACCTGCGAGCATATCAATGATAAGTGATTTAACCAAGGAATGAGCTCGACATGCGAGCATAACAAAATAAACCTTAAAACCAACCGTGTCATGAACTCGACCTACGAGCATATCAACGATAAGTGATTTAACCAAGGAATGAGCTCGACCTTCGAGCGTAACAAAATAAACCTTAAAACCAACCTTGTCAAGAACTTAACCTGTGAGATATCAATGACAAGTGATTTAACCTAGGAATGAGCTTGACCTGCGAGCGTAACAAAATAAACCTTAAAACCAACCTTGTCATGAACTAGACCTGCGAGCATATCAATGACAAGTGATTTAACCAAGGCATGAGCTCGACCTAGGAGGTTCATTTTTGACCTCGACCTGCAAGGGACCTCAACCGCGAGTAACATTCGAGCGGGAAGGACAAAATCTACTCAGTCGCGAGTAACTCTCGAGCAGGAAGGATATAATCTACTCAGCCGCGAGTAACTCACTCAACCACGAGTAACACTCGAGCAGAGAGGATATAATTTACTCAGCTGCGAGTTACACTTGAGCAGGGAGGATATAATCTACTCAGCCGCGAGTAACACTCGAGTGGGGAGGATATAATCTACTCAGCCGTGAGTAACACTTGAATTGGAAGGATATAATCTACTCAGCCGCGAGTAACTCTCGAGCAGGGAGGATATAATCTACTCATCCGCGAGTAACTCTCGAGCGGGGAGGATATAATCTACTCAGCCGCGAGTAACACTCAAGCAGGGAGGATATAATCTACTTAGCCGCGAGTTACACTCGAGCGGGGAGGATATAATTTACTCAGCCGCGAGTAACACTCGAGGGGGGAGGATATAATCTACTCTGCCACGAGTTACACTCGAGCGGGGAGGATATAATCTACTCAGTTACGAGTAACACTCAAGCAGGGAGGATAAGCACATGAAGGTGCTGGGTACAACTCAACCACGAGTAACGCTTAAGCGGGAGGGACCTCGACGGAGGTTGTCGGATAGTAGAGGGGTCCATTTGTAACTGTTCAACAATTAAGGGCCCGAGCTATAATTATTCTGTATTGAAGGGATCAAGCTACAACTTCCTCCGCAATGAAGGGACCACATTATAATTATTTTACATTAAAGGGGCCAAACTGTAACTATCTAGCAGTTGAGGGACCAAAATTAAAGTTAATACAATTAAGGGTCCAAGGCTGTAACCGCCAATAGTAGAGGGGGCATATTTGTAATTACCCAATAATTAACTACCTGGTAATTGCCTTAATGAAGAGGAACATGGGGTATCCGTTTTGAAACCTCTTTCAGCCATCGGTTTCTTCATCTTCTCCAGCACCGTCGCCGGCAAGCTCATCCCATCCCCTTCTCCGACGCATGGCCGGCGTCCATTAGTGGTAGTTTTCCATCTCTAATTTTGTCAAAGATTTCAAGAATTCAATTGATTTGGATCATCCTCATTAGCGATCAACAGCGCACTTCGCTGACTTTTGATGATAGGATTTTGGTGACAAAGGGTTTAGCGTGCCAGATCTGTTTCTTCAGCAAGTGGGATGGCGGTTGCAAGTCCAACCTTTCGGCGACGCATGGGGGCGTATCCGACATCCTTTGGTGGTGATTTTTTGCATCCCCATTCTCATCTACAAATGCCTTCCACTCTGAGCCACCAAAGCCACCATGTTTTTCAATTCCATTCTTCCTTCTTAAAAAATTCCAAATAAGTCTAAACGCACCAAGAACTGGAATGGCAATGATGATGATAATCCCATAATCAATCACCTAATCAATGAAACACCCACCAAAATACAAAAGGCAGGTCCTTGAAATTTGATTTCTATTCTCCTTCCTTTTTCTCTACTGTGTTTGCCAAATTTTGCTATACTGGAATGGGCCTTGCCACTGATTTGAGATAAATAGTGATGTGAGATTTTGAGAATACAAAATCGTAGTGTGGGAATCCTCTATGGTCGCGCATTGCAATCTCGTTCCTGGAAACAGAACCAACTGATGATACCGAAAAAATTGGGCGCACCGGGGGTGCCGAGCCGATCATCGTTGCGTTGCGAGCGTCGGAGATCTGGCATAGATTTGTTTGAAAAAAAAGACACCGTGAGAGGGGCGGGGAGGGTTCCCCACAAAAACCCTTCGGCGTGTTTATCAGTATACTGCCATGGGAGAGATAGAAAATCGTATAAAAATAGAGTACGGCCTACCTTGGACTGGCAAAGGAGGGGGTATATATATGTATATCCGCGAAGGCCGGGCTTCTTATTCATTTCGGTCCCATCTGCTGGAGTGAGGCCCATACAATTTAACAGGTCTTGAATATGCACATCGTGTTGTTTGATGTGCCCTCATTGCTGACAACATTTCTACGTAATCTTAAAGAGTTCACAAACAGAGGTCTTTCTCTTGCACACAAACTATATAGGACATCTGATTCCTCAAAAAAAAAAAGGACATCTGATTCCTCCTCTTCATTATCACTTAAAGAAGCAAGTAGATTCATACCTTTCTTCCGAAGAGTGTTAGCACATTTATTGACATAATGATCAAATCCTTTAGAAGCATGACATTGAACTATATCAATGTTCCTTGTCATTTTGATTTCCATGAACAGCGTTAGGGATCTCCTGAAACCTGAAAGGATTAGATCTAAAGGCAGAATTCAAAGAATAATTATTAGCACTATTTCTAGTGACAAATTTATTTTTTCTTTTATTTAAAGAATTTTTAAATTTCTGCGCAATTAAAGCTATAGATTCTTTACTCAAATCCGAATTACTCAAATCAGATTTGCTCATATCATTGCAAATCTCAAATAGCTCATCATCCTTATTAGTCTGAGCTTTAAAGGAATTCTCCTTTTGATTATCCATCATGGCTGCAATCAGAAAGGACCTTCACTTTATGCGTCAAGTGTTGGCTCTGATACCAATTGAAAGGATTGTAGCTAGGTTAAACTAGAATAATCAAAATAGTAGAGTAAAACAAAAACTGTAGTACAATAAAACTCTAATGAGCTGATCAATGAGTTCAATAAAGTGAACACATCGAATAGCACATTGAGATAAACGGCAACGGAACATTAAAATAAATAATTAAAAGAAGTAGAAAATTAACACAGAGGTGTAAACATTTAATCAACAAGTAACAACTTGTTGATGCACCAATATGGCGAAACTTTCACTAGGTAAAAACTTACAGTTTAATACAAATACGAAAACCTAACACTAGTAAAAATCATACGAAAAATTCTATATGTAGCTGATGTATACATCTCGAGTAGCTCACCCAAAAATAAGATAGATATAAACTATATGATCTAATAAACAGAAGATAGGTGAAAATAAAAGCACTACACTAGAAAAACTATGAATGAGTCCTTCGATGAAGGCTCATTGAGGAGCTCATATGAGACAGCAGCACCATGCTTTAAAATCTCTCTCTAAACCAATCTGTGTATTCTTTTTAAGCTTTGTACTTCGTTGCTTTGTCAAGGCTGAGTCCTCCACTTTATATAGGCTTCAAGGAAACCTAGAAACCTTGAACAACAAGAATTAAACTTACCATAAAAGCATTAGTAGGTTAGTGAATCAAAGAAGGACTTAACTTAATTAGGAAACTAGAGACTTATCATAACTCTATAAATCCTATTCCTACACAGATTAATAAGGGTAGTCGTTCTCTTTAAGGAAGCATACGGCACACACAAACCCTAGGATTTAAACAATTCATAAAACCCTAATAACTTTAATTTCCAAAATAATCATTTCCATAAATAATTAATTCCTACACAATTTCATAAACCCTAAAATAATATAATCTCCCAAAACTATCCTTTCTATAAAAGGATTAACAATAAATAATAATTAATAATTAGTTAAAAACCAAGAAAGGTAAAACCAATAATTAATTAAATAAACAATTTAACCTTTAATAAACTCAATAACCTTTAATAAACTCAATAATTCATACTCCAACACAAACAGATAAAAATATGTCAGACGTATCATATTATGGACCTCCATCGTTAAATGCAAGTATTGTCATGCTATATTTTTGGAAAGAGAGAAATTAAAAAAAAAACTCCCAAAAATACGTATCCGATGTATGGTCTTTGTTGCAAGAATGGGAAAATAGAACTGCCAAGGAGAAAACAACCTCCTGAACCTTTCAAATCCCTTTTGCAACCCAATGGATGTTTGTACTCTAATAAATTCATAGAGAACATTCGTGCTTATAATTCTATGTTCTCTATGACATCAATGGGAGCTAAAGTGGATAACTCAGTGAACAATCAAGCTGGTCCATATATCTACAGAATTAGTGGACAAAATCATCATAGAATTGGTTCATTAATACCTTCTGAAGGTCAAAGTGCCAACTTCCTACAGCTCTACGTTCATGACACCTTGCATGAAACTCAAAATAAGATCAATGCAGTCAACCAAAAAGAGCCTAATAAAGATCTTAAGCCTTATGTTGTGGACCAGCTAATTAAGATGTTCGATGCTCATAATGAATTGGTGAAGGCATTTCGTAATGCAAGAGATCGTTATGAAGAATTTGGTGTGCACAATTTCTCTTTGAAATTACTTAAAAGAAGGTCTAATCGCAATCGTCAATATAATCCACCGACTTGCTCTTAGATTGCCATGTTAATTGTTGGTGATATGTCAAATACCAATGCAGAAAGGGATGTTGTTCAATTAAATTCTGGTGCACTTAAACGTATTAGTGATTTGCATCCATCTTTCATGGCTCTTCAACATCCTATTTTACTTCCATACGGAGAAGATGTATTTCATCCAAACACCTACTATGTCAGAAATATCAGGACAAGAGAAACTAAAAGAAAATTTGTCACAGCTAAAGATATTACTCATACATAATGCAATATAGGAGACAGGAAGGACAAACATTACATGCTGCAAGTAGATTCTTCCAACAATATATCGTTGACTCCTACACTCAAATAGAGCAGCAAAGATTAAGATTGTTGAAAAAAAATCAAGAAAATTTAAGAACTGATTTGTACCAAAATGTGTATGACGCACTACAAAATGAAGATATTGATTCTACAAAAGTTGGCATGAGAACAATTTTGCCCTCATCTTTCACAAGAAGCCCAAGGTACATGATGCAGAACTATCAAGATGCAATGGCGATTTGCAGATTCTATGGTAATCCAAATTTCCTTATAACATTCATTGCCAATCCTAATTAGGTAGAAATTGGAGAATTTTTGAATGAGATTGAACGACAATCAGCTAAAAATAGACGTGACATTGAATCAAGAGTCTTCAAAATAAAGCTGGATGAAATGACTCATGATATTCTAGAAAATCAGATATTTGGCCAAGTTCAAGCAAGTACGTAATAACACTTTCCTTAATTTTAATTTTAATTAATTTTGAACAACAATTCACTTTGTTTATGCTTTATATTTGCAGTTCTATATACAATTGAATTCCAAAAACGAGGGTTGCCACATGCTCATATCATAGTTTGGGTAGATGGAATGTCAAAATTAAACAATCCAGAACAAGTGGATAGCTTAATCTCTACTGAAATACCAGATCCTAAAGATGATCCTATTGGCTATGAAACAGTTGCACAGTTCACGATGTAGGGACCGTGTGGAGTTTCTTACACTAATTCACCATGCATGGTTAATGGTACGTGAATTTTTAACCTAAAATGCTAGAATAAGTTTACGATTAAAAAATTAATCTTTTAATCATTTTGCGTAGGTCTCTGCTCAAAGAATTTTTCAAAGTCCCATCAACAGCAAACAACAATAGATGAGAGTGGTTATTGCAAATATAGGCGTCGTGATAAACAAGTATTTATTGAAAAAATGGTATAAAGTTGGACAATTCATATGTTGTTCTGTTTAACAGTTATTTATTAGTCAAGTACCAAAGTCATGTCGACGTCGAAGCATGTAGCAAGTCAAAAGCAATAAAATATTTGTTCAAATATGTCACAAAAGAGCCTGAAGGACTACTGCAATAGTTCAAGAAACTACTGTCAATGAAGCAAATGATACACAACTTAACAAGAGCATTGATGATGAGATAAAGACCTTTCTTGATTGTAGATATATTTCAGCATGTTAAGCTATTTGGAGAATTTATGAATTTGATAGTCATTATAGATGTCTATCTGTTGAGCGTCTTTGTTATCATCTTGAAGGTGAACAGCTCCTCATTTTCAGTGACAATGATCCTTTGCCAAAGATAGTAGACAATGAGAAGATGAGGAAAACAATGTTTAATGAGTGGATGGAAACAAACATGAGGGATAGCCTAGCCAGAACTTTGACATATGCTGAATTTTCAGAGAAATTTGCTTGGAAAAGACAAGAAGTTAAATGGCAGACCTGAAAGTCAAGAATATCAATAGGTCGCTTGACATTTGCATATCCAACTTCTGGAGAAAGGTACTATTTACGATATCTTCTTAGTATCCAGCTTTCGGAGAAAGGTACTATTTACGATTACTTCTTAATATTGTTAGGGGACCAACGTGTTTTGAAGACATTGGAACAGTTGATGCGATCACATATCCATCATTCAAGACAGCATGTTATGTTCGTGGACTATTGGAGGACGACAATGACTGGAATGAAGCCCTCGAAAAAGCATCACAATAGGCAATGGAGAGTAAAATGCATGACCTTTTCTTGACAATATTATTATTTTATAGTGTATCTGATGTTAAAAGATTTTGGGAATCTAATTGGTTCAAAATCAATGATGAAATCTTACGTACACAAAGGAAAATATTGAGAATTCCTACTTTAGATCTCACTGAAGTTGAAATATAAAATTTCACTCTTGCAGAACTCCAAAAGATATTGTTGAAGAATGGTCGTTCATTGGAAGATATAGATGGAATACCACTACCAGACCAAAAGTTACTGGAGGAATTGAAGAATAGACTTATTCAAGAGGAGCAAAATTAAGATGTTCAAGAACTGGAAATAGAACACATTTCCTTGAAAAGTCAGCTAAACAAGGAGCAATTGGAGGTCTATAATGAGGTCATTAAAGCTATTGAAATGAAGAATTCGAAACTTTTCTTCCTCTATGGATATGGAGGAACTGGGAAAACTTTTGTGTACAAAGCAATAATAAGAAAACTAAGATCAGAATCAAAGATTGTCCTCGCAATTGCTTCATCGGGTAATTATCTAATGTATAGATTTATACACTTTTAACTACACTTTTAAAATTTTATTTATGAAAATGGCTTGCTAAAATAATTTATATAATATGTAATAGGAATTGCTGCATTATTGCTTCCTGGAGGTAGAACAGCCCACAGCAGATTTCGAATTCCTATTAACTTAACAGAGGATTCTACTTGCAGCATTAGTGTAGACACCCAGAATTCGTACCCCACATTATACGAATTGTCCTATAAATAATTATTTATTTATAAATAGACTAACACTGGTTTCTATGATTATTTCAGGAAATAAAATATTCAACAGGACTAACGACGTCCAACAAACACAACAACTTCAGTTAGATCAACATCAAGGGTCAAAACTGAAGATACAAAGCTTACAGGGTGCAAAACATAAAAGAAGATGATTCCAAGGTTGAAAAGCCAAAGGAACAACTTCAAGGCACAAAGATTAAATAAAATTGACGGGGGACCTGAAGCATAAAGAATGAAACATGAAGATTCAAAGTGTAAAAACCAAATCAAACTTTGGTGCGCCACTTCCTCTCCTAGTGCACCGCGCACCAAAAGATGTAAAGCTTTGGTGCGCCGTCTCCTTTTTTGGTGCGCCGCGCACCAAACCAGCATTTTGCCTTTCAAGTCAAGCCACCGGCTGCTGAAGACTTTGAAGGCACAAAGGAAGCTTCGTGCTTTGCTTGGCCCCGAGAGTATCATCAAAATATCTCTCCCCAGCTCTCCTATAAATACACTCTCCCTCTCAAAGGAGAACACACTTAATTCACACACACACACACAACACACAAACACACAGTGTTCTTTGAACACAACCCAATATCAAAATGTAAGTCTTCCTTTTCTCGTATCGGTAGCAGTGGAAGCACAACGGTCAGGCTACGAGCTAGCTTGATCCAATATAACACAACGGCCTAGAACTTGGCCCGAAATCTGTAAAATGACAGAAGGTAACCCCTTCCGTTCGTTACTTTATTTATCAGTTTCAATATGTAAATACGTTGAATAATTGTGAATGTGTATCTTTATTTTGACACATTTGATAAGTAAATAAATGTATTATATTTATTTGAGTTCCAGAGCATTCACTTTATTTATATAGTTGATATTATGTGTATCTATATATATAAATATGTAATATATATATATATATATAGATACTTTAAACTAAAATTTCATTTTAGTTATTTCCATTAAATATAAATATATATTATATTTATTTTGTTTCTTTTGTAAATAATAAATTATGTATACACTTTATAATATAAACGGAGATATAAATCTCTGTAATACATTTTCTCCAGTCACATAATATAATGAACCGGTAGCATATAAACTCGAGCATGCAATCATAAGAGACCGAAAAGGCGAGTTGGGTGCGTAAAAACTTTCCAACTCGTAACTTAGCCTCCGAACCCACAATCTCAGTTTCTCTCGTTTTCTATATAAATGAGGGTGGCGACTCTATTTTCAATATAAATGTGTTGTGCGCATTTATCACACTTTTATTTCGGGAGTCCAGAGCAAAAAGGCCCAGGAACGATCTGCGGATCGGGGTGCTCACAATTAGCCAAGGCACATAACTTGCAGAATTAATCTAAAAAGCAAGTCTAATAATCTGGGAAGAAGCTCCAATGGATAGGAAACATGCATTTGAAGCTATTGATAAAACTCTAAAAGATATACTCATAGAGACTGAAGGATTTCATCGAGATAAACTATTTCGAGGCAGACAGTACTTTTAGGAGGTGATTTTAGACAAATTCTTCCGATTGTACTAAGGGGAACAAGAAGTGATATAGTAAATGCTTCATTGAACAGTTCGTATTTATGGGATGATTATCAAGTCTGCCTTTTGTCAACGAATATGAGGCTTCAAACAACAGATGGAGCCAATGATCGAATGACAATCCAATTAAAAGAATTTTCCAAGTGGTTATTGAGAATAGGAGAGGGTTCTCAAGAAGGACGAACAAGGGGTGATGATTGTGAACCAGAATGGATAAAAGTTTCTGATTCACTACTTCTCGAGCCTACAGAGCATCCAATACAACAAATATTTGAGTCAACATATCCAAATTTCATTTTGATGAAAGATGATATTGGATACTTGACTGACCGTGCTATTCTAACACCTAGGAATGAGACAGTTGATGAGATCAATAAGTTCATTATGAGTTTTGTGGATAATGAAGAAAGAGAGTACAAAAGTTGTGATATAATAGATAAGTGCACGTAGAACATAGGTGAACAACAGCTACTTTACCCAACCAAATTTTTAAACAGCTTTAATTATCCAGGAATACCAGAACATACACTGAAACTGAAGGTTTGAATCCCTATAATGCTATTGAGAAATGTTAATCCCAGCAAAAGAATGTGCAACGAAACAAGACTTGTCGTCACTCAACTTGGTAAGAGAGTTATTGATGGTAAGATAATATTAGGGTCAAACATTGGAGATAAAACTCCAATCCTAAGGATTGATTTATCGCCATCCGATGCTTAATTGCCATTTGTCATGAAAAGAAGACAATTCCCGGTAAGAGTTTGTTATGCAATGACTATTAACAAGAATCAAGGACAAGCACTATCTAATGTTGGGCTTTACCTCCCTAAACCAGTCTTTAGCCATGGACAACTATATTTTGCAACGTCAAGAGTTAAGACACCAGGAGGACTAAAAATTCATGCTCATGAAGACGAAGAAG
Organism: Platycodon grandiflorus; assembly: GCA_016624345.1. Classification (NCBI taxonomy): domain Eukaryota; kingdom Viridiplantae; phylum Streptophyta; class Magnoliopsida; order Asterales; family Campanulaceae; genus Platycodon; species Platycodon grandiflorus. The sequence continues at coordinate 20,221,915 of CM028368.1, forward strand.
GATACAAAGGGTGGACAAAAAATATTGTGTATAGAGAAGTTTTCAACCATCTCAATACAAGTAAGTCATTCACAATATAGTTTCAACTTTTTTCCATATCTACAAGTTCTTCATTGTAGAATTTCTATTGTTGACTATTCAATTTTTATCGATATTTGCAATCTCCTTACAACAACAACAGAGTCTCAATGTACCAATGCTTAGTTTTTGAAATTAATGAAGAGATTTTATATATAATTAAATTCATCACAAGTATGCATTTATCACAAACTTACTATCATTTTATTTAATGTTATCTCAATGCAGTTTTACATGTTGCATTCAAGTCCATGGAACAAATAGAACAATCATTTTCATTTCTTTGATCGTATTTAGACACTAAAAGTTTAAGGACATCTCAAGATTTCCATGTTTCCATTTTTATCAAAAATGCAAATAGATCAAGTATATTATAGTTTTTCAACATATGACACTCATTAGATAAACTGAAATTTCATTTGACAGAAAAGCATAGTTTGAGACTAGTACTTCGCAAGAGATATAGATATAAAGTACCTCGAGCATGGCCAACAGCAGGATTTAATAGTCTGGCCTACAAAAGAAAGGTAACCACATGTCATTGATTATCTTGCAAAGCCCAAAAAAAAGATCAAATGAGTTTGCGTGAAATAAAGAGAAACTCATGTCACTTATTGTCCTACAACATTTACTAGATGTGTATAAATCATTTACTAGGTACAAAATCTTATAGCCAATCTTCTGCTATATAAATACTTGATCAATCAAGATATTCACTACTTTTCTTTTTATCTAACCACCAGTAATACATCATATAAATCACTGTTAAGAAATTGCAGCCTTCCAAATAGAAACTGGCCAATCCATGGGTATACCATGAAGTTAGAAATATTGTACTTATGAACCAATCCCCTAAAGTGAAATAGGCACATGGAAAGAGCAATAGACTGGACCAGCCTACAAAAACGAACTGGTCCCTCCATAACCAGTCATCCATAATATTAAATAAACCATTTTCATCTTCGGTGAATTTACCAAGGCCTATAGTCATTGTAATCCTCCTATTCAACTACTTAATGGTAGCCACTTCTAAAACTGAGATTGAAATTTAAACAACTCAAGATCTAAAAACTTAATTCTAAGGGATAGGTGTCAGTATTCAATTGTAATTCCTAAAGGCAAAGTAAAGAATAATAACATAAATAATTTATAAAAAAACAAGAGTATAGGAAAGTAAACAATTATTACCAAACTAAACTGAATTTCATTTATTATAGAATAAACACTAGGTAAAATTAGTACATTTTCGACCAAAAATAACAACCTATATAATGCCCTTCTCTACTACCAAACTGAGAATATGACCCTTTTTCCACACAAAAAAACCAATTATCAAACCCAATTTGAGCGTATTTCAAACCAAAGAAATGAATCAAGGCCATAATCATTTGATCGAAGCATAAAATAGACTACCTATATTTAAAAATCTTAAAAATGAATCAAATCCAAAACTTGATTAGAATATCTTAAAGACATCCAGATGAAGGTGAAATTGAAAACCAGCTGGACATTGTACTCTTTCATTCATAGTCCAGGACATAATTTCATCCACTACTTTATTTCATTTCTTCCAAAACCTTTCTTTTTCGGTATGCCGCTCCGTCAGGGAGTACCACGCAAGGCAGGAGCAGAGCGAAAAGGCAGGCTAATTCTTTTCTTGCCTATTGAATATAGATCCATAGGTTTTAGTTGGTCTAGGAAGGAAGGAGAGTGAGCAAATCCACTTCTTTGAGAATTTGTTTAAGGTTCAGGGACTAGAAGTCAATGCTCAAGTCCGTTTCAGTCGAAGGGGAAGCCAAGATTAGCTTATTTACTCGCTTCTCTACCCCTCCTTAACAATGGCACTGTGTTAGAGCTTAAAGAAATTAACAGATCGATTTTCCTATCTAGTGTCTCTCCTCTTTCATTCGTCGATCAACATTTGAGACAACTCGACTTGGTAAAGCAGCACCGTCAAAAGGTAGTGACTTTCAGATCCGTCGATGCATTCATCGATGGTCTGGCAGGCTTCAAGAAATATGAGTCAAAGAGAGCACTGTCAACGGTGGAGCTCCATGAGACCGATTTGACTAAAGTAAAACTTGAGTTTAAAGGCCACCATGGATGATCTACCTAAGAAAGTTTAAATGCTGATAGAGTGAAGAATTCCCAGAGATCTTTTGATTCATCGATGGTAAATCGTGGATAATTGTGGTCCACTCCTTTTTTGATTTTGTTTTTAGTATATTTCTAGATTTAAAAAATAAAGAAGGTGAAAGGAAAAAAATGTTCTAAAAAGTGGGGGTATATATTTATAGAAAGAGCGGGGGGAGAATTTTTTTTAAAATCCTAAACCTATTTTTGAATTTTCAAAAAAGTTCTAAGCATACTTATATTTAAGTACAGTGATCAAATTAAATATTAAATATTATTTAGCTCATCAGTAATATGGCACCCAGTACAGAAGTAACAATCAACTAGAACTTCTTCTTTTTGTAACAAACCAAGAAACTGATATCAGATTTTGGTCAAAATTTATTCTTATCGGAGTTTGTCCAGAAGTAAAAAAACTTAAAAGTTAAAAAAATACATGAATACTCATAGAACCAGTTCAGTGATCAAATTTAATTTTTTTCCAATAATTATATCCAATTCTTAAACAATTTCACTTTGTTCACAAAGAGATGACTCTTATCTATTCTTCATTATGTCCATTTTATTCTCAATTTTGTAAAAATTCTTCACGTATATCTCTAAAATATCTTTATTAAGTGCAAGATAAAGAAAAATAGAAAACAAAAAAACTTAACAATTTGATATCATTAAAGGATATTTTAAAAATAAAAATATATATACAAACAACTATTTACTCATACCCGTATAAATATTTAAAAAAATACTTATTCTGCTACGAAAGTACTATACTAAACAACCATCAATTTGCATATATTGACAACACTTGATTTTTCAACTAACATCTATATTCAATAGTGATATATTTTTGTAAAAATACTTCTGAAATTTATCAATTAATCTCAAAATCAAATTGTACTCGTGCGGAGCACCGGCTCCATAACTAGTATTGTAAAAGTTTGGATGTAAATGTTGTAAATCTTGCAGTTAATATATTTGGTAAATTCCAGTATTAATTTCAGTTAAGCAGTAGTTGGCGCATTGGGTATAATAAATATTGGTATTAATTTCAATATCTAACAAGGGGCAAATATCTACAAAGGGCAAAATAGGCATAATAATTGAAGTGTTATGCCTAGTATTTTCTAGTGTTGCACTTAGTACTAGTGTTTATAAATTGACTTCCTCTAGTAGATGTGACTATTTGAGTCCATGCCTATTTAGGTCTATCTATACACTACATCAATTGTAAATACAAGTCGACAATACCGCATATAAAAATGGTTCTATTATAATGTGCATCAAACATGGTACTTTCTTAAAGATTAGCAAGTTATAATATTAGATCTTATAAATAAACTTATTTCGAACTTCTACTATAGCTTCATTAATTTACATTTGTATCATAGAATTAGTTAGTGTAATTTGTGTGAACCATTGTCCACTTTGTTCTCTTGGATGTACATGCTTAGTGTTTGATGAAAAGCTCAAGTAAGAAAAACACGGTTAGCAACCACTCGATAATGTTGTAAGTGTGACTTTGTTGCATTTGAATGCCATCATCACCTCGACTAAGCCTCCATGATGAGTTGTTCACTCAAAGTATATACATAATTAGGTTTAATTGATTTATAACCCCAATGTGATTATATGAAGTGACTAACCATTCAAAACCTCTATTCTCCCTATCTAAAAAGAGATAATATATTGATACAACAAGATATCACCAAAAGTACGTTACTTGTGACAAATTGGATGGAAGAAGATCCTTCATGGTTCACTACAAGTCATAGTGACTGAGTGATACTCCTAAGAACTTATTGCTAAAGCTCAATTCACTTAAATTAGCGGGGCTATTCACACCCCCACTTCCTCTAAGTACACCATTTTTCTAAGTACATCACCCCCTAAATTTGAACCTCCTTAGATACTAAATACACTTCCCTCATTTCCCTATTTTAACCCTCCTAAAATGTGTAAAAATATTACTTCTTTTCTAAACACACAACCCCTCCCACTTATGAGACACTCACACCCAAACCCAAATCAACTTGCCTGAAGAAATAGAGGAAGAAAATGAGGAGGAAAATGAATAGAACAAATTGTATTTTAGGTTTAAATAGCAATTATTTTGCAATTTATGTGTTAAATAATTTTTAGGGTTCAATTACTTATGAATTCCTTCACAATTTGAATATAAATTTGGTGGTTTGAGTGATTTTGAGTTGAAATTGAAATTTTTGGGCTTGTTTGTTTCGGCCCTGGCTAACCGAACAACCCTAGTGTTGTTCGGCCTGCACCAACCGAACACTACTAGGTCGAACAACACTAGGGGTGTTCAGCCTGCACCAATCGAACACCACTATGGGTGTTCGGCTAACAAGGCCAAACATCGTGGTACCCATCAACTCGTTTTTGCTTCGAAAAGTATGGAAAATATGATTTTTAAGCTTAAAATGAGAAAAGATGCTTATATTATTTGTCCCCTTCACTTGTTTGTGCTCTATGTTTGTTTTTTGCAACAATTTGGATAATTAGAGGTTTAAGATTTAAAGAATGTTGGAAGAGAAGAAAATGAAAATGTTGGGGGTTGTTGGGCTGAAATAAAACAAAGAAGGGTTATTTAGTAACAACAAAGGCGATAAGGTCAATTTATTCAGTGGCATTTTGGTAATAAATAAATTAGGGGTGCACTTAAAGTAAGTGAGGGTGTGAATAGCCCCACTAAATCTAAAAAGAATTTCAAATATTAAGGGTGTGTTTGGGAAGGTGGTATGTGGAATTTGCTTCTAAGTTGGCCAAACCCATTAAGGTATAATCCTAAGAAAGCACAGGATGACCCAACTCACACAACCAAGAAGTATATATAGTTCTAGTAGAGCTGGCAAAATCAGCCCGGCCCGATGGGCTGGCCAGCCTACGTGTATTAGGGCAAGCTGGACTCTAGATTTAGAGGCCCGATGCAAAGTTGGGCTGGGCTGACCCGATTTTAAAATTCAGCCCGATGGGCTTGCGTGTGGGCTGACAAAAATGGCAAAATTAGTGAAAATTAGCTCAGTCCGATGTGCCAGCCCGACATTGAGAGAGGATGGGCTTTAGTTTTAAAGGCCCGATTCAAATTTGGGCCGGTCTAGCCATACATACACAATACGCATATGGCAAAATTTTCACTGAGTCGACTCAAGGATAGTGTTTGTGACACTAAACACAAAGAAGAGACCGAATAAAAGAAACAACCTCAAAACGAAGAAGGGAAGAAAATTAGAAAGACCAAAGATAGGTTTCCAAAAGGAAAACCACTTTAGTCAAGACACTTGATAGACCATTCCTAGAAGACCTGATAGAGAACATAAATATGGACAATGGTCAAAGTCAAAATGAGCTTAGTTATACAACTCAATATAATAAGAAAAGCATTAGAAACGGGGAGCATGTTCTTGCATCTCACACATTTGATGTGCCTTAACTGTTGTGAAATCTTTAACACTTTCACACATGACACCTTAGTTTATTGGTTCTTTCGTAGAGGTTGGGCTAGTAGTTCCATGGCAATAGGTCTTAGACTTATGCTTCTAACCAAAAAGAGACCAAGTTTGAGCTCCTATTAATTTGCAACTTTGTATGAGTGCCTTTGGTTCAATAGAGTATGGTACTTGGATAGTTGTTATCTAGGCACATGATAATCAATAAACATTTACTTTTTGATTTTAGCTTCTGTAAGTGACTAGTGTGATTTGAAAGGTAAGATCATTGGATATGGTACCATTAAGGTGATATGATCATAGAAAAGGTTAATTATATAGACGGGCTGAAGCGCAACTTGTTGAACATTAATCAATTTTGTGGTAAAGGCTTTAATGTTACCTTCCTAGACAATTAATCTCAGGTGAAAGACATTAAAACAAGACCATATCAAACTAGTTGAATTGAGGAAAGAAATTGTGTATGATGTATAAGCTTGAGTGGTGCAAATACAAATGACACTTTCTATTTATGGCAAAGGCTAGTAGTGAGGATAGTTGGTTGCGACATAAGAAGCTTAATCGTGTGTAACTTCAAGATTATTTCTAATCTCTCAAGATATGACTTAGACAAAAAGATGCCTAAAGTGGTTTTACACAAAGATAAACTTTTTAAGGCATGTCAAATGGAAAAGAGACCAACGATATCTTCAAAACCAAAATGTAACTTTATAAAACACCATTTACAACAATCAACTTAGAAGGGAAAAGGTTCACACAAGTTGCGGTTGATGTCTTGTCTAGGTATACTTGTGTCATCCTTTTGGCTTTAAAAGATCACACTTATGCACAACTCACAAAAGTATTTAAACAAATTAAGAATTGGAATGATCCATTGTAAAGATAAGAGTGAAAAAGGCACATAATTTAAAAATACAGGGATTAATGTGTATTATGATAAACATGGCATAAAACACGGGCTATCTGCCAAAAACGTTCCACAATTGAGTAAAGCTACAGAAAGAAGTGATGCATGAAGAATAATGGTTACAAATGTGAACTACTATTAAAAAGAAGATGAATTTATTTGCCAATGAACAATGAGACGAAATTCTCCGGGTATAGCTATCATTTTTAGAGTAGATTAGTGAAATCTCTCCCTTCCACCACAGGATTCCAAACATGTGTTATGCAGGCCACACACGTGCTTCATGCACCTGGCCACGCGTACCCTTCATGTGCTAAAACACACTAAGTGTTGTGCACACCTTCCCTTCCCCCTTCCTGATGTGATTCCAAGATCGTGACAAAGCGGAACCAACCATGAACGCGGATTGAAAATAGAAAATAACGAATTTGAAAGAAAAGATAAGGAGCTTCCCTCAACCCTAGGGCAGATTTAATTCCTAGAACCTTGGGGTGCAACCTTGACCCACTAACCGCAATTGATTAGGAACCAAGACTACGGAACGCCACAAGCCTGCAGCTCAACAAACTTGATAAGTTCAAGGGTTTGAGAATTCTAATCCAATAAAATCTCTCAAAAGCTCACAATATTATGAAAACTCAATTCAATTTTTAATAATATCAAAAAGTTGTGAATTCAATACATAAGATGCCTTTAGATAGGCTTAAAACCAAACCTACTAAACCTAGGAAACATTTATTAGGAAACAAAATACCTAAAATACTTTAAAGTTACCAAAAACTGTTAAAATCCGTCAAACAACGCGTCACCCACATTTTGGGCACAAGGCGATCGCTTTAAAGCAGCCCAGGGGGATCGCCCTCTAAGCAGATTCCAGGGCGATCTTCCTACTGAGGAAGAGCGATCGCTTACTAGGCACAATCCAGACTTTCCCGTTTACAACCAAGGCGATCGTGTTAGTAGAGACAGAGCGATTGCTTTGTCGCCAGAAACTTCTACTCTTCATGCGGATGCCCTTCCAACACACATGTGATCCATCCTTCACTGTCTTGAGTTGTCCAAGATCGTGACAAAGTGGAACCAACCACGAACGCGGATTTAAAATAGGAAACAACGAATTTGAAAAAAAAAAGATAGGGAGTTTCCCTCAACCCTAAGACGAATTTAATTCCTAGAACCTTGGGGAGCAACCTTGACCCACTTACCACCATTGATTAGGAACCAAGACTACGAAACGCCACAAGCCTGCAGCTCAACAAACTTGATAATTTCAAGGGTTTAAGAATTCTAATCCAAAAAATCTCTCAAAAGCTCACAATATTGTGAAAACTCAATTTAATTTGTAATAATATAAAAAAGTTGTGAATTTAATACATAAGATGCCTTTATATAGGCTTAAAACCAAATCTACTAAACCTAGGAAACGTTTATTAGGAAACAAAATACCTAAAATACTTTAAAGTTACCAAAAACTGTTAAAAATCCGTCAAACAGCGCGTCACCCACATTCTGGGCATAAGTCGATCGCTTTAAAGCGGCCCAGGGCAATCACCCTCTAAGCAGATTCCAGGGCGATCGCTTCCTACTGAGGAAGAGCGATCGCTTGCTAGGCAGAATCCAGACTTTCCTGTTTACAACCAAGGCGTCGCTTTAGCAGAGACAGAGCCATCGTTCTGTCGCTAAAAACTTCTGCTCTTCATGCAGATGCCCCTCCAACACACATATGATCCGTCCTTCGCTGCCTTGAGTTGTTTAAGATCGTGACAAAGCAGAACCAACCACGAACGCCGATTGAAAATAGGAAACAACGAATTTAAAAGAAAAGATAAAGAGTTTCCCTCAACCTTAGGGCGGATTTAATCCTTAGAACATTGGGGTGCAGCCTTGAACCACTAACCACAATTGATTAGGAACCAAGACTACAGAACGCCACAAGCCTGCAGCTCAACAAACTTGATAAGTTCAAGAGTTTGAGAATTCTAATCTAAGAAATTTCTCAAAAGCTCATAATATTGTGAAAACTCAATTCAATTTTTAATAATATAAAAAAATTGTGAATTCAATACATAAGATGCCTTTTTATAGGCTTAAAACCAAACTTACTAAACCTAGGAAATAGGAAACAAAATACCTAAAATACTTTAAAGTTACCAAAAACTATTAAAAATATGTCAAACAGCGTGTCACCCACATTCTGGGCACAAGGCAATCGCTTTAAAGCAGCCCAGGGTGATCGCCCTCCAAGCAGATTTTAGGGCGATCGCTTTCTACTGAGGAAGAGCGAGCGCTTGCTAGGCAGAATCCAGACTTTCCCATTTATAACCAAGGCGATCGCTTTAGCAGAGACAGAGCGATCGCTTTGTCGCTAGAAACTTCTGCTCTTTATGTGAATGCCCCTCTAACACACATATGATCCGTCCTTCGCTGCCTTGAGTTGTGTTTGTCTTTATTAAGTGCACAAGTGCCATGAGAGATTCCTGAACTTTCTTGATTCGTGCTCTTGTCATCGGGCCTCCGGTTATCACCATCGAATCTCTCGGAACGTTGGGTCTTGGCCCTTGATCTCCATCATTCCCTCCCTCCTCAAAAGGATTCATCCTCGAATCATCACATATATCAAAAGGAGAAAGATCAGAGACATTGAAAGTTGCATGAACACTATACTCACCTGGTAGATCAAGCTTGTATGCGTTGTCATTGAGCCTTTCAAGAACTTGAAAAGGACCATTTTCCCTAGGATGCAATTTGGACTGACGCTTCATGGGAAACCTTTCCTTCCTCAAGTGTAGCCATACCCAATCACCGGGTTCAAAGACAACTTATTTTCGTCCTTTGTTAGCTTGTTTCACATATTGAGCAGTACGCTTCTCAATGTTCAGCTTCACTTACGCATTCAGTTTCTGAATGACCTTTGCTTTGTGCTTACCATCCATGCTAGAACGTTCCTCGACTGGTATAGGAATAAGATCAAGTGGACTTAGAGGATTGAGTCCATATACCACTTCAAAAGCAGAATAGTTAGTAGCAGTATACATAGAACGATTATAAGCAAACTCAACAAAGGGTAAACTTTCCTCCCAAGATTTCAAATTCTTTTGTAACACAACTCTTAGCAATTGAGACAAGACTCGATTAACCACCTCAGTTTGACCATCAGTCTAAGGGTGATAAGATGTAGAAAATAAGAGTTTCATACCCAATTTATTCCACAAAACACGCCAAAAATGGCTCACAAACTTAGCATCTCTATCACTAGTTGTTCCCACCACACACTAGCATATTTAGTGAACTCCAGAGAGGCAACTTTGACTTTTTGAGCCTCGGTATAATTATTACACCCGAATAAAACTTCAACTTTCCTAACCCACTTCAAATACTCCTCTGGATCAGCTTTACCCTTGAAAGGAGGGACTTTCATTTTTATGTTGAAAATTCCTCTCTCTCTTGTCGTGGGTTATTCATCCTCTCTCCTCCCATTCTATCTCTTCTTCGGTCATCCTCATACTCTCTCTTTACCCACTCATCCTCCTCAAATATATACCTCCCCCTCCTCGATTAGAATCGAGGTGGATTCTCTTGAGGTTGTGTTTCCCTTCTCTCTTCCAATCTAGCCAAATACTGATTAATATCCTCCATCATCCTTAACATACGTTCGTTAGGATCCTCTGGACCCTCTCTAGCTGCTCCCCCATTACCCCTGGGCAAAGGTGTTTCATTGTTTTCTTGTGACATGTTGAAACAATCACACAGAACTCACAATTCGCTCGTGTATAAACTTCCTCACTCACACACTCACAATTTCTTGAAGAGATTCTTTTACCCACGAAATTATCAGTATGGAGTGCAAGTTTTGAAAACGTTACAGCTTGGAACTCAAACAATGCAATCTAGGGTTTAGATTTTTGTGGCGAAATTTCAAAGTGAGATACAATTTTACAATGAAAGCAGGAAAAGATTGAATTTCAATGGATGTTGGAAAGATTTGATGAACAAGATGAATATATGAAAGTATTCCTAGCAATACCACTTTAATGCAATTGATAATTCGAAGCAATTTTCCAATACCTTTTTTTTTTTTTTTTTTTTTTGACTTTTTGCAACTTCTTGATCAATTTTTAATTTTCCTGACTCAAGGGATTTTTTTTTTTAAACTATGGTTTGGAAAGAAATGATAAGAAATAAAGATTACTGGAAATTTGTTAGGAAAGAAGAAAAAATATGAATCCAACGAAATATAGGAAAGATGAAAACAAAATTTTAGGAAGAACGTTAGAACAAAATCGTTGGTTACCTCTTTGTTGCTCTGATACCAATTGATGTGATTCCAAGATCGTGAGTGGAACCAACCACGAACGCGGATTGAAAACAAGAAACAACGAATTTGAAAGAAAAGATAAGGAGCTTCCCTCAACCCTAGGGTGGATTTAATCCCTAGAACCTTGGGGTGCAACCTTGACCCACTAACCACAAGTGATTAGGAACCAAGACTACGGAACGCCACAAGCCTGCAGCTCAACAAACTTGATAAGTTCAAGGGTTTGAGAATTCTAATCCAAGAAATCTCTCAAAAGCTCACAATATTGTGAAAACTCAATTCAATTTTTAATAATATAAAAAAGTTGTAAATTCAATACATAAGATGCCTTTATATAGGCTTAAAACCAAACCTACTTAACCTAGGAAACGTTTATTAGGAAACAAAATACCTAAAATACTTTAAAGTTACCAAAAACTGTTAAAAATCCGTCAAACAACGCGTCACCCACATTCTGGGCACAAGGCGATCGCTTTAAAGCGGCCCAGGGCGATCGACCTCCAAGAAAATTCCAGGGCAATTGCTTCCTATTGAGGAAGAGTGATCGCTTGCTAGACAGAATCCAGACTTTCCCATTTACAACCAAGGCGATCGCTTTAGCAGAGACAAAGCCATCACTCTGTCGCTAGAAACTTCTGCTCTTCATGCGGATGCCCCTCCAACACATATATGATCCGTCCTTTGCTGCCTTGAGTTGTGTTGGCCTTGATTAAGTGCACAAGTGCCATGAAAGCTTCCCAAACTTTCTTAATTCGCGCTCTTGTCATCAGGCCTCCAGTTATCACCATCGGATATCTCGGAACGTTGGGTCTTGGTCCTTGATCTTCATCACTTCCCCCAAAGCCTCGTGCAGGGGGGCACCACACTAAGGCTACTCCGCCTTTGAGAACCGGTTTCTCGTGCCACTCCGCCTTGGAGCCCTATGTTTATGGGGCCACCCCACAATAGGAACCTCACACCTCGGGCTACCCCTCATAGGTACCCCACATAAACCAAGTTGACCACGTCATTGCCAATTTGCAAAATACTTGTAAGGTGCCTACCCAGTATGTACTTTTTGGGACATTCGAGAGATTTTGGATTGGGGATTGTAGTATAGGACATATTGAATGCACTTTACGAGGGGCATGCAACCTAGTTAAAATGGCGTGAGAGATCTAATCCTACAAGGATGACATAAACCGTAAGCATAGTGTAACCTAGGTCTAAGACAAATGGTTCGTGACATGTCATCATACGGACCCTCACGTGCTGGAACATGTGATGGACAACTGCTACTCACTATAAATACTCGATATTTATGACAAGCTAACCAGACATCGAAATTTAGACCTGATGGTACACAACTTGCGATGCTGTGACAATTGTCGTCTCCCTTGCACCTTTGCTAGCCCGCACGCTCTCCATTGTCCTACCCTATTGGTTAGTGTATAATACCACATTAGAGACCTTAGACCTCATTAGGATACTACTCTTCAACCTGTGGAAACATTTTGGGTTAATTTAGAAAAAGAAATCCAACCGTAAATTATATTTGAGTAATGTTATGTGGACCTAAAGTGTGCACTAAATATGCACCAAAATCTAAATTGACATATTTTAATTGGTTAAATGATTTGTAGGTCTAACCACTTAAAAATTTTCTGACCAACCAAAAGATGCCGGTAAGGATTTTTGATGGTCATTACATTTTACCTTATGAATTGGGCTTGATGCCTTTTACGGGCTTTATTGTCAAAATTCCAAGCATAATTATGACGTGGCATAAAGTGATTGGTTGGAGGACGGATCACGACCATTGAACCCAATATCAATTCAACCCGCTAACAAAACCCTCGTAAACGCAAAATGAAAGAACTGAAGTAACAGAAGAAATAGAGAGAGAGAAAAAGATACACTCGCACCACTTCGGTCACGATCTGTTCTCTCTCGCCCCAAATTCACTCAATTAACCTCAAGATCACAACCCTAATCTAGATTCAGTTCAATCTCCACCTTGTGGATCTCGAATTTTCGCTTATACAATCATGGCGTGTATAAAGGAGGTTAATAGATCGGCGTCGGTGGCGTTCTCGCCGGACACACCGTACCTGGCGGCGGGGACCATGGCGGGGGCGGTAGATATATCATTCAGTTCTTCTGCTAATCTCGAGATCTTTCAACTTGACTTCCAATCGGACGATCGTAAGCTTCCTTTAGCCGGCGCTGTACCGAGTTCAGAGCCGTTCAATCGACTTTCATGGGGGAAGAATCCTTCCGGTGGTTCTGAGGAGTTCTCCCTTGGTCTCATTGCCGGTGGTCTCGTTGATGGCAACATCGGTATTTGGAATCCTCGCTTACTCATCAGGTACCGACTGATCTCACACAACCTTTAGCTCGATGTTTCTGCTGCATTTTGTAATTACTTGATCAATTGTTCTACATTTTCGATGAACTCTGTAGTGAATTGATTTAATTGCTATATGATGTCACAGTGATATGAATTTGATGTCAATTTAGCTCTCTCTCACACATCAGTCTGGTAGTTGTACTTTTTATGTTTCTATATTTATATTTGTAATTTGCTAGTGTTTACTGAGTGTTTTCTCAATGACTTCCTCAGTTCCATGTAAAGAGTACACTATCCTATTTTAGGATGTTTGCCTTAGAATCTACTTTCTAAAGTTATTTCTACAGTCCCTTACTTTCAATTTCACCCTCCACTTGTGATATAAGCATCTTGAGTCTAATATACCCCTTAAAAATTAGACCTTTCAAATGTGGACACTTTTATCATAACTGACGAATTATTAGGGTTCTATTGTAAGGACCAATATATGGATTATTTTTGATCATATATTGTGTCTTACTTTGAAATCAGATTCACTTAGCATGCTGAAGAAAATAATTCTTGGTGTACTGCTGTAATCTGGTCCTTCTAGTAGTGAACTGAATGATCTTAACCAGAACTCACATCCTTGATTGGAAATTGAAACTGGGGGATAACATGCATGAGCCGAGAACTCCAATGCAGGATCTGGATCAAACTGTTTCTGTAATACTCCTTCCGTCCCAAAGAAATAAAAGCTTTACTTGTTTGTACCTTCTATGAATTACACTAAACATTTCCCTCTTTTAGAAATGAGACTATTTTTTTGGGATAAACCAAAGAGGAAAGTTAGACTATTTATTTGGGACCGAGGGAGTAATTTTTTTTTCTTTGTTCTACTATGAAAAATGAAGGGAAATTCTGGGATAGAACTGTTTTTGTCCATCTGGAAATTCCTATTATTGCATTTTCCATAATATTGCAATCACATACATACACATCGATAAAGAAAAATAAATAGGAGACAAGGATCCAAAAACAACAAGCAAGAAGAAAAAAATGATATTTTTTTTAAACAGGTGATCTGTATCAGATTATACACAATGAGGACATACTTCTCCTATGCAAGATGTATTTACTCCCTCTCTATAGTACTTAATATTACTATTATTTTTTAACTTTTGATGGGGCAACAATGATAAATTGGTTTTGTATAATCATGATCTCATTGTTTGTTTTTCCTCACTCCAGTTCTGAGGAAAGTGAAGGTGCACTTGTTCAACAACTTTCGAGGCATAAAGGGCCTGTAAGTTTTCATCTTCTGTATGTAGGACGCAATTTACTACGATTCCTTGACTTTGTTAATAGGTTGATATGGTTATTATGGTATAACATGTGCTCTTTTTTTCAGGTTCGTGGTCTGGAGTTTAGCTCTCTGTCACCCAACCATCTTGCTTCTGGGGCTGAAGAAGGTGAAATCTGTATATGGGATATTGCAAAACCAGCTGAACCTACTCATTTCCCTCCTCTCAAGGTAATGTTACCTTATTCTCATATGATGTGCATGAGCCATTATCACACTTTCCACACTATACTCACCAGGTTTACTTTTATGGAATGAAATAAATTTTCCTCCATTAATAGTTTCAATAACGTATTCTATTATCCTGCAATAAGAAGAAAAGAGAGGATGCATTTGTGTCAGTAAGTTCCAGGACAAGGATCCGCGGCCCTGAACCAAGAAGCTAGAGATGGGAGCATTATGACGGGTAGATCACTGAACTACGGAGGAGAGGAACTAGGCAAAGGAAGCTCCCCTGCTCTTCCCAAGGCCGCCCAAGAGCTATTCTCTGTAGTGGAAAGAACATTTTGAAAGAAATGATAAGAGCACAGGATCATGCAATGGTAGAGAGGATCCCATGTCCGCATCTGACACTAGAGGGTGCGAGGTTGTAAAGGGAAGCTACAAACCCATTTACCTAGGAAGAAAATTTTCTTTAGAATTAGGTTCCTAATACAAGACCATCCTCATTCTTGGACCTACACACTACATAGTGTTACCCTCCTCATCTGTACCAGCCCATTGAAAGTTCCTCGTATCCTCTTTAACCTATCTACAACACACTCACCAGGATCCTAAATAGTGAAAGAGAATTAATGTAAAAGAGTATTGATGAGAAGACTTCCCTCGTTTTGTAAATCTAGTTATGTTTTGTGAAGTCCTTTTAGAAGCATTTCATGTATTGAAGTTACAAAATTATTGGTGAATTTCAAAATTTTACGATAGATATGATCATGATTCATGGACATGGAGATGTGACTATAATTAGAATTAGGGTGGATAAATTTCTATATTTCCACCTATGATCGCACTATGAAGGTTGTCTTAAGGCCATTGTGTCTTTGCCTTAGTGTTAAGTGGTTGATAGATTGACACAACCTTCATCTTCTCGGTATATACAATGTCATGGAAAAATAACTAGACTAGTGGAGAGAAGCTTTAGACTTGAGAGAATTTAAAGTTATTTGGGAATTCCTTTTTTTCAAATAGACGCAGAAGGATATTAGAATAGGTAGAAACATAGTTAAAGGTAGATGACCAGGATATACCACTAAGTGATTAATTTTGTTATCCCGGGTTCAATCTTTACCTGAAAGGAAGTGGTGGAGAATGATGTTAGTTAAATCAAGTTGGTTAAAGTTCAAAAGAATATTCAAGTTGGAAAACCATCAGGCTTGTTTTATTTTATGGTACGGAATGTTTTGGTCAACTAAGAGATGACATGCCAATGGAATAAGTGTATTTGAAATGAGAATGTTACGATGGATCATTGGTTTGGATCTTCCATTTCTTTTTAAACTTGAATGATAGGGGGTGGAGGATTTTTTTTTCTATAATAATAAATCAAAAGAAGAGGAACTACAAAACGATGGGCAAGAAGGCCATCAAAGCAATAAAGGAGAAAATACAATGAGAACAACAAAAACAAGAAGCATTGTCCAGTTACACTAAATAATCGAGAGCAGGACCCCACGAAAAGCACCCCTAGCTGATGCCCATACGGAACACTACTTTATCCCTCAATGGCGTCATCGATTTATTCTGGAGTTTTGCTCCTCATCCAAAGGCACCAGCAAACAGTGAATACTCTGTATTGCCAAAGCACAGCGCCATCTCCACCTTTCCTGTAGCATCTAAAGTGCACCTGATGAAAGGAGGCAATTGACTCGGGACTCACCCATGCCTCACCAGCCAACCCAAACAAGGGATTCCACAAGAACCCCGAACCCCACTACAGTAGAGGAGGAGGTTTCTGCTTTCCTAGAAGATTTTTCAAGGCCCTTTTTTCTTGAAAACCCAATTCTACATCTTGGCTTTTAGAGGGATTGATATGTAATCTTATCAATCTTTTTTATTCTTCTTGATTTGTTCGCTCAGTCCATCTTCTTCCATTTGTCTTCTTTCATTTGGAAGGCTTAGTTCCCATTTAAGGTGAGAGCCTTTATTTGGTCCTTAGTTCTCTATAAGCTCAACACTACTGATGGCTCGCAAGTGTGTAGTCCCTACAAGAAGATTTCCTCAGATTGGTAGCATGTGTAAGTTCTCCTCAAAATCTGATGACCATCTGTTTCTCACGTGTTGTATTTCTTGCTACTTATGGAATAGTTTGTTCAGGTGGTTGGGGGTGATTGGGTTTGTCCGGCTGCACTCCTTTTCTTGATTTATTTCAGAGGTTTCGGTAGAGAGAGAGATGCCAGTATGTTTTGGGATTGCAGGGTTTTCACTATTTTGCAGTGCGTTTGGACAGAGAAGAATTCGAGGATTCACTGGGATGAATTGCCGTATCTGCCTCTTCTGCGGAAGAGAGTTGTGTTTACTGCCTCTTCTGCGGGACAGAGTTGTGCTTACTGTGCCTCTTCTGTGGGATGAAGTTGTCTTTACTGATTCTCTTTGGGCTTTGAGCGATGGGTGCATTTTGAGGGGTACCCTTGTTGGTGATGCAACGGGACTGTAATGGTTTGATTCTTGGTTTTTCCTTTTGTTGTTTTTGATCTCCTTTTTTTTTTTTTTTCCCTGTTGTTAAGGGACCTCATCAATCCATTTGTACTCTTTTCTATCCTAATCTGATCTCCATCTCTTATTGTCAGAAAAATAATAAATAGATGTGTGAGTGGTAAAATTAGGGACTAAAAGAAATCCAAAATGACCACATTCATAAGAGAGAGAAAATGAGAGAAAATAATTTGAGACAGTGCACCAGTTAAATATCAACGACGAATAATCGAGCTTCGAAAGACCAAAACTAACATGGATGGTGATAATTAAGAGGTTGGAAAGGCCAAACTATAATTTCTATAGTTTGACAGGATTAGTAGACGATCACGTGCTATGCATGTAATCATTCAGAACGAGAGGCGAATGTATTATTGCTCTTGTGGGAGCATGAAGAACAGTTGAGAAGGAGGTGATTAAGAGGGGAAAGTTAAAGAGGATCAACTATTTCGATGAGTTTGATTCTTTGATGATACAAAATAGTACATGCAACCAAGAAATGGTGACACAACCCAATAGAGAATTCAACTCTGCTCCATGCTTTTGCTTTATTAGTATTATTCATGTAAATTCGGTTCTAGTTTACATGTGTCCCTGTCACTGCTGTGCTTATTCTTCTTATTCTCTTCGCTGGGTGGTATCATTTACGTACGTCGCAATTATATGCACCATCATAGTTTCTTTAATACTTGTATATATATATATATATATTTATTTATTTATTTATTTATTTATTTATTTATAGTGCTGAACATGCCCTTGTCAATTGACAAAGCAGTTTCTCTCTGCAGGGTAGTGGATCAGCAACACAGGGCGAAATATCATTTTTATCTTGGAACAGAAAGGTTCAACCCATACTGGCATCCACTTCTTTTAATGGGACAACTGGTAATGAACAAAACTATACAATCAAATTTTTGATAACCTACTTTTTTCGTATTTTTGTTAAATGTTTATTATGTTTCTCAGTGGTTTGGGATCTTCGGAAGCAGAAACCAATAATAAGGTATGCCTTTTACAATCTGATGCAAGTTGTTTTGAGCATTTTGCATGATGAATCACAAAAGGATGTGGGTTGTTTAATCGTCAGCCTAACTGTTTAAAATTTCCAATCAACAGTTTTTCAGATTCAGTAAAAAGGCGGTGCTCCGTTTTGCAGTGGCACCCTGATTTTGCCACTCAGCTTATTGTTGCTTCGGATGATGATAGTTCACCTGCTCTTAGGGTAATGACTTTGCCTCTGTGTGTGTGTTTTGCATACTAGTAGCAATTATATTGTTCAAGTAATTTACTCTTGATATATGTATCCAGATTTGGGATATGCGGAACACAATGTCACCATTAAAAGAGTTAGTTGGGCACAGTAAAGGTATGGCAAGCTTGAAATAAGCTTCAGCATATACTTTGTTTTAGATCAGCTCTTGGGTTGTCAATTGTCTCTTTATGGACGTACCATTTACTATCTGAAATTTAATTAGTTGTAGTAAAAAATATGTTTTCTGTTTCTCTTGGCTCTCTCTGTGCACAGAAAGACATATACATAAAAATATAGAAATGCTGGAAGATGATATCCAAAAGAGAAATATGGAAAAGTTATAGCCAATTCACTCACCAATCCAAGAAGGCTAGGGAGAAGTGACGTGGAATAGAAACAAAAGAAACCATTGTTAGTCTGGTTTATGGGAATGTTGTATCACCAAGGTTCATAAGTTAATGATGTTGAATTATGGAGGATTAGGATTTTTAATTTGATGACCTTGTGTCATGCTTATGTTATTGACTTGAATTACTTAGAAAGCAGGTCCACAAGAAGATTCAAATATTTGCACCTCCACACAAAACCCTTTTTATCCTCTTCTCTGCACTCTGCAGTAGTAAAGAGAGAGGGAAGACAGAAGGCTTTGGTCTAATGCAATTGAAGTATATCAAGATGATGAAACATCACTGCTACTACTCAAGGCAATCAACTAACTGAGTGGGCACAGATTTTCTTTTATCACAAACAAATACTAAATATCAGTTAACAAAAATTAAAGTTCTTGAACCTCGTGCTAACGTCCAAACTAACATAAGCATGTGCTTAGGGTGGGAGACCACTTCCAGCTTTTAGGGATCTTTGGTGGGTGAATTTCCGAGGAGTCACTTTAAGGTAAAGTCCTATTATCCTAAGGGTGGCAATGATTAATCAACAAAGTATCCTTGAGATATGTTGTTGAAAACTAAAGTTCCTTCTGATGTTGATTTTGTTGGGGTTGAACATCAATTGAAAGAAGAAAGTGGGAAAAGTGATTTTGAAGTTTGACGTTTCATGTGCTATAGGAAGGATACTGCATCTATGTTGTATTGGGTCTGTCTACGTATTTATCTATTTTTGTTGTTGTTTCGTCCTGTTGGAGCGGATAATGTGGGGGAAGAACGTTAAATGGCTGCCCCTCAGTGTGTATTTTGGTGCATGTATACGAGTTAGTTGGGAGTGGGCGGTGGGGGAGAAGAATAGCAGGTTTGCGCATTGGGTTGAGGGCTCTTTTCATTTTGTGGCTCTTTCTTTTTTGATTCTATGAATCTCGTGTACTTGGAATAGAGCTCCCTTTAGGTCTTCTTTATCTGCTTTTTCCTGTTCAATTTTCTTGTGATATAAATTTCAGGTATTTGTCGTTGACTCTGCGGGTTTATTATCTTCTAAATCTTTCTTGGCTCATTTGCTTCACTGTGCAATCCCACTTCCCTCCACCTAGTTTCTTTCATTTTGAAAAGCAAGGCGCCTGGCCTTCGCACTTTTCAATATGCTGAAGGCTAGGATTTTTGTATAAGCGTAGACCTTATGAGAAATTATCCCCCTGATTTTTTATGTGTAGCCTTCTGGTGATTGGAAAGCAATTAACTAATACCAGTTTCGGTCGTAGTGCTAGTAACATTAGAAACCTATTTATCTGCATATTAATTTTGTTCAGATAAAGCGCCTTTGGGGCTTCAAATATTTGTGGAGTACCAGAAGAGAAAAGAACAGAGGAGCTCAAATGACTACAGAAACTCATCATGCCCAGAAATCTATTCAAAAGATATTCAATACTACAACTAGTAGTGTTTATAGGGAACAAAGCCAATACAAATGCTGCTGGAAAGTTTATAAAAGAAAATGCACCCTTTGGAAGATTGTTTATTTGCTTGTTCTCCGCCCCCACTTATTTTCCTTTTTGATATCTATGTTTGAAGGGTTAATTATATGAACTTAAGAATAACCTTTAGCCTATATCATCTACCATCTGTTTTCTTGGCCCAGCTTTTCTTTTGGCCTTCATTTTTGTTTGGTGTTAATGTCATCAGTTTAATGGAATCATTTGCATTAATTAGTTAAGTAGTTCATTCAATTTTTCTCATTTTGCTACTTTTAAATCTGTCTTCCGCACATCTTACACCAGGTGTTGTTGCCATGTCATGGTGCCCTAATGACAGCTCCTACTTGCTGACCTGTGCCAAAGATAATCGCACAATTTGCTGGGATACGGGCTCTGCTGAGGTTGGTAGACCAACATGATATTTCTTTGGCCTTAGCCTGTTGTCTTTATGATCAATCAGTTTTCTGAACATCTTTGACTATGTGTGGGGTGTTTTTCTGTTTCTCTTGACTTCATGCTGCCTTGATGTTTGATCTTTTGCAGATTGTCTCTGAACTTCCAGCTGGAACCAATTGGAATTTCGATGTGCACTGGTATCCAAAGATACCTGGGGTTATATCAGCATCTTCTTTTGATGGAAAAATTGGCATTTACAATATTGAGGTTAGCTTTATTGCATGTTAATAGTTCCTATAGAGCATTATTGCTAACCTCTTCCCTGCTGCTGCTTCTCTCTCTCTCTTTTCTTTTTCTTCTTTCTGATCACTTAACATAAATGGTCTTACCTCAATTTCATGACCTCCTCACTGGATTACTTACTTTTTACTTGGAAAAATCTAATAATTAGTGTTAGAGCAACGTAATGCTGCATTATACGAATAGTTGATGACAATGATGATGGGCATGTTTGTTTTTCTTACCAGTGTCAAATGTATGCCATATCTATGTGTTTCAATTCCGTCATTGATGTACTACATTCTTGCATGCTACTTGGATTACTTAGTGTTTTTTGGTAATTCAAATTTAGGAATACTTGATTTTTCTTGGTGGGCTAGCTTTTATATTTGTAAAATTATATTTATTATATCTTTGAATTTGTATTGGATTCTCATACTCTTTTTATCTTGTAGGCATGTGACCGATATGGCGTTGGTGATAGTGATTTTGGTGGAGGTAAATATTTCACTTGAAAATTGTGATTTTAACATTTATAATGATAATAATGGCATAAAAATTTCTGTTAATTCTCCTTATAAGAAATGATTAATTAACACCCGCCAAAAGCCAAAGAATATCCTAAATGTCACACGTGTCCCAGCATTCTGATCCGTCCTAAAGTGTTGGAAATTAAATCATATGATGTAGGAGACTCGTGAGAGCGTGCTCGAATGTGCCTTAGCATGTTGGGGCCAGTCACATGCACGCCTTGTATTGAACCTGATTCAAAGCCCTTAAGATAGTGTTAGTTCTTCGTAGACTCTATATTTGGTCTGTTGAATATGTTTGGTGCAAATGGATGCACCATTGGGCTTCTGTCTTCTGTGTCAAACCCCTTGTGGTAGAGAACTTGTAGAATTCTACTTCTAGTTTTAGTTGTGACCATATGCCTTTTGAGCTAAGCTGTGTGAGTTGTTTTTGCTTGCTCATACTTGTTAGCACTTGAATGCATATTAGTATACTTACTGTAGAACTGTGAGTTCAAACTTACTATTCAGGTAGTAGAACTTATCAAACCGAGGAGAGCTTGTGCAAGACATAAAATGTTTTAAGGATGAGTAATGACTAACGAGTGGAAAATTCAAGAATATAATAGAAGAAAACATGAATAGCCAGCTCAAGACATCACAGGTGCTGGAACCAAACAGATAGTTTTAGCGCCATGGAAAGGTTGCTCCATTGGACCTAAGCTTTAATCATGGAAACATCATCTCTGTCTTCTGGGTACGGCTCCATAAAGTAGACCCTCTCCAGACACCATACTATAGGGCACCAGTGAAAGAAAGTTGCAGCAGTTGCAATGGTTTATTCAGTGGCTGTCTGGTGTGGTAAACTGAGGTCCTTCTGAAACATAATGGAGAACTCAATGGGGTTAGGGAGAATTAATGAGGGCGTTAAAGGAGAGCCATGGGTTACCCAAGTATCAGGGTACTTCGGGTATTGGCTAAAACTTATGTAGTTAACTAAACCTTTTCCTCTTCGTGTTTTTGTGTCCATCTTATCATTCGTTTAAATCTAGTTTTTCAGTCATTACATAATGGAGTCTGTTCTATGCAGCACCTCTACGAGCCCCAAAATGGTACCAACGTAAAGCTGGCGTTTCTTTTGGTTTTGGAGGCAAGCTTGTTTCCTTTAACTCTACAGGATCTTCAACTGGGGCTTCAGAGGTATAGTTTGTGGGTTTTGTAGTACAGTTACCTCTCTTTTGATTAAGTTTTCACTTTCTTCTCTCTTTTTCAGGTTTACGTGCACGACCTAGTTACTGAGCACAATTTGGTGAGTAGCTCTTCTGAATTTGAAGCTGCAATGCGAAGTGGAGAGAGATCTTCGTTGAGGCTTCTATGTGAAAAGAAATCTCAAGAATCTGAGTATGTTCTGTGAGAATGAATGAATTTAATTCTCTTCCACCTTCATTAAGTTCTGAACTGAGATCATTATTAAATGTTTTGGTTTGTTGTCTACGCAGAGCTGAAGATGAAAGAGAAACATGGGGATTCTTGAAAGTTATGTTTGAAGATGACGGAACAGCAAGGACAAAGCTTCTTAACCACCTTGGTTTCAGTTTACCTGCTGAAGGAAATGATACTGTACAAGAAGAATTGTCTCAGGAAGCAAGTGCTCTTGGCATGGAAGAAAAGGATTCAACTAATGAAGGATTGGGGCAAAGACAAACCACCATCTACACCTCTGATAACGGGGAAGATTTCTTTAATAATCTTCCTAGTCCTAAAGCTGATACGCCAGTCTCAACTTCTGTCAACAACTTTGTTGCTGAAAGCTCTGTTCCAAGCGGGGAGGATGTACAAGAAGAGATCAATGTTCAAGAGGATACTGCTGACCTATCATTTGATGATGCAGTTCAGCGTGCTTTGGTTGTTGGGGATTACAAGGGGGCTGTTGCCCATTGCATATCTGCAAATAAAATGGCGGATGCATTAGTTATTGCGCAGGTTGGTGGACCTTCCTTGTGGGAGACCACACGTGATCTATACCTCAAGAGGAGCCGTTCTCCTTACCTAAAGGTACCAAATCTTTTTTCAATCAAATGATTGGTCTCTTCTACTTCAGTTTATGGACTCTGATGGTAATCTAAGATTAAAACTTTGTATTCAATTGAACTCTTTAGTACTGGCCTGCATTTTTAGCATTCTATTTTTTTCGGCATCCGCAGGTAGTTTCTGCAATGGTGAATAATGACCTCGTGAGCCTTGTAAATGTCAGACCTTTGAAATCCTGGAAGGAAACTCTTGCTCTCCTCTGCACTGTAAGTTTATAAATGATGATATAATTCTTGTACTGCATATTCATACTATGTTTTAAGGATTTAAGAAAAATTTAGTTGCTTTTACGAAGAATGATCCTAGGTTCTCTCTCTCTCTCTCTCTCTCTCTCTCTCTCTCTCTCTCCATCTTTTTCTCTATTTCCTCTCTATTATGGGCTTATTGCTGTACTATGCTGTAAAAGTCTCCACTTTCTGCTGGTTATGATATCGTGTGGTACAATATCTTTCCAATTTCCATGAGTGAGGAACAAACCCATCACAATAGATTGCTGTTCTTCTGCTTCTGTCAGGTTTACTAAATATTGTATTATATCGCTCTTCGACTACAATTTCTTACTTGTCATAGTAGTACAATTATAACAGTTCCTCGGGCATGATTATGGAACCAGGATTACCAGTGTGTGGACTTGTAACATTGCCACCTGGTATGACATTGAGTCTTTTTCAATATAGATGTTCCAATACACGTCTACAGGTTTTGTTGTTTGCGTAGAGTTGTGCTTATTACGTTTTGATAACAGTTTAACTAAGAAGACAATGCAATCCTCCCCCACTCTTAACTTCTCTGGGTGATCCATGATTTTTGTATGTTAATGCTTATCTTTGTCGTAAACAGTTTGCACAGAGGGAGGAATGGACTATGCTATGTGATACACTTGCTGCTAGACTCATGGCTGCTGGTGATACACTAGCTGCAACTCTTTGTTATATATGTGCTGGGAATATTGACAAAACAGTGGAAATTTGGTCAAAGAATGTGACAACCGAACAGGAGGGGAAATCCTATGTTGACCTTCTTCAGGTAAGCATTCTACCTTTAAATGAGTATCTAATCTTGGGATCTAGCTAATTAGGCGACTGTGTTTGAATATGCTGTTAGGATCTAATGGAGAAGACAGTAGTCCTTGCTTTGGCTACTGGCCAGAAGAGATTTAGCGCTTCATTGTGCAAACTTGTGGAGAAGTATGCTGAAATATTAGCAAGTCAAGGACTTTTAGCATCAGCAATGGAGTATCTGAAACTTGTGGGCACCGAGGAATTGTCTCCTGAGCTTATGATCTTACGAGACCGTATTGCTCTCTCTTCTGAACCAGGCATGTGCTTATTGTAACATCTTGATTGGAGTATTATATTTCCTTCAGTATCCCTTTATGTTTCATCTGACTAACCCTATACTCATTTGATACACACACACACACACACATATATATATATATAATATAATATAATATAATATCATATAATATAATTCTTTTTGTCTTGTTTCATATAGATAGACTAAACTATATTGATGAATGATGCCTCAATGAATGTTGAATACCTCTTCATTGTTGTAGTCTTGATGTTAAATGGAGGTCACACTGACATGCATAGATGTTTGCAATATGTATAATGGAATTCTCCCTCCGTCCTGAAAATATAGTCCGACTTTCTATTTTTGTTTGTCCCAAAAAGATAGTCCCATTTCTAAATGTTAATCTATAAGATAACATCATTTTTCAATTTTTTCTTTCTTTTTAAAACATAACATTTCCAATATGTATCATAAAAAGAATAAAAATTGACATGTTAGTGCAAATTATAGGAAATATATAAAAGCAAATATACAGTATCAAAAAGTTTGACCTGTCAATGGGACATTATTTTGCGACAGAGGGAGTACATGTTAATGAGTTTTATGTCATTTCACCCATAAAATTCAATGAGTGTGCCTTTGGGGACATTATTTTGCGACAGGGGGAGTACATGTTAATGAGTTTTATGTCATTTCACCCATAAAATTCAATCAGTGTGCCTTTGTCAGGTCATTTCATTTCATGTCAACATGGTGGTACATCTTAGGCAATGTTTGAAAAATCGGCCTAGGCGCCCCCAAAACACCGCGCCTAGGGCCAAATCGGGTAAAAAATCGTCAACGAGAAAAATCGCCGCCTAGCCAAATTGCATTTTTTTTATTTTTATTTTTAATTATTTAAAATTTTTTTTTCCCCAAAAAACAGCGTCGTTTTGGTTTAAAAAAACAGAAAAACCTAAGTTAAGTAAGTTTGTTTTCCATACTTTATATGTTGTAGTATTGTTATTTTGTTTTAAAGTTTAAACTTTGGAGGTTGGAATGACACTATTGAATTTGGTTTTAATTTTTTACTATTAATCTTGTAATGTGATCATTATTTTAGTTTATTTGTCATATTTAGTTATTTACTATTGTTGCAGCAGGTATTGATTATTGAATTAAATTTGAATTTTTAACTTTTAACTTTTAATCTTGTAATGTGACCATTACTTTTAGTTTATTTGGTTATATTTAGTTATTAATATTATTGCAGCAAGTATGGTATAAACCTATAGTGTAATTATGCCTCGATTTCTAGACCCCACCTAGGCCCTGATTAGGCCCCTAGGCGCTACGCCTAGCGATTTTTAGAACACTGATTTTAGGTATTAGTGACCGTAAGCCGGACACATGCGATTTTCATTTAAATGGCGTCTTAAGGATGCAGAATTGCTTACATTCTCTCTTCAACATTTTGTTTGAGTTGAGTTTTCATACTTTGATATGTCAGTTCCCTAGTTTTTAAGCCTTTCCATCCAAAAAAGGTGATACATATGATATTATGGCACCATACGCTTGCTATTTCAGTATTTCCCTTTAACTGGTAATGAACATTTCTTTCTCAAATACTCCCTCCGTTCCTAATAAAGAGTCTTGTTTGACTTGGCACACAGATTAAAAAAAGTTAATTAACTCTATTATAAATATTAGGACGATGTATGTTTTCCAATGATGCCCATGTGGGAGTGGAACCCACACTTAAAAGTACTAAGCAAATCAAGGGTAAAATGGTATAAGTAGCATCCCAAAATAGAAAGAATGGAAACATGACACTTTTTCTGGAACGGTCTAAAAAGGAAAGATGGACTCTTTTTTAGGATTGGAGGGAATATCAAGTTTTATTGATATCTCACACTTCACTCAAGGGTATCCTCCAATTATTGTTTCCCTCTCAATGTGTGTAAAATTGTTTAGGACTTCTTAATTGTTAGTAAAACTGAAACGTGTGGCTTTGAGAGGTGAGAAGCATGATCTCAGTCTCAAATATAGATTGTTGATCCCTCCATTTGTTTGTAGTGCAGTCGCATAGTATTTGAAACCAGGCTAGAAAGAAATGCATATATGGTCTCACATCCTCGTTGCTTCTTTATCTCATGTCCTATTATTGTTTCGTTTCTTGAGAAGAATGGGACTAATAGAAACAATTATGGAAACTAAATCGCGTAAAGCCTAAGAAGCTTACTTATTTATTTAGTAGATGTGTCTGATTTTGAGTGAAGACAAACTAACGTGTACATTCTTTTTGTTGGGAATATCTGCACTCAGTAGGTATATCCGTCGGATAATTTGTTGAATGTTGATCTGACTCACGCCAACAGGGTTTATATATAAACTGAGCTCTTTTACCAGTTCCTGAGTAGCCATTTCTGCATGGTACTTTGTGCCGGCTGATAATTCTGTTTGGATGTTTTTGCAGAGAGAGAAGTTACCAGTTCCACAGGATTTGACAATGCCACCTCACAAATAGAGGCTGTATACCATGCCAACCAACCCAATGCTATTGTTGAGCCCCCTCAAAATTACTATCAGGTGCTTTTACTATGTATTTTTTCCATCAGTAAGCATATGCACCCACTTGCACATCTCTGTGTATGTTTTTGCTGTGGTTGTTTAACAGCAGAATTTGCGTCCTCACCACCATTAACCTTGTGTTGTCTATGCCTCCTGTTTTTCGCTTAGGAAATTTTGGAGAATCCTTATCGCGAGAATTACCAACAGCCACCTGGTCCTTCATATCCTACTCCATATCAACCGGCTCCTCAACCTCCTACTATGTTTGTTCCAACTCCGGCACCTCAAATTCCTCCGGTAACTATGCCATTCCACTTGGAAATTGATACTAGTGATAATATTGATGCAGGTTTCTTGGTATTTGGTTATGGATCTGTGCTACTTGTTAGAGTAATAATCATTTTCAAATGTTATTTTGTTCAAAGTGGGTGGCTGAAAATGAATTATTGTTGTTTTCTTAATTTTATGGTTGACATCTTCTTTTTCCTTTTCCTTTTAGCCGTTAAGGAACATGTTTGTACCCAAGATGGATAATTCTAGAAAAAGATTGATTGTCCAGACAAAACTCTTTTGGATACCTAACTTGATTTTTCAATATATATGGGGGCAAAGCTGAAATATTGTGGAGACTTGAAGCTTAATTTTTCGAGTGGGGACTCCCTAAATGTCAAATGAGGAATCTCTGAAAAAGGAATGGGGGTCTTTCTAATTGAAAGAATGGAGTCCTTCAGATTGTTCAAGTTTCTTCAAGTTTTATATTTGGAAATACGGGTATCATTTGAACGTTGCATATTCTTCCATTTCCTATTGATTGTGATTTTAAATGTAATTTTTTCAGGTAAACTTTGCTCCACCTCCCGTTACCACTCAGCCTGCTGCAAGATCCTTCGTTCCTGCAACCCCTCCTGTCTTAAGAAATGTAGAGCAATACCAGCAGCACCAGGCCCCACAGCACCAGGCGCCCACACTGCAGTCCCAGTTATATCCTGTATGCATATAAAGTCTTCTTTTTTTTCCTTTTTGCCTAATAAACTCTTCTGATTTTTGTGATGATTCCTCAGGTGAATGCTAATTCTAATTTTCAAGCTAGACCTTCAGGGCCTGGTCAACTTGGCCCTCTTCCACCTCAGATGGCTCCTTCTCCTGTGCAGAAGATGTCTCAGGTTGGTGGCCCCAACCCATCATATATGGGATTTATGCCAGCTACTAATGCAGGAGTGCAGAGAACATCATCGGGCCCAGTTCAGCCGCCGAGTCCTACACAGTCAGCTGCCACTCCTGCAGCTCCTCCACCAACTGTGCTGACAGCTGATACTTCCAGCGTGCCTGGTAATAATATCTTCCTTCCACTATGAAGAGCTGAAGGCTCTTGTTTCCCATGGTTGATGTATTCTCCTATAATTTATGGATTCTGCTCACGAGTCCCATGTGGCACCCGTTAATAATCTATATTAGGAAAATATCTACATTGAAAATCAATACAATGAGCTGGAAACACTCCTGATGCATTGGGGTCAATTCCCAATATGGACAATGTCCTAATATGTGTTACTATTTGAGTGAAGACCTGTAAATTATGCGAAGTTGGTCTATTTGAAACCTTCTAGGATCTTCAATATTGCTATCTTATTTACCAACTGGTATGCTATATATGTTTTCGAAGCCTATTAAGTTGGGGTCATGTTGCTCTCAGCAAGTCATTGGTGCATGTCCCACCTTTGGCAAAATCTTCTTTTCAATCAAATTCTTTCCTCCTTTTTGACATTTCTTACATTTGTAATGTGCCCATAGAAGGAAGCCACTTCTTTCGCCCAGTTGCTCCCAGCTGTGTTGTATTATTGGGTAGGATGTGTTTGGGCAGTTTGTGCGTTTCTTGTGATGCAGTCTAGAGGGAATATTAGTCAGGCATCTTATATTTTGACTTGTACCTGCAGCCTCGCAAAGGCCTGTTATTGCAACGTTGACAAGACTTTTCCACGAGACATCAGAAGCATTGGGAGGCTCACATGCTGCTCCAATTAAGAGGAAGGAGATAGAAGACAATTCAAAGAAAATAGGTGCCTTGTTTGCAAAATTAAACAGTAAAGACATAGCCAGCCCAGCTGCTGAAAAGCTTGTTCAGCTCTGCCAAGCTTTGGATAATGGTGATTTCGCTACTGCCCTTAAAATCCAGGTATGTTCTTGAGATAGTTTTGGTTATAAGGTAGATTCATACTATGTTGAATGAGATATGGAGCTCCACTCCATTGTTTTTCTTTCTTCATTGTGCAGGTAGATCTTACAACAAGTAGCTGGGATGAGTGTGGCTTCTGGTTAGCTACACTCAAGAGAATGATTAAGACTAGGCAGAATGTTAGATGAATGAATTGAAGTCGTCTTATGTTCTAAGCAGGCATGCCAGCCTTTTGGTCTGCAATTCTTTCCGGGTGTGGGGTTCGGTCATTTGTCTCTTTGTACACAAGAAACAGCATCTTTAGATTGTGATTGCTGGGGCTTGATATTTTGGATATTCTTTTCCTTTTTTATTTAATTTTAAAAGCAGTTACAGAAGTTAGCTTTCAGGATATTGACAGACTTCCTTTTTTTGCTCTCTTTTTGGGTTTGTTCCCTTCATTTTGTACTGAGAATAGATTTGGTCATGAATTAATAGATGTCATAAGTTTTGTCTGAAGTTCAGCATTGAGGTTTTGAGTGTTTAGTGGATCTTACTTTTGTTTCCTTGCGAGGAATTAATGTGTACTAATATCCATCATTTACGTAATAAGACTCGATTTGAGTTACTCTGTTTCTAGTCGGCCTTAGTCATTCTATGTCAATAGTTTCTGTAAGTTTCTTGGTACCGTTTGATGATGAATTTGTTCTGACTATCCTCTTCTTGTTTCTTTTTTTTCCTTTCAAGTCACGTTTGATTACCAAATGCACCAACACGTTCACTTGACAACTAGTAATTTTTAGCTAAAGAAAAGAAAAATGCTTAAATTAAAGATATGGTAGTCAATAAGTCATGCTTTGCATAAGATCATTCAGCAATAAAGTATAATGTTCATTCAACAAGATGATAAACACAAATATATGTAACATGTTCAAATGAATATGAGACAATATATAATTGGAAAACTGCTAGAGGAATAGAGTCTACTATACTATTCCACCCAAAAATTTCACTTTAAAAAATTATTCTTACAATTTTTATAAAACTTTCAACTTTACCTTCTACGTGTGGTATAAACATGTAAACTATGCTAAATTATTTTTGTAATTATGATTAATTCCAATACTATTTATACATAGTTTAATTATTAGACTTTCAAACGTAAACTTTTTGGGTGAAACGGAAGGAGTATAAGGTTATTTCACAGATAATCTAATGATTTAGAGATACATAATTCTTGTATATATTTAGAGTACAATTCATCCAAAAGTATCTAAACAATAGAACCACTAGAGCATACGTGTTACAATTATTTGTTAAATCAGATTACTGAAAAAATAATTATAAAATAGACAAATTATCTCACACTAGAATTACATTATCTCATTACTTCTTATGCTCTCAGTTCACTTATATTAATGTAATTTCTTGTTAAAAAAGATGAAAAAATTTCAACAAAAAATATGAATAACAACAACAACAACAACAACAACAACAACAATAATAATAATAATAATAATAATGAGGTTTGCTATTCCCACCCCTAAAACCTATGAGTACAACCTCCTTCATATATTACAATAATGCCATTATAAATTTTGACCTAAATGCCCTTATTGTTACTAAATACAACACCCACCCCCTTTGTTTTATTTCATCCCAAAAACTCTAAGTACACCCCCCAGAAATTTTGATACACCCCTACCCTCTTCCACAATTTTCATGCCTTCCAACAAAATTCAAACCCACCCCCATTCATCTCCTTCCAAGTTCAAACAACATCCAAACCCTAAATCTCCAAAAAAATTTCATCTCATTTCATGGTTAAAATTTTCAATTTTTCTTCCATTTTTTGAAGCGCACACACGGGCTGGTTGCGTATGACGTGTTCAGCCATGTGTTACCGAACACCAATAGAGGTGTTTGGCTGAGGTTATAGAACATATTTAGAGCTGTTCAGCCACCTCCTACCGAACACTCTAAGGTGTGTTCGGCTAGGGCGTACCAAACACACCTCAGAGTGTTCGACAGAGGGTAGCCGAACAGCTCTAAATGTGTTCTTGAATGCCCTACCGAACAGTGTTTGTCCAACATTTTGCTGATGTATTTTTGTAATTGTTAACATGATTAAAATACGTTGTCAACGGAGTTTAGGGTTGCTGGTCTTGAAAATAATCAGATCATTCATTTTGAAGATAATGTTCAAAACAATGTTCAAGATATTGTTATGTATTACACAGACGTATTCACGACGCATGAATTATTTTCATCTCGTAAGAATATGTTTGATTGGGTGCGCGCTAAGGGAAAAGAGCATGACATTGTGATAGTAATCAGCAGGTCGGACAATGGTTCGAGTAAGAAAAGAGCTCGAATGTTGTTTGCAGTGTGATTGTAACATTTCAAGATCCCTCGCTCTTCCCCCTTTCAAATTGATGCCGCTACATGATCCTTGTAGATAGTCAGCAACGATCTAACATGTGGCCCACCAGGAAAAGGGGAAAAAACCTCTTTTTCTTCCCCCTCCTCAACATACTCATAATCATGAGGTGGTTGTTGTTATTGTTGTTGTTCTTCTTCTTGTTGTTGTAGTAGTAGTTGTTGTTTTTCTTCTCATTGTTGTTGTTGTTGTTGTAGTAGTTATTGTGTTGTTGTTGTCTTTCTTCCTATTTGAAGCAGTAGGTCTTTTTCTAGCATATGTTTTTTCTGCACATTTGAAAATTGGTCTATTATATCGATCCAATCAACAAGGTAAACAACAAAAAAATAAAACAACAAAAGTTGTTTGACACCCCTTGATAGAACACCCGGTGTTCGGTTAGGGGGTGGTGTTCGGTCACACGGTATCGAACATGTATTGTCCAAAATTTTTGTATTTTAAAACAAAATTTGCTTTAAATCACAAAATTTAAACACCAAAATGCAAAAAAGAATGCAATTAAACCCTAACAATAATTTAACATATAAATTGAAAATTAAATTAGCATTTAAACCTAATATGCAAGAAAAAAGAAGAAGATGTACATACCTATGCCTGTCCTTCGCGACATTGTTGACATATATTTTTAGATAAAAGTAATTGAAATTATTAAAAAATGCAACATACTTTTTCATAGAATATAAAATTTAAGATACAAAATATTTCATTCTGATTGTGGTGGAAAAATAGAAATAAAAAAAAAAAGAAAAATAGAATGATAGTTAGGTTTGTTAGTTGAGATGAAAGAAATTTAATTTTTAGATGAATTGTTTAGAGAGTGCTTGTTGGAGTTGATTTTTTTTAGAGGGTTAAAAAAGTGAAACTGAAATAGAAAAAAATGTGTTTAGAGTGTGTTATAGAGAGTGATCACTGTGGTTGCTCTTTGAAGAGGGGTGTACTTATAGGTTTTGGGGATGAGAGTAATAATAATAATAATAATAATAATAATAATAATAATAATAATAATAATAATAATAATAATAATAATAATAATAATAATAATAATAATAATAATAATAATAATAATAATAATAATAATAATAATAATAATAATAATAATAATAATAATAATAAATGATGATGATAATAATAATAATAATAATAATAATAATAATAATAATAATAATAATAATAACAACAACAACAACAATAATAATAATAAATGATAATAATTATAATAAATGATAATAATAATAATATTAATAATAATAATATAATATAATAATAATAAATGATAATAATAATAATAATAAATGATAATAATAATAATAATAATAGTAATAATAATAATAAATGATAATAATAATAATAATAATAATAGTTATAATAATAATAATAATAATAATAATAATAATAATAATAATAATAATAATAATAATTAGCCGTTTATCTTTTACTTTCTCTCTGCAGAACTGCCACACCATTAAGTTTATTCTTTTTTTTTAATTAGCCTTTTGGGACCCTTTTTTGGTCAAAAAACACTTAAAAATATTTTTTTTCTAAAATTTTCCACATATAAATACCCTCTACTCCCCTCCATTTTTTCCTACACAAAATTCACAGATCTCTCAATTCTCTTCACCTATCAATAGTCAATACTCTTCATCTCTCAAATTATTTAATATCTTATACTTACTATAAATTATTTGATATTTTAAAGTCGTGAGCGAGAAGGGCCACAAATTATCATATTATATCGTTGATTGCAAAGGAGATCATAGCTTCTCCCGCCTTAATCGTCGCCATAGAAGAAGCATTTAGTGTAAGAGGATATGTTTTGGAAGAAAGAAGGTCAAAGTTAAACGTTGTTAATTTAGAGAATCAAATTTTGCTCTATAATTGGGTAAAGGTCGAAAAAAGACAATAAGACATGAAAAGCAGTTCCGAAGACGACGTCTTTGACGAGAAAACATCGACCGGGAGCGATTGAACTACGCCGCTCTATGAGGTAAGTTAATTGTAATTTGTAGATTAGAATCTTAAAATTGTGGATTAGATTTTTTATTTATAGATTGTAGATTGTATAGATTAGAATTTTTTATTTATTGAACAAATTGTAAAATAGAGGTAAGGCTCCTTTAATTGGTTGTCCCCCTCCTTGTAATTTTTTACTATGATTAATAAAATTAGTCAGGGTTCCGCCCCTATTTTTTTTTATCTTTTTATTTTTCACTTCCTAAACTTTTATTGTAAGTTTTTTTTTTTTTTTTTTGTTCTCAAATTTTTGTTATCATTACAAAACCTTTGCAAAAAATTTAATACTTGTAATTTTTCATAACTAAAGTTTTTACAATTTCTAATTTATAACTTTTAATAACTAAAGTAATAAAGTTCTTAAAGTTTTTACAATTTATAGTTTTTGCAAAAAATTTTAAAAAATATAACACTTTTTTGTACACTTTATAATAATCTTTTTATTAAAAATTTAACGCCTCAACTGATGACCGTCAGTTGAGGGACTAACTGATAGCCCAAATGTTAAGTTTAAATATCAAAATAGGAAATGTCAAAGTTCAAAAACCTAATCAAAAAATGGTGAAAAGTTAGGGACCAAATTATGTATTAAACCAAATAAGAAGTGGATGTGAAGTAAGGTATTGAGATATAATGTGCAAACATCATACAACCATGCAACAAGAGGCAAGAAAGGTACGTAAACCTATTTTTGGATTGAGTAATACAATTTGATTTTCTTAAATTTAAAAATAAAATAAATTAGTCAATGAAAGTCTAACGTCAAAATAGTTACTTAATCCCGTCCAAAATTGTGAATTAACTTGTTTTAAGACTTTCAAGAACCGTTTGATAGACAAGATAAAAGCCAAATATGATTAATAAATCAAATTCTTGGATATATGGTACGCAATATGCGGTCTAGACTTATAACCTGTGCTATCCGAATAAAGTTCTTATTTCCTTGCCAATTATACCAAGGGAAAGGTTTGAATTATAATATTATTAGCACCCTTACAAAAAAATACGAGACTAATATTTTTAATTCTAAAATTACTGTTGATATATACATAGTACCGAGATTAACAGTGAGAGCGCTAATAATATCGGGATTAATAATACTTTTTATCCCTAACCGGCTACCAAACAAGTCCTCAAAGTACATTTTTTTAAAATAAAAAAAATATTTGATGATTTCGAAGCAATGCTTATACGATGCACCACTAATAATTGGTGACAAGCTATAATATCAAAATTATTTTTAAAATAAGGTATACATTATACCCCTTTAACACTATAACATTGAGGTTTGCTATTCACACCCCCAAATCCTATTAGTACATCACTCCAATATTTTTAACCTCCCTAAATACTAACTACACCCGCCCCTAACACACGCCCCTATTATCCTAGTTTACACCTCCTTACATTTTCCCCAAAATCAACTCAATCGTTCTAAGTACACCCCCACCCTACTCTCTTTGAGACACCCACCCCGTACCCACCACAAACCCACGCCCAGTTCGCTCCCGTGCTTGGAACCCCCTCCCCCCCACCACACACACATACACACACACACACGACGACAAGAAATTCATCATTTTCACGACAACTTCACCATTTTCTCATCTTCATCTTCTCCTACTACTAGTCTAGCAAATTTCTTTGCATTTTGGTGTTCAAATTTTTTGGTTTATAGCAAATTTAGGTTGAAAAAACAGAATTTTGGGCTATAGTTGTTCGGCATTGTGTTACCGAACTCCTCTATTGGTGATTTACAACCCCCTACCGAATAACCCTCTTCATGTACTACAACCCCCTACCGAACAACATATTCTACAACCTCGTACTGAGAAGCCATCTTCATATTCTACACACCCCCACCAAACACCTCTATTGGTGTTAGGTAATCTATGGCCGAACACGACATACCTAGTTAGCCCGTGTGTGCTTCGAAAAATGGAAGAAACTTTGAAATTTTAATCGTGTGAAATGAGATGAAATACTTATATAATTGCAGAAAAGGTGATTCGTTCAGTCACCCACCCCAAATCCACCGCAAACCCACGCCCAGTTCGCTCTCGTGCTTGGAACCCCCCCCCCCCCACCACACACATAACAAAAAAGCTTCATCATTTTCACTGCAACTTCACCATTTTCTCATCTTCTCTTACTCCTAGTCTAGCAAATTTCTTTGTATTTTAGTGTTCAAATTTCGTGGTTTATAGCAAATTTAGGTTGAAAAAATGGAATTTTGGGCTATAGTTGTTCGGCACTGTGTTACCGAACACCTCTATTGGTGATTTACAACCCCTTACCGAACATCATATTCTACAACCTCGTACTGAAAAGCCATCTTCATGTTCTACACCCCCCACCAAACACATCTATTGGTGTTCGGTAACACATGGCCGAACATGACATACCAAGTTAGCCCGTGTGCTCTTCTAAAAATAGAAGAAATTTTGAAATTTTAACCGTGAAATTTTATAATTGCAAAAAAGGTGATTCGTTCAGTCACCCACCCCGAACCCACCGCAAACCCATGCCAGTTCACTCTCGTGCTTAGAACCCCCCTCCCCCACCACACACAACACGATAAGAAAGCTTTATCATTTTCACGGCAACTTCACCATGTTCTCATCTTCATCTTCTTCTACTACTAGTCTAGAATTTTTTTTTACATTTTGGTGTTCAAATTTCATGGTTTATAGAAAATTTAGGTTAAAAATGAAATTTTTGGGCCATAATTGTTCGACACTGTGTTACTGAACACCTCTATTGGCGATTTACAACCAACTCCCTACCGAACAACCCTCTTCATGTTCTACAATTCCCTACCGAACATCATATTCTACAACCTCGTACTAAAAGCAATCTTCGAGCTTGTTTGGTAGTTGGACAAGGATAAGGAGTATTATTAATCCCGGTATTATTAGCGCCCTTGC
Source organism: Platycodon grandiflorus (assembly GCA_016624345.1). Classification (NCBI taxonomy): domain Eukaryota; kingdom Viridiplantae; phylum Streptophyta; class Magnoliopsida; order Asterales; family Campanulaceae; genus Platycodon; species Platycodon grandiflorus. The sequence goes on from CM028368.1 coordinate 20,258,943, forward strand.
TATTAATCCTTACTTATAAATCGGGGGTAATTTTAAATTTAAAAATGTTAGTCACATGTTTTTTTTTTAATTGAGGGTGCTAATAATACCACCCTCAACTTTGGTATTATTAGTGAGGGGATAAGGACTTTATCCGGATAGCTCGTGCTATTAGTCCCGACCGCCTATTGCGTACCAAACATCCGACTATTCGACTTATTAATCCTATCTAGTGTTAATTCTGACTACCAAACGACCCCTTCATGTTCTACACCCACTCACAAAACACCTCTATTGGTGTTCGGTAACACATGGCCGAACACGATATACCCAGTTAGCCCGTGTGTGCTTCAAAAAATGAAAGAAATTTTAAAATTTTAACCGTGAAATGAGATGAAATACTTATATAATTGGTCCCTTTCACTTGTTTGTGCTCCATTTGCAACAATGTAGATGAATTTTTTGAGATTTAGGGTTTGCATATTGCTTAAACTTGGAAGGAGATGAATAAGAGTGTGTTTGAATTTTGTTGGAAGGTATGAAAATTATGGAAGAAGGTAGGGGTGTATCAAAATCATTGGGGGTGTACTTAGAGCTTTTGAAATGAAATAAAACAAAAGGGGTGTACTTAGTAACACTAAGAGTATTTATGTCAAAATTTATAATAGTAATATTTTTGTAATATATGAAGGGGGTATATTCTAGAGGTGTTCGCGGTCCAGTTTGGTCCATTTTTCGCAAACAAAAATAGAGAACCATGACCAGTTCAATACTCTAGTTCTTAAAAAATTTCAGAATCAGACCAAATCAAGATATATGAGAACCAATAGTTTGGTCAGAGTTCTAATTGGTTTGGTCCTGCACATTTTTCGGTTCTGATGGGATAAACCCTTTCAATTTTTGGAGCTGACAAACAAATAATAAAATTTAATATTGCATACGACAATTAAAAAATATTCAATAATGATAAAACGTCAAGAATACAAGCAAACTCACAAAAGAAGAAAAAAAAGAGCTTTCAACAATTAAAAATGTTAAGAGTCATATATAACAATCTAGTTTATGCAATATCAACTAAAATGGGAAAAAAATAGGTTCAGCAACATCAAGAAGTATTTATATTAGTGGTAGAAAATAAAAATTATATTTTTAAATATTAATTTATTAATATATATATTATACAATTATATTATATATGCATAATATATATTGGTCCGGTCCAATTCAAAACTAATCTATAATTTTTAAAATCGGGACCGAGCTAAATGATTAATTCTATTAAAAATAGAACCAGAACCAAACTAAAAGTATTGGTTCGGTCCTTTTTTTTGTTGTTGGATCAATTCCATTAATTCGGTCCAATAAAATCTGGTCACCCGTAATATATTCAGAGCATCTCCAATGCCAACGTGAATGTGAAAAAAAAATGAGTGTCACCTAGAATTGACATCTTCTTTGAAAAAAAACCTTTCCAATGCAAATTAGAAGAAGCTTTGTGAATATGACATGACAATAATTTTTTTTTCATATTGTGAATGAGAATGTGAAATTTTCACATTCTAGTTAAGGGTGTGGAGACATCCTAGTCATCATTTTTTAACTTAAAAAATAACTAAATCTCTTCTCTCTCCTCACTTTAGTTGTAAGATCCACTTTAGTTGTAGGATCCATACTACATGAAATCAAATTCAAATTTACATTGGAAAATTTTTTTCTAATTAAATATAAAAGAAAAGATAAAAAACACCACATAAAATTGAAAGCGTTAATTACCCGTATCAAATCAGATCAAATCCACGGTTCCGTTAGTAATGCTCACGTAGCTTTTTGCGTGGGAAAAGCAAAGCTCAGCAGGAATGACAGCAGCATTAGTCGTGAAGAATATAAAACATGTTCTCCCAAAGAGTATACCTCATATAACTGCCCAACGTCCACATTTAGAAATTAGAAATTGAATTGATAATAACATGGACAATAATAATAACATGGTGTACAGGTAGGTGATGGAGAATCTACTATCGAAAACATTCAGATCCCTCAAGCCTCATAGCCCTATTCCTAATCCCAAGCCTATTCCCAAACCCCCAAAATTAACCCCAACCCCATTAATAAGATCATCAAATTTAGCAGCATCATCATCGTCGCCGTCGCCGTCGCTTTCACCTGTTGATGGAGGAAAATCAAAATCCAGTTCATCAAAGTGTCGTTGGTCTGTTTATCTCATCCTCTCCACCAACATCCCCATCAAAACCTACGTCGGTGTTACCACCAATTTCTTTCGCCGGTATCCTCTCTCTCTCTCACACTCACGCACACACTGTTGCGTGTGCTTTTCTTAATTTTTGTCTTTAGTTACTTACAATTTGTATCCGATCCTAAAGCAATTTCGTATTTGACAAAACAAATTTTGTCATATCGTAATTTTTGCATCTCGATATTTCATGAAAACTGCACTATAGTTTTATATATATATATATATATATATATATATATATATATATTACTTCTTTTACAAAATTATTAAACTTGCGATTCTTGGTGCTTTTTACGGTTGAACTTTATTACCTAAACCGAACAATTGTGTGTTGAATAATAATTTAATATACACCCATGTGGATTTTTAAATATAAACTGTACTCTTTGATTAGAGCGGAGGGTATGTTATTTAGCAAAGGGTGATGGAGCTTCAAAAACATCAGTGACACATAATAATAGCAACGATATGTGTGTGCGTGTAAAGAGAATATATATCTGAAAGAAACATCATTTAGCTTCTTCTTTGTTCTTAAACAATAAAAGCTTTGTCATCAGTTTCAAAGTTAATTAAACACAGCTGCATAGCAGTGATTCTGTTGTCATTCTTATGTTATTGTTCACTTCTTACTTGTTTTGCAGCCTAAAACAACATAATGGTGAACTAAAAGGTGGTGCAAAAGCATCCCGAGCAGGAAGACCATGGGTTTGTGCATGTACTATTCGAGGTTTCAAGGATAAAAGTGAAGGTATTTGCTCTACTCTAAAGTTTCTGTGATCATTATATTATTGTTTATTTCGTCTTTCACGAGGTGTCCCCAAACCACATTGGGTTTGAGATTAATCTCCGCTCGCAGTACGGAGCCTGCTCCGCCCAAGGATAGAAATTTTTACTCGGTGAGAGTCGAACACGGGACATCCGGCTAAATAGATCGTCCCACACATGAACTCAATAGTGGACAAGCCACTGAGCCAACCCATTGGGTTTCAGTGTTCATTATAATATTATATTAGTATGGACTTGAATCAATTTACAATACTACTATTAGTATATGCTTATATAAAGTCACATATAGTTATTCTTGTCTCAGTGTACATTGAAAGATTTGCAAGGGTCGATGTTCAAAGTAAATGTTATCCAAGGTGTGATCACATTAACGACAACAACTTGCAGCGGAAATGTAAAACATATTTGAACACAAGGAGTAAAACAATTATCTATAAGTAAGATGTGCCAATATGGCAAAACTTTCACTATAAAACCTTTTAAAGATCAATACAAAGTATGTGATTTTAACATTAGTGAAATCCAAATAAAAACTCTATATCCAGTAAATCTCTAACTTATAACGCGACTCATCCAAAACATACTAATATGTCTTGATTCTATAAACCAAAAAGAAATGGATGAAAAAGAGAAAGACCAAACGAATCACATTTACTTTGGATGAGTCGCGCTATAAGTTAGAGATTTTCTAGATATATAGTTTTTATTTGGATTTCACTAATGTTAAAATCATATACTTTGTATTGATCTTTAAAAGGTTTTATAGTGAAAGTTTTGCCTTATTGACACATCTACAAGTAATTTTTCCTTGTAGATAATTGTTTTACTCCTTGTATTCAAATTTGTTTTACATTTCCACTGCAAGTTGTTGTCATGAATGTGATCTCATTTTGGATTACATTTATACTTTGTGCAAATTCTTTGAACATCGACCCTTGCAAATCTTTCGGTTACATCAATAAGAATAGAGTTTCAAGGTTGCCTTAATTATCGTCTATAATTTGAGAGTTGCATTCTTTTTGCTCTTTTTTTTTTTTTTTTCTTTTTTCTTGATGCTGGTGGTGTAAAGGCCAGCTTACCTTTGCTTCCACTGCAAGTTGTTGTCATGAATGTGATCACATCTTGGATCACATTTATACTTTGTGCGAATTCTTTGAACATCGACCCTTGCAAATCTTTCAGTTACATCAATAAGAATAGAGTTTCAAGGTTGCCTTAATTATCGTCTATAATTTGAGAGTCACATTCTTTTTACTCTTCTTTTTTTTTTCTTGATGCTGGTGGTGTAAAGGCCTTACCTTTGCTTCCGATTCTAAAAAAGTAATTGCCAAATCTTGAATTTGACAAAACCGGATCTTTGAAAATCAACTTTTTTTTTTCATTTTTTGTGTGAGTACAACGGAAAAACAAGAGAAGAGAAACAACTACTAAGCCTTCGGAAATATCAGCCAGCAGCGCCATTATCACCCATTTAGGAATGACAATGGGGCGGTTCGGGGGCGGTTATACCTAATACCATCCCTATTCCCCAAATCAATTTCATGCCCTATACCCACCCCATTCCCTACCGGGGAATTAGTTTCTACCCCATATCCATTCTCCACGGGTAATGGTTATTCGGGAATGCCCATGTGGAATTGTTTAAGTTTTCTCCAGCTATTAAACCTCTAACATCACATTGAAAATATTTTTGTTTAGGTAGAGTTAATCTAACGATTAACTTTAGTAAAACATTAAAGAAAAGAACTTATAGAAAACACAACAAATCAAATTCAAAAGACTTTATAAATAGACGATATTTCTATATAAAACCTCATCGTAATCAAGTTATTGAAACTAATATGTCTAAATAATTAGGTACATAGGTAAGTGTGTATATTGCAAACACACCACGAGTTACAACAACTTCCTGAGATTATAAGTATAGAAATACCATCTAACAATCTTTCTTAAAAAGTCTAAGGGGCTATTTGATATTGCGATTAAGTAATTTGATTTTCAAATATTTGATTTTTGTTTGTAGTGATTGTAAAAAAATTAAGAGTGATAAAGAGAAAGCTGCTAGGACCGAAAAGAGAGAATATTCAACACCACACACAAGTTACTACACCGAGCACGGAAAAAAGACCCTAAGATAAAAACAACTTCAAATTTTGAATAAACACTCAACACTTAAAATCAATGATCACTCTTCCAAACTTCTAAAGCCTTAATCTTCAAGGATGAGATGTTAAGGATTACAGATTAATACATATAGCTATGCTAATTTGGTAAATATAAGTATGTATAGAGGTAAAATTATAGTTAGTAATATACGATTCAGGGAACGGGGCGAGTACTAGTAATGCCATGTCCAAACCATTCCCCAGTTTCTAAATTCGGTTAGGCTTAAATACCAATTTGGTCACTCTGCTTTCACCCAAAATTCATTAAGCTCACTTTACTTTTTTTTTTTTTCCCGTAGTTTGAGCTTATTGATTGAAAAAGTCCAAGTAGAATGATTAAAGTGTGGAAAAAAAAGTAAAGGGACCCTATTGAATTTTTGGGAAAAATAGAGTGAAAAAATTGGTATTTAAGCCATTCGGTTATTCCCTGTTACCCGTCTCATATCTAGTCAAACCAGTTAATAACCATCAACTTTGGTTCGATTCAGTTTGGGTATCCGTGGTTTGGTTTGAAATTGTCATCCCTTCACCCATTGCTCCAGCTCTTTAGAACAGTTATCCAGGAGCACAATCCTTTGGTCCTGTTCTGCATCCAATTGAGCAGGTTTACGAGCACATCTGTTCGCTCTTTGACTGACATGATTAATGGTGAATTCCAGTTCTTCAATCATTCTCCTGATGTCCATAGCAATCGGTGTCATTGGATCCACTCCCTCCATATTCCAGATAGCATTTATCGCTCCTTCACTGTTGCTTTCGACCAACACCCCTTTCAAACCCATGTATTACCACTCCGGTGTATATACTTCAAAGCCTTCACAGTGATGGATATGCATGAACTTCTGAGGATTAGTGTGAGTACTGCAGAACCAGTTTCCTTTTTACTGACCAGCTTCTACTGTTTAAGAGTGTAAAAGGACTCAAATTATCTTAGATAACTTCTAATGTATATGAATTATACTCTTTCCCAATTGAGAAGAACAGAGAGGAATCCACATGATCTTCTTCGAAAAAGGAATTGTGCGACATGTGTAAAGAAACAATCGATCAGTAGATTACATTGCTAAAAACCAACATTAACTGGTCCAAATTAAATTGATAATTTTGTTTGTATCAGTATAATCTGTATCTGCCAATTAATACTGAAACCTGACCACCCACATATTCTCTTTCCATTTAGATTTGATATTGCAGTGTGATACACATCAGTTCTCCAAGCTGTATTACATCATACATGCTGATTCATTCTGTTTGTTTATCTGTGTATGTATAGTGTTTTTATTATTGATCAATTTGGTTGACAGAACTGATTGATTGCCTAAATGTTATCTGCTTTAGCTTGCAAGTTTGAGACTCAATGGAAAAATTTCTCAAAGAAATTGACCCGTACGAAGAAAAATGATGTGGCAGGAGATAATGGCTCACTTCAACTATTGCAACACAGACATGCAGCTCTTACTAAAGTCAAAGATTCAACTGATTGCAGCCACTTGAAAATTGTTTGGAAATTGAATCCTTAATTTTTTAAATCTTTTTATTTTTATTTTTAAATTCATTGATTATTTTTAATATGAAATATATTACCACCTTGATATATTACATAAAGTATGGGAACAAAATTGTTGTGTATAAACAACTTCATGGTTAATGGTCTACACTGTTATTATACTTTATCTGTGTAGATTATGATGCCAAAACTTTGGTACATCTGCTGCAGAAAATGTTGTATAAACAACTTCATTGTTAATGGTTCAGTATTGTTATTATACCCTCTATATTTGTAGTTTTACAATGCCATAAACCTTTGTACATCTGTTCTGGAGGATGATCAAGTTGTTTGATCTTGGATGTAATCAATTCTGGTTGATAAATCATTCTGGTACCGACTGATCACACTGTATCTTCCTTCTAACCTTGTTGCCATTCTTATGTTGTGGTATTGTTATAGAGCTTAGACCAATAGGATTTGCTTGCTATGGTGTCTTTGAGTCGTCAACGTTCTTAGAAAGTTTAATCTCCAGGCATTTGAGCTCGATTGAGTAGTGAGAAACGTGAAACATCAGTGACCGAGTACCCTGCCTTATTTATTTGCTGTACAACTTCGTGAGACTTGTTTGCTAGCTAGGGCAGCTGAGGGTCTATTAAATTTTTTGCTAAATGAATTTTTCGTTGACTATTTTGGAAATTGCTGTAAATCTTGTTGAGATTTAAGGGTTGAATTTAGTACATCTATTGAGTCTTATTTGTAGTTATCTACAGGGAGTTGTTGGAGATGGAATTTTGATATTGTTTATGATTTTGTTTTATCTCTGCTTACCCGTTAGGATTCGTTTGGTTAATGTTTGGTTAAGTATTGATTAATGTGGCATCAAGAACTTTGGGACTGTGATGTCGGACCGAGTTTGGGTCGTTACAGACACTTTTGAAATCGAGTAGGGAAATGGTAAGCCCCGGAGAGGAACTCGAATCAACCTAAAAGTGTTGAGAAGGCCTTGAGGTCAGCTTGATATCACAAGCATCCCAATCCTGGTCAGACTTATGAGTAAGAGACCTTCCTCTACAAAGAAGAAGATTCATGAAGCTCTCATAGAGTCTTAGTCGTCTTCCAAGTAGGAGACTTTTCCCCTCCAAGAAAGGGGATCTAACAACTATATAAAGGAGGTGAGATCGCAGAGGTAAGGCACGACACTCATAACTCTTAAACTTTGTTGCTCTATTTCTCCCCCGAGTCTGACTTAAGCATCTGAAAGTTTTCCCGAGCACAATTCGAGATCTTGTTTTGCTCTAGCTGATTTTTTTCCGGTGACGTCCGACTGTGCTTTTTTTTTTCTCTCTGGACTCTGGGGTTGATCTTTTGGCGTCCCACTGTGCAGTTGCGAGAAGGTTTTGACTGCAACACTAAGAGTCCATTTGGTGTAGCGTTTTAAAAACGCAGCGTGTTTAAAATACTGATTTTTTAAAATACAGTTTTTTTTATAAATGTGTTTGAGATATCAATTCAAAATGCAGTTTTTTTTTCCTAGCAGCATTTTAAAACCTGCATTTTGGGAAAAAAAGCTGGGAATTTCAGCGTTTTGAAAACGCAATTTTTTCTGTCGCAATATTGTAACACAATTTTTGCAAATAAGATTCATTTTATTCCAGCATTTTGGCCAAAACGCACGGTCAAATGGGCCCTTAAGCACATGAACCTTTTTGTGAGAACAAATTTTCTTATTTTTTGTGGTTTAGTGACTTGATTATGTGATTTTGAGAGTTTCTTTCTCTTTGGTTCTATTAGGTTTCTCTATTTTCCTTTTTTTTTTCTTTAAACATTAGAAAAGAAAACCTAAAATCTTGAAATCAGGTCACTAAATCACGATACTAAACATACCTTGATGTCCCTTTTTTTTAGGGCAAAATTCGGGCCAATACTTTTTAGACAATTTTCAATCGCTTAAGTCCACTATAATTGTTTCAAACTAGAAAAAGACACTTTTTTTGCAAAATATCATCTATGCTCTTAAAGAACTCGGAACGACAAGCTATGCATCGCAAAAATAAAAAACGATGCATTGCAACATACATACGATGCATAAATTACCTTTTTCACTTGCGATGCACAAAAAATATATTACAACGTACTGTTTTGTGCATCGCGATGCACAAAATTACCTTTCACTTGTGAAATGACGACTATGCCCTTCTTTCTAACACGTATGCATTGCATTGGCTTTTAGACTACAAAAATAAAATAACCCTCTTCACTTTCAAACACACAGCAAAAAACCCCTCTTCACTTCAAATAAAGTAAAAAATCTTAAAACCCTTCGGCAATTTTGCAATTTTTTTGAAAACACATCGTGAGATATTATCAAACAGAGCAAAAAATGTCTTATCAACTACAAAAGAGCACCGGAAGAAAGCAACAACCACTATAACCAACAAAAATGAAGTATCATGTTAGTATTGATGAATACATTTTAGGGTTTCAAAAACAGAGTAAAAATATCCTGAATAGCATTTGTATGGTTTCAAATTTGCATATAAAACTGAATATAAAACAGCGTTTGTAGGGTTTTAAAATTTATGCATCGTATTGCAGACTTTTGTTATTTTTGATGCATCGCAATGCATTATTTGATGAATCCCGTTCACTAAAAACGTTAATAGACCATTTTGTTTGAATTCAAAATTTGTGTGTTGCGATGAAAAATGCTGTGCGTCCTGATACATATATTATCCATCATGATGCACAAAAGTTTTTAGTACTGTTATACTTGATGATGCAAAAAATTATACTTGACGATACACAAAATTATACTTGACGATGCACAAAATTATACTTGACGATGCACATTTCTTAACACAAATTCACAAAATTACATTGACGATTATATTTTATACTTGATGATGCACAATCGAATCTAACAAATATACTTATTATGCAGGTGTGAGGACTAGAATAATATACAGGTCAAGTATGCCGATTTCCTTTAAAGGTGCTTTCCTGAGAAATCAACGTCTCATTTTACAAATTAGAGCACACCGATTTCCTTGAAAGGTGCTTTCCTGAGAAGATATCTAAATAAACAAAAGACATTAGGCTCAAGTAAAAAATGACTCTTGATAAAATCAAGGAGAGGATAGACAGTGTCCAAGAAATCGATGTCAACTGCGTGGCTGGGTTGATGACACTACTCGTCCTCGTAACGTTGCTGGTGGCGACCAAGACCTCGTATATACCTTGAGCATACACGTACCTTGTCTCTGACATGACAAAATATCAAACTCTAATTGGTCAAAACATGTAATTGATATGCTGTTGGAGTGCATGGAAACAACAACTAACGAAGGCATCGAAAGATGTGTGCTGCTGTTCGAGGTAAATTTAAGTTCATTTGATATTATTATGTGTAATTTCTGTGTATGATGCATATAGATTTGGTCATATTAACAGTGCTTAATTTATGTATACAGTACTGGTTGTGCGAGCAGAGCGACATCGTGTTCCTGATATGCCAAAAATATATCCCAAGATTTGTCAAATAGAATTTGTCAGCGCTATCGAGAGAACTCGATGAAACAAATTTCATGACAATCATGAACAATCAGGTGAGTGGTTATATAAAAAATGACACATTAATTTACTATTAGAAATAACAACATTAAACTTGCGATGCACAAAAGTGTGCATCACGATGCACAAAGTTGTACTTTAAAAGTATTGTTATTGTGCATCGCGATGCACAACTTTTATTGTCGATGCACAATATTGTATTGAAGTATAAAGAGTACACTTGCGATGCACAAAAGTGTGTATCATAATTATACTAAAAATTGTATTATTTTTGTGCATCGTGATGCACTACATTTTTTTCTATGCACATTCTCTAAAAAATTTACATTTTTTATGTTTTTGCAGAGATTTTGGGGTGTTTTGCAAAGAACACAGGTATGAAAAAGCCCTCCTCTAGGCACAAGGAAGGAATGAGATGGATATCCTTTTAGAGGCTACTGTGATGGATGCCGCCTTCCAACAAAACACCTTCAATTCACCTCATCCAACTGAAGTTGTGGATGCAAATCCATAACCTAAGTAGACTGCTTTAGAAGCTGCAAGAACATATGACATGGTTGACCAAAACACTACAATGAATGTTGTCACAGCTGTTGTAGATGAGGAATTATTCACAATCGAAATCAAGGACAACGAAATTGAGATCCTTAGGTCAGAATTGCCGGAAAGGATGCTCAAATAGAAACCATGGTCTAAGTAATAGACAGCCTGAGATCTGACATAGTAAAGACACAAGAGCAGAATGTTAGACTAACGAACAAAATGCTCAAATTAAAGATCTCAAAAGGCTGCTATTACAACTTATTGAAGAAAATCAAATGATGAAAAATGAGAGGCAACAGGACCTCATATCAAATGCAGCTGAAAAATGAAACGAGGATGAGTTGGAGAAATTGGAGGGTACAACAAATGAAGCAGTGTAGGTACATACAATAAGGGCCAAGACTCCTTCTTCCATGGTCAAAAGAGTACAAAATTGAAAGGACCGGAAGAGGAAGAATCCAAATGACTCTTGTACCGACTCGACGATGCAGCAAAGCCTATAAAGAAAACGAACAAACCAAAAAAAAAACAATCTCCCCAACCCTATTGAATTGGATCCCATATCCAAATCGAAACTGGCCAAACTTTACTAAAACGATGATGGAGACCAGTAAGTCAAATTTTAATATTGTCAAATTTCAATAACATACCATTATTATCTGTATTGTCTTAATTCCTTATTAATATGGTCCTCAATATTTTGCAGGGCAATTGGTTATATAGGTGGGAATATTGAATCAATAGTTCGTTATTCTAATATCCAACTCTTGTTGATACACAAAATGCTGGAGAACAATGTATGTATTTCGATTTCAACAGATTGATATTGCTCTCTCATGAAAGAAAGATATCAAACGTTACACTTGCGATGCACTTAAAAAGGTATGCATAGCGATGCACAAATTTTTACTAAAAAGTACTATTTTTGTGCATCGCGATGCATAACTAACCTTTATTTCACTTGGGATGCACAGAAGGTGTGTATCGCGATGCACAAGTTTGTACTAAAAAAGTACTAATTATGTGCATCGCGATGCACAACCTTTATTTTTGATGCATTATATATGAATGTATTGTTTATCAAATGCAATGAATCAATCATTTTCATATGCAATGTTATTTTGTTTTTCTCAGCTATATAACTTGATTTTCTTGTTTATAGTACATCGACACTAGGAAGTTGATTGTGGAAAAAGTTATCAAGGGGTAAAAGAAAGACCTTCCAAGAATGGTTTTTAATTCTGCTTGTTGGGTAATATTATAATCCTAATTCTTTACTATATAAGTTTCTTAATTGAGTGTTGTAAACTAAATCTGTATACGTTACATTATTTAGTTGTACGTAGTAGGACAATCAACCGTCGACATGTTCAAAGACTTGGCTAAAATGCATATCGACGACAAGTTGGAGGATGTCATAAACTATGATCTATTAATCTTTCGAATAAACACACCAGGGCAGGGTGACGTGTAGAATGGTAATTGCTTGTATTGGACTCTGCTGGTGTTTTATGAGAATGATAATAAATGGGTCATCTACAACTCGTTAATCAACAAAAAAGAAAAAGAGTGTCAGTTGGAAAGGGCTAAAATACTGATGAGTAATGTACCCTTGCCTCTATTAAAAATACAACAAATAATCAACTGATAC